>JAMKCF010000017.1:10478624-10848068 GCA_023634235.1 Pisaster brevispinus
GTACACATGGGGTTTGTTGACATTTTACCATACAATTTGTTTTTTACCCTTACACCGATGTGTTTTAAGCACTGCATACTCAGTACTTTTCCCCAAAAAAATCCACAGACAAATCACTTGGGTGGGATTCGAACCTACATTCTTTGCATTGCTAGAGCAGATGTCTTACCACTAGACCACCGAGCTAGTCTGGCTGCTATTACAGGTCCAATCCCATGTATTTGTTAAATTTGCATCGGGATAAAGAATATTATTTGTTGGTGGCAGTCTCCCTTTCTGGCCAACATCTTCAAGTGGGGGTGCCAGTCAGAAGCCATTCAACCTGTAACTGCCATGTAACCAGGGATCACACCCAAGTTTATGATACAACCTGGGAAGCGGCAGCCAAGGGATCACCTTAAGGTGATGCAATTTTTGTCTTCTTCAAACATCAAGTAAAATTTCTGTGTTTTACCCTAAACTATTCTCATGTTATTGATGAGAAAAAAAAAAGGTCTTGAGTTTTGGCAGGATGTGCCTGGTTTTGGTGTGGAGCGTCAAATTTTATCTTGAAATAAAAAACTCATAAGAAATGAGGGAGATCTTTCACCTGGGAGCTTGGTGATCAGGTCCAGGAAGTTGTCAAAGCCATTGAGTGAATCCAAGAGAGCCTGGAGTGACTGGATGTAGGGGTTGTCCATCAGGGCTGGCTGGAGAACATCAAGCACTGGCTGGAAACTGGCAAGAACACATCAAGAATGGAAGTTAGATTCAGAAACTTTCCTGTCAGTTTTCAACTCTTTCCTACAATGACGATAACTTAACACATGAACCACTGGTATCCCCAATGCCAATCATGGTTGGTTTGTCCATATATTCTTCTTCTTCTTATTATTATTGTAATTTATTCGGCATTCAAAACACAAACAAACAACAAACATTCACAAAGAATTGGTTTTAAAAAAAAATGATAACAAATAAAAATTCCTAAAATACTGTGGCCCGAAGGCCTTCAATTCCAATACCTCTGGCTACACACACATAAAAATGTTGTAAAAATATATACAAGTTATTAACAAAAGACACGACAGTAAAAAATGGTAGAGGTCAAAACACAAAAAAAATGCACGTCCCTGCAAAACAAAAAGTTATAGTTTATTTCGCTCCCCAAAAAGTATATATATATATATATATAAATAAAAAATAAATAAAACAAATTCATATAATGAATCCATAAAAATCAGGCAAAGTCAGGAGACAAGATTGGAGAATAAAGGTAGATATAGTTCACTAAACCATTTCCACAAAGTAATGAGTCCAACCCACACCCACATCCACATGTTAAAGAGGAGCACCAAGGTCTACTTGAGTTTTGTGATGCTTTCATGTTCCAATAGATAAAGTCCTTATGAAAGTGGTGGAAATGTTTCAAGTCTTTAACCTCACGTTAAAATGGTGTAAAGTATAATTTTATTTGATACTCTTTCAGAGCGAAATTTGAAACATGACGTCATCTGACAGCAAAAGCAAATGGGTCTGTACATTCCAAACAGGAATTTTTGCATAAGCTCAAAATCAACGCTATTTCGATTGAAAATCATCAGAGTTTCAGAATGAGCCCAAAATTCTCTGCACAAAAATGTACGGAACACATTATTTGAAATGTGACATTTCGAACGTTTCAAAATTTTGACAAAAATTGAACTTGAAAGGTACCAAACACAGTGGCATTTTACACCATTTTGATGTGAGCTTAGAGACATGCAGTTTTGTTACCATTTTCATAATGACTCTATCTATTGAAAAATGAGTGGATCACAAAACTTAGTCTGACCCTGAAGCCCATCTTTAAAAGCAAAAATACAACCAAACTCTCCTTCAGATTTTGAAATTCTCTTTCCAATCACTCTGGACCCACGCCTTCTCTAAGAACTACCTTTGCATAATTTGGATCCAATCTTTTGCATTCATGGCAAGCTGGGTGAGCTCTGTGCTGTTTGTAATTCCACCCGCCAACAGTGGCCACTGATCAGTGAAGACGCTTTCGATGACATTTGGGTCGAGGGCAGAGAAATCTTCCAGAGCAGTCAAGAGCTTATTAAGGTACTCGGGCCAGGTATTGACCAGAGGTGTGGACATCGTTACCTGGCAATAAAGTGAAAGAAAGATAGAGATAGTGTTCACAATATTGGTATTTTAAAACCATACATTCATTCTCTAGTTTGGTTTCTCCCTTATAAAGGTTCATTCTCTAGTTTGGTTTCTCCTATATAAAGGTTTATTCTCTAGTTTGGTTTCTCCTGTATAAAGGTTCATTCTCTAGTTTGGTTTCTCCTGTATAAAGGTTCATTCTCTAGTTTGGTTTCTTCCTCCTGTATAAAGCTTCATTTTCTAGTTTGGTTCCTTCCTCCAGTATTAAGGTTCATTCACTCCATTGGTTTCTCTTGTTTAAAGAATCATTCTCTAGTTTGGTTTCTCCTGAATAAAGGTTCATTCTCTAAATTGGTTTCTCCTTTATAAAGGTTCCTTCTCTAGTTTAGTTTCTCCTGAATAAAGGTTCATTCTCTAGTTTGGTTTCTACCATATTAATGCAGGAACCCCCTCGGAGAACTGATAAATTAACAAATCAATCAATCAATCAAACATAATATTTTAAGGAGTTCCAGAGACACTTACCAAGCGAACTAGCTCCGTGGTATTGAGCGATCCCATGAGGTAGTCCAGGGTATCTGGGGAGCTTAGAGCTCCACAGACCATCTGTCGAATCTCAGACGCTGCGGTGGAATCCTCCATTACAAACACAGCGGGGAAGAAGTTAATCAAGCAGAGATGTTCAGCTAAGTTCCCTGGCATCTCGGTAAGAATGACCAACTGATGAAAGGAAATCAGAGATGGAGGTCAAGCAACAATTTTCTGGTGACTTAAAGACCGCTCCATTAAAGAGGAACTCTAGGGTAAAATTCAGTTTTGTGATTGGCTCATTTTCCAGTAGATAGAGTCCTTATGAAAACTTGAAAAAAAATCACAAGTCTCCAACCTCGCATTAAAATGGTTTAAAATCTCTACTGTGTTTCATACCCTTCAAGTGAAATTTTTGGTCAAAATCCAAAAACGTTCGATGACATCACATTTCAAATATTATGGTCTGTACATTTTGCTACAAAGAATGTCCGATTCATTTCTGAACTTTGATGATACTCAGTCAAAATAGCATTGAGTTTGACCTTTTGACTGGTGCAAAAATTCCTGTTTGTAATCTACAGACTCAATTGATTTTGCTGTCCTTCGGCGTCATGTTTCAAATTTCTCTGGGAAAGAGCATCAAATAAACTGACATTTTACACCATTTAAATGTAAGGATAGAGACTTGCAATTTTTTCACCACTCTCATGAAGTCTCTATTGATTGAAAAATGGGTGCATCACAAAACTTAATTTGACCCTGGAGACCCTTTTTAAGCTCCACCCACAGTAGCCATCTTCTCTCAATGACGCCCATGTTGGTAAATGTAAAACACATGCACCTTGCCCTGCCAATGTATGCATCGCGCATGCAGAAATCCAAACGCCAGCATTGTGCTTTCAATTTGTCATGAGATTTTAATAATGTTAAATCAGTTGAGACCACTTTTCGTCAAAAACGTTTACGGAACGCTCTTCAAAAACTACAGAAATGAAAAGAAAGACTTGCAATACTTACAGCTGATGTATTGAGCTTAGCATTTATGAAAGCATCAATGACACTGGAGTTTAAGCCCAGTATCTCTGATAAGAAATGCCTGACTGAAGATGTGTTCAACCACAATGAACTCAACCCAACTAGCTCCATGTTACCTACATGCAATTAGAAACCAGTGTAAATGATAGCAAAACAACGCTGAAGAAAAAATATTGATATCGTTCTGATTTTAGACTGCACTAATGTGAGGTGAACATTGTATAATCAGCGCCAATAACTAGAAAACGAGAGGAAATGTTCAGTTTTAGATGTGTGAGAAACACCCCAATGGGGAAAACCCAAGGAATCGGGCCGCAATTTCATGGCTCTGCTTACTGCCCATTTCTGCGCTTACGATCACCATTCTCCGCTTATGGCTAAGCGCCAAATTTCTGCGCTAGCTGTGTAAGTGAAGAATGCCTACTAACGAAGAGTACGCAGGGGTCGTGGGTTTGAATCCCACTCGAGTAGAAAGTGCTTATCACACATCGGTTTAAGGGTAAAAGCAGATCCCGACGCAATATTTTTGCGGTACCCACTCAGGATTGGAACTGGTCTCTGGTCACCGGACACTATCGGTGGTCTAGTGGTTAATCTGCTCTACAATGCCGGGGGCTGAGGACAGTGCTTTTACACATCATGAAGCTCTATGAACTTGGGCCCTGGTTGAAAACTTGAAGACAGAGGAAGTGGCTGATTCTCATCAGAAAATACGAGGACAGCCCTTATAGAGGGTAGATGGGATGGCAGAGTAGGCCAATTTAATCAGTTCTTATTACTGTGTGCAAATGTGACAAAGGTTTCTTAATCAGCATTCTCCATTAACAGTGGTCCGCTGGTCAAATGCCAGTTAAAACACCTGAGGACCAGTCAAAATTCACTCCAAGTGGCTCGGCTGGCTAGTTCAGTTTTGGAAAGCATCCCTATTTCCTACATTTACGGACGAGTGAAAAAGCTGGCAGACCATTGAAATGACAAGCTAACTGGTTCTGCTGGCTAGTCACTGGTAAAGTTAAGGGGAAACCCTGCTAATACAGTAAGTTATTCTTTTAATATAAATATTCCAGCCCTATTTCTCTTCACACCTCTACAATTCCCTAAACAGGCATCAAACCCATCAGGAAGAAATTTTTCCATCAGTTTGTCTTACCCTGTTCAGCTCTGAGGTACTCGTCAATCTGTTCTAAATATGGCAGAAGTGCATCGATGATGGTTCCATTGTTGAAGTTACCACTGCTAAGCAGGGGACCAGTCAATGGCGTCACAAGAGTCAATAAGTCATTTAAACTGCATTAGAGAAGGAAAGTCGAATGCGCACTTCATTAAAGTCTTTAAAATAATTTGTGCACATGTTAGAAATCCAGTTTGTAAAAGAAAAATGTAAAAAAGTGTAGCCACAAACAACATCCGACCAATTGTAAATGTTCAGACTCCACATAAACACAGGCTTGTCATGGCAGAATGGTTAAGAGCACCAGACTCCAGCCCTGGTGTTTCTGATCGGCAGAGTGTGGGTTCGAGTCCTGGCCATGACACTTGTATCCTTGAGCAAGATACTTCACCATAATTGCTTTGTCCTTAAGCTGTAGGTCTCACGTACTAGGATTGGTAGTGCACATAAAAGAACACAGAACACTTATCGTTGAAGAGTAGAGTTAACCCTGGTGTTTCTGGTTCACATAGCAAGCACATTCATTACAGGTTTCCTCAGGCTTGCGAGACACAGCAATTAAGCTCACTTATGAGGTATGCTTGGTTTCATTACCAGAAAACATACAAGAATAATAAAAGTTGCTTTGAGACTGAAAATAATCCCGAACAGGTAACAGGAAAAGGGTTTTCAACCCCGAAGTGAACGGTAAAGTTGACGTTTGAACTCAGCAAGACCAAATGGATGACCTTACCTCTGTAACTCATCAGCTGAGATGCTACTGAGAATCTGCGGCAGAGTGGCAATCAGGTCAAAGTAATCTGGGAGTTGGAATGACTGGATGAATAAGGCATAGTCCCATTGGAAGGACGCTAATCTTCCCAAGTACTCTTGAGTGTTGACGACGAATGCTGGACAGTTAAAGGGCTCAGAGCTGACTGGGTAATTGTCAAACAGAGCAGAGATCTGGTACAAAGAAAAAAAACTCAGTCAAATGTTGTGGTTTGGGTGGCATTTCTATGATAGCAATATACGCAGTTCTTATATCTGATTTGGTGTTGAACAAAGACAAATTGACTAGAGCGGGATTTGAACTGTTGACCTCCGGTTTAAAGTGCCGGTGCTCTACCAACTGAGCTATCTAGCCCTATATGTTGGCGTTCTCCATGTTTTGTCAATATCTTCGGGGTTGCCATTCAGAAGCCATATAACCATTAGCTGCCATGTAGCCAGGGATCACACCCAAGTTTACCATACAACCTGGGAAGCAGCAGCCAGGGGATCACCTTAAGGGGATGCACCTGCTCATGATTCTGACAGCAAGTATTGCAGAGCTGTGTTTGGATTGTGCTTGCCCATTACATAGAAATGGGGACAAAACATTTTTCAAAGTGAAAATGGACAAATGGATCTAGTGTTTACCTTTGCCATGGCATCCTCAAATCCCACAATCCTTAGAGCTTCCTGGACAGCTTGAGTGTGTACAAGTTTCTCGACTCCACAGAGCAGGGTGCTGACATCGGTGAGGTTCACATAAGCTGGGAGACCCTCACTTTCTTTGAGGAGTACCTCATTGCAGACTATACCCTCAGGGACATCACCTCTTACAATGTTGAAGATCAATCCACTGGCCTGAAAGAAATCACCCCAAGATAATGTGGCTCATGTTAAAATTCTCAACACCAACAGCAAACATTGAGGCTTGTATCATTAAGTTTACAATTTTTCCAGTGAGTTTCACAATAAACAAGGTATTTTCACTTTCTTTGAGTACCTCATTGCAAACTATATACCCTCTGGCATATAACCTCTTACAATGTTCAAGATCAATTGGCTGGCCTGAAAAAAATCACCCCAAGATAATGTGGCTCATGTTACAAAACCTCAACACCATAAGCAACCTTGGGGCTTGCATCACTAAATAAAGGATTTTTTTGTGCAGTGAGGTTCAAGTTAAACATCATCACTTTCTCTGAGGGGTACCTCATTGCAGACTATACCCTCTGGCATATCACCTCTTACACCGTTGATCAATTGCCTGAAAGAGTCCACCCACAGATGATGTGATTTGTGTTACAAAACCTCGACACCAAGAAAAACCTTGGGGCTTACTAAATATAGGAGTTTTTTTCCGTTGAGTTTCAAGCTGAACAATATATCATCACTTTTTTGAGAAGTAACTCATTGCAGACTAAACTCTACAACTTGCATGATCAGTGAAGCGTGTAAAAGGTTTTGGATGGTGAAACAGTGGGCTCCACAATATTGACCACTTGCAGACGCGTAACGCACCTCCCCAAAATGTGCGACTACCATTTCCCACCATTTTGGGGGTCAGTTCCTTTGTGTACAATTTGACTCCCAACATGCCCAAAATGGGGGACAGGAAAGGCACGTCCTGCAAGGGGTCCATACCAGATAGTAGGAAGATTGGACAAAAGTTCCACTCTCCTTACCATTGATAATTTGAAAGGGTCAAACAGAATGGACGTGCTGGCTGCCATGATGCCATTTCCAACTTCAGTGAAGACTGTGAGCAGATCCATTACCAATGTGATGTTGTTAAGGAGACGCTGCAGTTCCTCTTGATGCCCTGCATAACCCAAAATAAATAATAAAAATGACAATAGATTTGGCAGGTGAAAGTGAAAGTAGTCCCTGTGGTGGTTGGAGCACTTGGCACTATTCCGAAAGCATTGGGGAAAATTCTAGATGAAATAGGGACAAATGTTAGGGTAGATCTGTTACAGAAGGCTGCGCTTTTGGGAACAGCAAGGATCCTGAGGAAGACCCTTTTTCTACATTTATACACCTGGGTTAAGAGAAGCAGTTATGGTTAAGTGCCTCACTCAAGGACGCAAGTGACATGACCAGGAATTGAACCAACACTCCATTTCAAACCATCTGAACTTGAGTCTGATGCAGTAGACCACTCATTACATGGCCACATCACACGTTATCTTGTTGCAAGTATCCAAGCAGTAGGCAATTTCCTTTGAGGTGTTTATTCCAGGGAAGTTTGCCTGGGATAGCATTTCAAGTGTAGAAGGGCAACCAAATTATCTGGAAATTTTCCTGGGGAATTCATCTAGTGGCTAAAGAGGGCACACCATAGAGTTATATGCGTAGAGTAATACGCGGCCCGACAAGGGCAGCGATGGCCATTTCGTAAGTAGTCAAAAACAACGTCTAAACTATTTGTGCGTGTTGCAACAGAGCAATGGTTAGCAATGAAAGAGTTTACTGTGAAATTTATGAATGCCAGTGAAGACCGTTTTTAGTATTAAATAATCCCAGAATAAATATAGTATTTTAGAATTATATTCCTTCACTTTGGACAATAAATCATGGCATGTGTGTTCATCCTCTATTGAAACGAATAAGATAAACCTCACGAAACAACTTTAAAATGGCCGCTCGTTTTTTTTAAGACCGTATTTAATGTGCATTTAGCAAGCACACCGCGTATTTCGTATTCAATGCTGCCCTCGCACAAAATGGCGCGCGTGTCTCCTTGCGTTTGTGCACGTAGCATTACCAGTGCGCCCTCTAGTTCCTATATATACCTCTATGGTGCAAACCTAAGAGTATTTGACTACCTGATGGGGAATCTATGTGGGGAAAAAACCCATTACCTGGCAGTGCAAATACAAGGTCATCTGTAATTTGCATAAAGAGGTCAGCCTTGTGGAGTGCTGGTTTGAGCATGGTCTGCCAAGCTTCAGTGTTGATGAGCTCCAGTGGTAGGCTCTGATCACAGTACTGAACCAGGTCCAAGCTGGAGTTACACATGGATGAGATTAGAGAGATTTAAGAGATTAACAAGGGATAAGATTAGGGAAGATTATGAAGTGAGATTAGGAGGGGTGCTAGGGTTAATAAATCTCAATCAAAAGATTGAGTTTGAAATTATTGACCATTTGATAGATGATGTTAAATTGCATTTAGTAAATTATGGATACAAAATAGTTGAAGTGAAAAAAATGAAATGTATTAAAACTAAATAGCCAGATTTACAATATTTTTTAAACGATGAGAAAAAAAAACCATACAAATGAACAACCATTCCAAATCAGAAAAATACTGGTAAGACATCTTATCTAGAATGGCAAAGGTTGTGGGTTCAAATCCTACCCAAGTAAAAGGCCTATTTTTTTTTTACAGGACTCAGGAAAATACTGAGTATACAGTCCTTAACACACATCAGTGTTTTACATCGGTGTATGGATAAAACACAAATAATGTTTAGAATAATACTGTTTGTGTAAACTTAAGTAACATTTGCCTTCTCCTTTTCACCACAGATAAGCCCCCACCCCCCAGTCTGCCTCATTCACCAATAAACTACTTTTCTCTCCCTCTCCCCATCATTGATTTGTGTTCCCCACCTCCTGTGGTCAACCAGCCCCTTCCCCCAATCCCCCTCCCTTTTGTTACCCTCCTTTCTGTTCAGCCTCCTGCTTTCTCTGTGTATTTTCCTCTCCATCATCTATTTCCACTTGACTGCCTTTGTTACATCAGTAATGTACACATGTACCTGTTTATGTTTGTAGTCTTGTCATTTAGCCTTCGAGAAAGACTCTGCTAGGGTCGAAACGTCAGGCCACTAATTATTTTTTTGCATTTACAAAAACCAGTACAAAATTGCCATCAATGTAAATAGAAACTGTTGTCATCCATGTTGTTATCACATCTCCCAAAATAATCATAACTTGATGATTTCTCCCGATTGGGATGGAGGAGAAGGCTAGCTTACGTGAGATTAGATTGCATGACAGGCAGAGTTCCCACGGGTAGGGACAGGGCAAGCCACTGGGATAGGAAGACTCCCAGGAAATCCTGACTGGTTGGTATGGTTAGGAAGTTATTGACCACTAGTTGGAATTCGTCCAGAGTCTGCTGCCAGTCGACGTCCACTGGGGTACCAGGTGGAGAGTTGCTCATTAACCACTTCTGGATCTGAAAATTAAATCAATTATTTAGTTTGTATTAGGCCGTATCCATATTGGCGGCTACAGCTACGGCTACGACTGTTGCTAGGGGTGTTGCTAAGTATGTACTATACTTCAACGCATGATGAGACGGAAATCTAGCTGTAGCCAGAGCTTTAGCCACCAATTCAGTCACGGCCTTAAGTTATGTTTGCCCAAACTCACATTCTGAAAACACCAGCAGCCGATTTCACGAAACGCTAGGATTAATCCTATCTCGAGTTAGACCGAGTAACTAGTCCTAACTTAGGATTAATCTTAAGGTTTACATGTTACAGTGCAAGGCTGGGACTCGTCCTAAGTCCTAAGATTAATCCTAAGTTAGGAAGAGTTTGGTGAAATCGACAGCAGAACTTGAGTTCGGTGGACTACACCACTGGCCAAGAAACCCCAACTTTCACTATTCCACATGCTTTTTGCAATTTGGTTTTAAAAAAAGGTTATTCGGCTAGGAACAATGTTTGTTTTTTAAAAGAAGTCACGAAAATTGTTTGATCAGGTCCGTCCTATATTAATTTGATATAGTATCAGCTGCTAAGTACAGGAATCAACCTGGCCTCTTGTCAACGCGCACACTTGGTAGTCTAATGGTTGGGATATCTGCTCTAAAATGTGGGGGTTGTAGGTTCACATCTCAACTGAATATTATGCCTGTGAATTTTTTCCAGGACTTGGGAAAACCACTAAGTATACAGTGCTTCTCACACATTGGTGGAAGGTGAAACTCAAATAATACTTTTTATCCCTGATACAATTGCTAGATCTATTAAAGTTCAAATCTCTCTTGTTTTAATTTGTTTTCAGCGTAAGGGAAACTACAAAAGATGAAACAAAAGTAAAAATAAAAAAAATAAAAAGAAACAATCTTTTTGGAGCCCTTTACCTCAATTTGGAGTTTGTTGAAGTTAAACGTTGCCAAAAGGTCTTGTAAGAAAGTCTCGTTGGTCATGGCCAGCCCACAGAGGGCGCCCTGTATTGCAGCCTTATCAGAGCCTTCCGGGAGAAGGATGAAGGCATCAAACCGAGCAGCATCACATATGATGGCAGACAGCTCAACAGGCTGGGCCAAGATTCCAATCTATGAAAACCAAAAAAAGTATCCACTTAAAAATGTGTTGATCAATTTTTGACCGTATGCATTAAGCAACCAGGACAACATAACTTGGCAGAAATTGTTGATACAACAATGAGACACGTTAAATTTATCAAAAGCATAGATTTTTGACCGGCCCCCCGTCACCAGGCTTTCTCGTTGGTCTAGTGGACAAAACATCTGCTCCAGAAAGTCCTGGATTTGAATTCTTGTTTGAGACTAAGAAAGAACCGAGTATAGAGTATATAGTGCTTTGTTAAACATCAGTGTAGAATCATTACTATAGACCAATACCAGGCCGAATCTCAGTCAATGAGAATTCATGTGAACAAGGTCTTGAAGCTTGTGATTCAAATGGTTACCAAAGTCTACCAAAAGTTTAATGTATCATGCAACAAGCAGTTGAAGGCAATGACTGTATGACACCATACTATTATACATGTACCTGTTTATGTTTGTAGTCTCGTCATTTAGCCTTCGAGAAAGACTCTGCTAGGGTCGAAACGTCAGGCTACTAACTATTTTTTTGCATTCATACCATACTATTAGCACGAACTGCATGTTTATCAATAAAACAGTGTAAAATCATATCAGCTCACTGGGGAGTGTACAGCATGTGCCAAGCTCGGAATTTCATGTTTAAGAGGAAAAGGCCATTTTTACTTTGCAAAGGGCAGTTCTATTGGAAAATCTTACAGTCTATGGAAAACTTTTGACGTGGCACCAAGGCCAAGACCAGGGTCAGCGACCATGGCCTCCATGGCCTCCGTGTAATTCCAGGGCTGCTGTGTGGCCAAGTAAGAAGGGCACCAAACTCAATCAATCACAAGAACCATTGCTGCCCTCACAGGTACCCATTTAACCCCTGGGTGAAGCGAATCAATCACAGCCGAGTGTCTTGCTCGATGACACAAGTGTCATAAACAGGATTCGAACCCACACCCTAGCGACTTAGCTATCAGAATTCGAGACCGGTGCACTAGACTGCTAACCCACGAAAAACTACTTTTTAACAAAGGAAGCTAACAAACTCAACCAAGGCCCAATATCATAGAACTGCTTAAGTGCAACAATTAGCTTAGCTTAGCACAATAAAATTTCCGTGACCAGAACAAGGCTACCAGCATGTCACATGTACCATATGTGACTGGTATCCTGTCTATTCATGCTTAGCAGGATATTTTACGGACTGACTTACCATGCCAGGATTGATGGAGGCATTGAGCAGGGCTTGCACATTTTCAGGTGATAGGAACTGAGTCAAGTAGGCAGGGGCTGCATCGCTGAATAGATTTTCAATGGTGTAACCAGATTCTGGAGGAGATTGTTGACATGAATTACATCACAGTAACAAAACAAATATTTACAGGAACAACACTTGGTGCAAAAAAGGATGCTTAACATTTGGCCTTATTACACCATCAAGCTCTGATCCTTACCAAAAGCTAGACAGTTTTGATACATTTAAACGCGTTTTAAATCCTCTCTGCTTTTACGCTGCTCTACAGAAATCTGCTTGCTTTGCTCCACTGTAATTTTCCACACAAGTTCAAAAACTCCTCCACCCACCTCCCCAGCAGATTTAGTTATGAAACAGATCTAGTGATCGACACGAGTCAATGCTGGATTGAAATGCTTTAGTGTCAAATCTTACGCAGGTCGGACCTGCGTCTAACATGGAGAATTCTTTAGTGTGAAATGGCCAAGTATTCACATTGTGTAGTTTAAATGCAAAACTTCAAAATTTGTTAAGGAAAAAAAAACAACATAATTCAAATTTTTTGACGCAAAACGTTTGATGTACTCACCACCCAGAAGTTCCAGTTGTTGATTGAAGATTTCCGCGATGTCTGTCACCATGGCAACGTAATGTTTGACATCCAACCAAACTCCACCTTGGTTCATCAGAGGATCCAGACGCTCAAGAATTTCCACCGTCCTGCCGGGATATAGTTGAAATCGTTAACCAACTAAAAACAACATCTAAAGCATATAGTCTGTGGCTGGCCCTCTGCATTGTTTAAATGTATAATACAGGATTGGTAGAGCTGACAAAATAGTTGCAGACAGTGTTCATGTTTTGTGTGATCAAACCATAAACATGAAAGAACAAACCTGTGAAAATTTGGGCTTAATCTGTTGTGTGAGTCAGAAGAAAGTAGTGAAAAACCCATGCACAATTTTCAATGTAAACACGCTTTCCTTAATTTTGGTTGTAAAAAAAACAAATTAGTTATTGCGTTTTTTTAAAAAGGTTTTCAGATACTGTTTCCTCAAATTTGACTTCAATTCAGAGGGAAATATTTCTCACACAAAAAAGTTCTAATATCAACTTCATGATCAGTAAGTTTTCAGATTAAAATTAAACAATGGTGTTTTTATATCTTTACCAACCCTATATAATACCTTTGAAGAGCAGAGAAATTTGCTGTATAATAATTTGTGTTCGCATTATGTTGTTTTTTCTCCTACACCGATATGTGGTAAGCAGTACACTCAGTACTTTCAGAGTCATATGAGGAAAAATTTCAGCTTTTTGATCAGCATGCAAGTTAGGTCTCCACTCTTCACTGAGGGCTGTGTGTAACAGTCTATAAAACAGTGCACAAAGCTTGCATCAAATGGTGCATTCAGTTATCAACAAAGGGGTGTCGGAAAATAGTCAAATTCTGAAGGTGGAGAAACTTACAACTTCAAGTTGAATTGATTTAGTCCAGCCTGCAGCTCTTGTAGTAAGATCACCATTTGTGTCATGTTGCCATTTTGACCGAATGACGGCATTCCCATCATGCCTTGCACGGCAACAATGACGGAGTCGACGTTGGCGATGAGAACCTCCCAGTCATACTGTTGCTGGTATGTATGGTTAAGGGGAGGGCCTGGAATGATGTTACCAATTTCAAAGATCTGTAAAATGAAAAGGAGTGTTTGGTTTTTTATTACAGGTAGGGTTGTCGTTTGGTTTTTGTCAATGTAATGCTGATTTATAGGCAAAATTATCAATAAAAATACAATAAGAGTCCCCTGTAAACGTTTCAGCTGAATACAGTGTCTACTTGTTGAGATAGAGCTGATTAACTGAGCTTGCCCTATTGTGAGAGGTCATCATGATTCTCAAGCACTACAAGATGCCATGCATGACGACGCATTGCGGAGCAGTTAAAGCTCACCGCACAAGCTTTGGTATCTCTGATCAGCAGCGTGTGGGTTCGAGTCCTGGTCTTGACACTTGTGTCCTTTCAGACACTTCACCATTATTGCTTTGTCCTTTAGATGGGACATAAAGCCGTAGATCCCGTGTGTTGTGTAATGCACAAACAAGAACCCAGTACACTTATTGTTAGGAAAAAAGGTTTGCCTGGTGTTTTCTGGTATGGTTGGCTGCAGATTGCCCCACAGTACACTTATTGTTAGAAAAAAAGGGTTGCCTGGTGTTTTCTGGTATGGTTGGCTGCAGATTGCCCCACAGTACACTTATTGTTAGAAAAAAAGGGTTGCCTGGTGTTTTCTGGTATGGTTGGCTGCAGATTGCCCCACAGTACACTTATTGTTAGAAAAAAAGGGTTGCCTGGTGTTTTCTGGTATGGTTGGCTGCAGTTTGCCCCACAGCACCTTGTAAGCATTACATGGTGCTATGTAAATAAATGAGTATTGAGTTTCAAACACAGCTCTGCATAAACTGTAGGAAAAAATGAGTCCTTTGAGACGCCCTAGGGTGTGAGAAAGTGCTGTATAAGAACTGCGTAATTTTTATTATTACTATTTAATGATGTAAACAAAAGTATCCTTCCACCATACCTACAGATACTTCAAACACAAGACAAATAAAGTCATCCTTACCAATTGTTGCACATGCAGCACGTCCACCCCTGTAATGAAATTGAGCATTCCAAAGAACTCTGTTCGGTTCAAATGGCACAGCATCTGTCTCAGGGCAGTTCCATTAATCTCGGGTGGGTATCCGTAATAAAGGTTGCCCCTAAAAGGTGTACAGAAGGTCTCCTCCCAAGTATCAGTCAGATGATGATAAGCCAACTGTTTCAGGAAAAAAAGTTTTTAGCAATTTAAATGGTATGGTGCCTACAAACAATCAAATTTACAGTATCTTTAATCTTTGTGAGAGACTAGAGATGGACAAGCTGGGATCGAATCAGGGTCACAGAGGTCAAATTAGAGCTTGGAAAGTGTCAACTATAATAAGAAGATAACATTAGAGTTTCAAATAATTGGACTTAAACAAAAAATCATGTAGATGGCTTCACGCAGATTAGGACAAAACGACAACAAACATTCCAATTATTTTTGCGACAACAAAATGGTATTGCCTACTTGACTTGATGCCATCTTTAAAAAAGTGTCCAGCCATTTTGTAAGCACTTTTGAGTACCTCAAAAACATGTTCGTTGATTATTGCCAATGATCACCAGCTTTGGCAGTGCATGGCTTGTTCCACCAGAAATGTTTGTATAATTTTTTGACGAATAATATTTGCAATGTTCGCACAACTGGACTGAATACCTGATTTCAGATAAATCTCATGCCTAATTTAAAGGTATGAAACATCGCTAATTTGTGAAAGAGGACAATCTTTCACATCCACTCATTAAAAGAAAAGCACATCATCCATGAAGGTGTGCAGGGTTCTCACATGGATTTTTTGAAACTGTGGGTCATTCTGGACCCAAATTTGAGAAGTTTGGCCGAAGCACGCTCAATTAAAACGAGGTCCTCATAATGTTTTTTACTTGGTGTTTATCTTTAGTTTTAAAAGCCCTACTGTGCAATCTAGGGCACTCTCAATGGTTTTTATAATTTTTGTGACTTTAATCTGAAGTAAAAGACAAATATATATATATTTTTAATTATTACAATTAGTAGGGGAGATGGCCTTAGCTTTCGATCCAAACCGGACCTTCGTCAGAGGCATAAACAAGAACAAACACAAACATATCCATTTATAGCAAAAAGAGGAGCACAGGATTAAGGCAGAGTATCCAGAAAAAAGCGGGAAAATATAGCCAATCAGAGTTGTAAATTTACAAACAATGGGGTGGCTAAGAACCAATCAGAGTAAAGTAGTGAGGACAAAGGATGGTCAGCGTGAAAGGGTGGATCACTTGTTTATTATTGTTATAAATTTTTTAAATTATTTTTTTTGGGGGGAAGCAATTCCTATGCATCGCGCTGATACGCTAGCTCGTACATGGGGAAAACCCTTGGTTATGTATTTCAAAAAGCAATAATAACTTTGTTATGAACTCAACCAACTCCGTATCATAAATACATCTTTAAACATTTTTGAATTTCCCATCCAAGTAATATGCGGACTGGGGAATGTATTGAGTGTACAGTGCTTTACACACAGCGGTGTTTGGGTAAAACACAAGTAATATTCTTCATCCCCGAAGCGAATTCAACATCTGTTAAATTAGAATTTTGTAAACAGTTAACTTGTTTTGGTCGTAGGAAGCAACAGTTAACGGTAAGCATGCGGGAACAACCGTGTAAGTCTCTTTAGGGAGGAGTGTGGGCTTTGGAAAAGTAGTAACTGATTTTCATGAAATTTTTTTAGAGAGCAGTTACCGTTGCTATGGAGTAAAACTCATCCAGTATAATCGTATGAGCCAGTTCTGGAGACACCCTGTCCAAGGCACCCTGTAAGAACCTATCCAGTACAGTTCTGTTGTACAAAAACGCTGGTAAGGCCGCGCCTACAAACACAAAAACAAAACAATAATAATAGTTCCAACTTCTTTACTGACAATTACCGATTGTTTTGAAAAACTTCTTTAGTTTTCTAAAAATACAAAGAAAAAAGCCACATCAACCCATATAGGAACAAGGAGCATAGACAGAGATCGAAAGTGTTTGGTGTTTCCGGAGGGAAAAAAACCAGAGGGCCCGGAGAAAAACCCTTGCGGCACCGGAGAGAACCAACGCACAACTCTACCCAAACATAGCCAGGATTCGAACCAGAGCAACATTGGTGAGATGTGAGCACTTTATGAAACTAGCATCCCACGCCACCCATAAGGTCACTATCAAGGTCAAACAATGAATGAGTTGTCTAGTCTCAACATTCTTTAAGCGTACATACCTCCAGGGTAAAGATCCTTGTTGACTCCATCAAGTACTACATTGGCCATCTCCAAGAAGGGTGTGACAAAATGCCACACCCCAGCTATCTTCAACTGCTCCTCTACTTGCTGTAACGATACCAATGGACTGAAACACATACAAAAACCAGTACCTCATTAGTATGTCAATACGTCACGTGAAAATGCACGATGTAACCACTTGTTTTCAGACAAATTTTCTGTGCCCAGCCACGGTATTATTTTTTGGAAAATTTTGGAGCTTCTTGAGTAATCGTTTTCCTTTGAAAATATTGCTGCCACAATGAAACCCTGACTTGACAAAGGGAAGACAACAAAGGTTCTCATAATTAGCTCCGGGATTTGCTGATGTCATGTGAGAAAATTGAGTAGGCTCTCACTGTGATTTGCAAAACCTCGGCCGTGAGCCATGGCCGAAAATCTACCATGGTATGCTGGAATCTCTGAACCCTCATACTTATCTCTCATTGAGCCGAATATAATGTTAAACAATGGTGGCAGCCTGTCCACTCTTGCACGCCACATTTGTATAATAACATGACAAAGGTCTGGAATCATGGTTACACAATACACCCCGGAAAGGGAACTTACAAGGCATGTTTTCCAGAACCTGTTTTTCTATTTTGTACAATTGAAAAGAAGCGTATCACAGTAGGTGCATGACTGTGCACGCTACACACTGAAAAGTCCAGCAGGATATAACCGTCAGCCATCAAGCTGTCAGCAAAAAATTGAGGAAAATCCAAAGTTGTTCCGGCATTAAAAAAACATCCGCAATAAGTCTGTCAAAAATATTTTGCGGAAAAACACATCGCCCGACGTGAACGGTTAACAGTATATATATAATATAAACAGAAACCCCAAATTTGCCATCGATCATGAATATTGACCCCATGTACTGACGTTACACACGGCTACTGGGTGTTAACTGCATGTAAACATTCTGTGCCTGTGTGCACGTGTGCAAGTGTACACGTGCGCGCTTTGCTAAAAATGCGCACTACTCAGTATAATACACCAGGAAACTGACTCCCAAAATGGCGAACACAAGATATTGTGGTGATGACGTCAAGTGCGTTGAGTCAAAAGGCAAATAGATAAACAAGAACCACATACTTGCTAGTGCTGAACCAGTCCAATTGGTTCAGTGATTGTTGGAGTGAATCTTGGAGGTCCGTAATCAATAGCTGGTCTTGGAAGTACGGTTGAATCTCCTCCAGCACGGATATCATCCTAAACAACGCAAACAAACCACAACAAAAAGGCATGAGTCATCTTAATCATCAAGCAACAAATAATAAGCACAGATGAAATATTGGCGTGTCGTGGACAAGTTGTCTAGCTCATCGGACCCAAGCTCTGGTGTTGTCAGCAGCAGAGTGTGGGTTCGAATCCCGGTCATGACACTTGTGCCCTTGAGCAAGGCACTTAACCATAATTGCTCTGTAAAAAGTTGGTAAAGTAGTGCATTCTGCTCTACCAGCCAGACTCCTAGTGGATGATACCCATGCCTAAATCCTTACGGACTGTGAAGGGGGTAACCCTTTTTCAGTCCCAGAAGTAGGTGGCAACGTGCCCTTGGCGACAGTTGGTTTGGGTCGACAGCCCCAATCAGTTAAGCGTAGCTGTCACCTTGTAGTGGCCGTCCAGCCTTGTGATGTTAGGCGATATCTCTTAAAATAAACAACAACAAATTCCATCCAAAAAATAAATCCATCAACAAATCTCAACCAATCAAGTCAAAAAATACTTCTGTGAGAGTAGTACAACAAACGAGTAGTTTTACCACAAATCTTATATCATTTTTTTGTTCACCCAACGTTTCCAATCCTAACTCCGAATCTGGATACCTAGGAATACTTACACCATGAGGTTGTGTTCCTGTACAGCGTTGAGGAGGTCCACCACTGTGGTTTGCATTCCCTGCATATTCGGGGTGTACAGGAAGTCTGGAATAGCCTGCGTCTGCGCAAGGAGTGAAGCTAGCTCCTCTGTGTACTTCACAATGCGCTCCCAGTCAACGCTGCCTGCGGGCTGACCAGTTGGACTCAGGATTTGTGTCAACTTTAAAAGACAAAAGAGTTTAATTTTGTCACATTTTATCATTTGTAAGGGGCCATTCAGATTATTTAATGTTTAAAAGTTTGGATTTTTTTTCCTCCAGAAATGTGGGTTAAAAGAAAGAACTGAAAAACGAAAATTCAGTTTTCAACTTAAACAATGGAAGAAAAAACTTATGAGAAGAAAAAAAGAGAAGAATAAAAAACACAGAGGACTCCTCCAGAATGTGTGTGTGTAGTTCCACTGTCATCTCTCAACCTTGTTTCGATAGCCAACCTCTGCACGATGGAGAAATGCCGTGGATTTTCTCTTTTTTTAATATAAGTTGCATTGCTGAAAGCTAGGAAAAGCCGTTGTAAACTCCGGAGCTGGGAGGAGCATTTGTCTAAAACATCTGCTTCATTTTAGGCATCACTTTGTCTTCCAGGAGGAAAAGCCGAATTAAATTATCAGTCAATATTTAACAAATTGAAATTTTGAGTGGTTGGGTGGGTCAAAACATTTTCAAAATGGCCCCTAAAATATTACTTTCTTGTGTTTCCATATTTAAAAATTAACGAGATCACACAAGGAGCAGGGGAATGGGGGGGGGGGGGAGGAAAATGAAATTGACAGCATTTCTGGGGCGTCCATCAGTAGAAATTTTGTTGAAAAATTTACCAGTGGTTGCAGCTTCAGTATGTCAATTCTGTAAATCTCAGAGGCCTGGCTGAAGAACTCGGTTCGATTCAGTGAACACATGGCTTGCTGAACCGCTGTTGAATTCACAGTGGGAGGCAGTGGGTACCCCAAGTTGAATACAGTTTTGTTGCAGAATACATAGTTCCATAACCCCTGGTTTTCAATCAGCGCAAGCTGGATGAGAGAGAGAGAGAGAAAAAAAGACAGAGAGGAATTTGAATACTTCTGCATTGTTTAAAAAGTCACGGGGTGTCGTGGCTGAGCGGATAAGAGCATCGGACTCAAGTTCTGGTGGTTAAGTTATCGGTATGTGGGTTCGAATCCCGGTCGTGGCACTTGTGTCCTTGAGCAAGACACTTAACCATAATTGCTTCTCTCCACCCAGGGGTAAAATGGGTACCTGTGAGGGCAGAGATGGTTTATGTGAATGATTAGCTTGGAGCGCGGTAAACTCGCAGCACCGGCTGTATACTCCCCAGGGAGCTGAGATGGTTTAAGGAATGAAATAATATGGCCCAGTGACCAGGGGTAATAATGTCAGAAGCGCTTTGATACGCCCCTCGGGCTGTGATAAAGCGCTATATAAGAATCGATTATTATTATTATTATTATAAATATGTTTCAAGGAACCAAAAATATTTTAAAGTTCTACAATGGGAGTATAATAAATAATAATAATTTGGGAGGCTAATCATCCTTACTCACAGCTGAGAAGCTGAATTGTAAAAGGGCGTGGTGACAAAATGTTCGAGCCACAGGTATGCAAGGGTGCCTTTGGCATCCTGCCACATCAATCCATATATGACTGCTGCCGTTGAAATTGTTTAATTTTTCTCGAAGTGAGGAAAACCAGAGGGCTCGGAGAAAAACCCTCATGGCATAGGAGAGGACCAACGCACAACTACATATGGTCTTAGCCGGGAATCGAACCAGGGCCACAGTGGTGAGAGGCGAGCGTTTTACACACCAGCCACCCATGCCTTCCACAGCATGAATATGATTTCTACATGTAATAAGCTTATACAATTATTATTACCTCATATATGGAGAAGGCACTAGAGGCGAGGGACACCTTGAGTTGTTCAGGTGAGACGCTCAGACTGGTCACCAGACTATCCACTGTGGTCAAGTTGAAGAGGTTTGTCAGTATGGTACCTGTACCCCCTGGAACAAAGTGAGAAGCATCAAAATATCATACCATTGTTTTTGTAAATCATTAAATACAAAGAATAATGTTCTCTGCTGAAGACGATCAGTGCATACTGATCGAAACGTTGAGTTGTAACACTAGCCTTTCTATTTAGAACTACCACTCAACTTGTAGAGAGATATTTCATGTACATGGCGTTACCGCAAACCTTATTAGAGACTAATGTAAAGATATGGATTTATGAGCATATATCCAAGCAGCTAGATCAAGGCGCATTACATCTTTATTATCCCTGTTTATCAAGCATACTAAGACCCTCACAGGATCCCATTTTATACACCTGTGTGAAGAGAAGCAATTATGGTTGTAAGTGCCTTGCTCATGGACACAAGTTACATGACCGGGAATCGAACCCACACTCCGATGGTTTACCATCAGAACTCGAGTCCAATGCGCCGGACGGCAAATACTACTGAAAACCGCAACATTACGACAACTGTCCGAGGTGAGACTTACCATTCTGGTTGAACTGTGAGTGAGTGCCTTCCAATGCTAGAGTGAAGATGTCTATGTATGGTTTGACGATGCTCCATACACCATTGGATCGAAGGTTTGCTTCAACTGCTTGAAGGTACCCCACAGTGCTATAACAAAAATTATTGTCAACATTCGGTTTAGAAAGTACAAAGTGGGGGGGGGTGGGGGTATGGGGGGGCTGGAAAGGAAGTACAACCATTTGCAGGCAAGTGGATGACATTTTATGGCCAGACTGTGGAGAAAGAATGACGGTAGGAGTAACAACTTTCTTACTTCAAAGGAAACATGATCACCACTTTAGCCTTTGAGAAAGACTCTTCTAGGGTCGAAACGTCAGGCTACCAACTATTTTTTTGTATTTATACAATAGGTCCTTTTGATTGGTAAGAAGTTTGCAACAGCTATTTCTATATTCTCTATTTGTTAAACTGAAGGTCGTTGGTTCAAATCCAGCTCTAGTCAATTTGTCTTTGTTTAACCCCAAATTATTTCAAATCTACCCAGTCAGTTTCCCTAGTGGTTTATATCTTGGGATTTGTCATCTTGTCAACAAATTGCCTAGTCTTGTTGGAATATTTTCCCCTCAAACTTATCCACAGTATAATTGGACTGCTTGGGGATATCTTGCAGGTTGGAAAATTAACTGTGGAGAAGTTTATCCACAAGTTATCCGGGAATAGTTTTGAGAGGGTGCTTAGGTTTTACCCGTTCACTTGGTTCACTGATGTTATCATGTTCTGTATCTCCAGCCAGTTCATCAGGATATCTTGAACTCTGGTTTCTGTCTTATTCCACCAGGCGGGGTCCACCACAAACCCAGTGGGCATTGAGATGAGTCTATTCACAGCATCAGTCCATCGCATGTTGTTAACAATCCACGCTGTCCAGTTGAATGGCTGCAGGCTCGGGTCATGTCTGATGATACGGTCGATCTCCGTCTGGATTTGGCTGACGTTGTAGAACTGCGACAGCTCCAGCTGGATCAGGTTGAAGTTGAGAGAACACACAGCTTCCTGGACGGCTGTTAGGTTGGATTGGCTGCCGGCGGGCAGTTTGAAGAACTCCGCGAACTGATTGGTCGAGCAGAGATACCCAAATGGGTCAGGTGTCATCCAGAATACCGACCACTGCAAATAGTAAAGATTGAGTAAAGAATCCAGATTAGTACATCACGAAAGTAAAAACAAAGGCAATATTCCCTCTGATGTATGAATAATTTATACAGAAACAACAAGTGTGATTTCTGTGTGTGCTTTCTGCCTCTCTCTATTTCCATTTCTTTCCACTTGACTGCTTCTGTTACCCCAATATACCTGTTCATGCGTGTTGTGTTGTCGATTAGCCTTCAAGAAAGACTCTGCTAGGGTCAAAATGTCAGGCCATTAACTATTTTTTGCATTTATACCATAGGTCATTCTGGTTGGTAAGCAGTTTACAACAGCTAATTCTATTTTCTTTATAAATATTTTAAGATATTTTTAAATGACCACTGAAAAATACGGATAAGAGGCACTACTGACAAAAATGTCCAAAACCTGGATGAAAATTTTAGGAGGCACCTTGTCATGCTGGCATTTCCATGTTTTGGTAACAACAAAAATGAAAGCATTTCTAAGGAGCTGTGGACCTGATAATAAGTCAAACCTGGGTTGTCTTTTTTTTCTGTTTGTTGTTCACAGTTTTTGTGCTTTTGTTTTAGTTTTGTTTGCTTGTTTTCATCTTGTCCTGATTATTTCTGTGTTCTCAAGTTCACTTTAGGCAGTTGGTTTAATTTGCTGTTTCTTAATTTAAACAAATTTTGTATTACCTTTTTGCTGGCATTTACGTTCTAGATGTTTCATCTTTTTAAGAATAATGTTTTTAAAGTGTTCCATGGTGTAGATTTGTTTGCTTTTTGACGTGAGATTGTTAAATAAATAAAAATAATATTAAATCAAATTTTTAATTGAAAGCCATTCTTTCGTTTCAGAACAATCTGTTTTTTACAAACAACAACAAATTTCCTTGGGGAAAAGATGTCTAAAAAATGTGAATAAATCAGAGTCCTTACATCTGGTTGCTGACTGGACAGAGACAAGAATGCCTCAATCATTTCTGGAGTGAAGTCCCACAGAGCCAAAAGACTCGAAACGCTGTCAACATCGGCGAACAGTTCCTTCAAGGTTGGGACTGTTATATTTTGTCCTGTAAAAAATTATTCACAAAACATTAACCTTTGAAAAAGACTCTGCTGAGGTCGAAATGTCAGACCACTAACTTATTTTTGCAGTTTGAGTTTTTACGGATCACAGTTTCTCCTTAACCTTTTCAGTGACTGACCAGTGGGAACCAGTTAGTTTATCATTTCAATGGTCCCCTAGCCTTTTCACGGGTCCACATCTTTTACAGTTTTCTTCCAACACTTTCATTATGTGTGGTACCTCAGTTTGGAACCAGTGCAGGCATCGCTTTACATGTAGCTTTTGGAAGCAACCAACTAACCAGCAGGACACCAGTGTAGGCAGCGCTTTACATGTAGCGTTTGAAAGCAACCAACTAACCAGCAGGACCACTTGGACAGAACTTTGACTGGTCCTCAGAAGTTTTAACTGGTATTTGGCCAGCAGACCTCTTTTAAAGAAGAACGCTGACAGGAGCTCCCCTGCTCCAAGCCCTTGCCTCCCCCTATGAGATTGAAGATAAATTGTTGGCTTGGACCCCCCCCCCAATGCAAATGTCTAGTTCTACCACTTCCGATCCTCAAACCTACCAATGAATATGTCCAACTGGTACAAATGAATGGTTTAATATAAAAAGCCCCCCCCCCAATTGCTTATTTACCCCCTCCCCTCAAATAAAAATGTCTAGTAAGACCACTGCCAATCCTTAATGAACATGTCCAACTAGTACAAATGAATGGTTCGATACATTAAAAAGTCCCTAAAATAATTTCATCACCCCCCCCCCCCCAACCCCAGTGAAAATGTCTAGTTCGGCCACTGGCGATTTTCAAACCTACCAATGAACATGTCCAACTGGTGCAGCAGCACTGTCCGTATGTAATCCTCCAGTCTCAGCTGCGCTATGATGGCCTGATACGTAGTATCTCCAGTCTCCATCAAGACATTATCCAGGAACACTAACAAGCTCTCAAAGTCAGCAACCGACCTGCAATTTACAAATATAACATGGTTTGAGGAAAAACATTCGATATTAACTCCCCTTTGGTATTGGAAGTCGACAAACTAGTTCCTGAGGTGAAGCTAAGGGAACCAGTTTGTCAACTTCTAACACCGAAAGAAACTAATATCAAATGTCCACCCAAACAATTTTTAAAATGATTTGTTTTGCTACAAAGCATAATTCTCTAGTTTGGCATCATTGAGCTCGGGAAAATTTGGATTGAAATTTACATGTGATCATTTAGCTCGGGAAATGATCCTCATTGGCATCATTGAGCTCGGGAAAATTTGGATTGAAAATAACATGTGATCGCGATCTTTTCATGTTTTAATGTTACATACAAGGTGTGGACCTGACAACAAAAGAGGTCCACATAATGTAGGGACTTGAAACACTATGTGGACTCACACATGTACACACACCCAACCTTACATATGGAAGTTACGGGGTACTTCCATTGTTGTTCTATTATTCCCTTTTCTAAAGAAATCCTCTGTGGGGTACCACTTGAACAAAGAAAACCTTGTGGGGTAGCATTGTTCTATTGTTAAAAATACCCCATAAGTTGGCGTGTGTAAGGGCACACACACACACACCACTCTGTGTTGCAGACACTGTGTGGACATTCCTTTGTTCTATACACTTAGGAAATTCCTATTCCTCAACACTGTAAATAACACTGGGCAAGCGCTACATACGCAGTGTGGACCTGAGAACAAAAGAGGTCCACATAATGTAGGGATCTGAAGCACTATGTGGACTTACACACGTCCACACAACGTTATTTGCAGTGTTGAGGAATAGGATTTTCCTTAAGTGTACAGAACAAAGGAATGTCCACACAGCGACTGCAACACAGAGCTGTGTGTGTGGACGTGTGTAAGTCCACATAGTGTTTCAAGTCCCTACATTATGAAGGAATGTCCACAGAGTGTATGCAAGACAGAGGTGTGTGTGTATGTAGCTAGGGCGATGTTCGCATGTGTGTACTATACCTGTGCTTCGTAAAGTTCAAGCGTAGCAGACTGGCATGCAAAGCAGACTGGCAAGCAAAGCAGACTGTCGCACATGCGGCAGTCTACTACGCATGCGTATTTACGCTCTACGTGAATGTTGGCGCATGTGATTGGTAAACTGCAAAAACAACACCTGGCATGTCGTGGTGAATGGACCAGTGAGAATTAGGCTGTCCATCATGAATATGTATGAGGTATAGTAATGAATATGAATATGTATGAGGTATAGTAGACATTAATCTTTTCTTACATGGTAGAGGTGACAGGGGCAAGTGTTCCCAAGATGTCTAGGGTTTGATTGAGTTTCTCCAAGACCCACTCCTCGGTGTAGATGAGGTCAATGTGCGGTGGGGATGCTTGAAGATCGGTCAGGGTCTGGATCAGGGATGTGGCAGAGTCCATCAAAGCCGTCCAATTCAGCGGGGCAAACCTCCATTCCTGAAAGGGTTATCAAACGAATGATTAATTGAAACTACAAGCAACGCTTTTACTGATTTTCAATTTTTCTTGAGTAACAAGGGCACATTTTTTTGGAGAGTTTAGGGACACCAGGATTGCAGACTGGCATTTCCTCTCCAGAGAAATTCTTTATCGCAAGACATTTAAGTCATTGTTACAAAACTGGACGCTTCTGAAATACATTTCAGGTTTGCATGAGCAGTAAAATGTCACGTATGCTGGTCTAGATCTAGACCAGCAAACATCTCATTTCATGGCTAAATGTGGGCGTAAAATAAAGTAGTCTATGGTGGCAAGACCTGAAGTAAGTGGCACCTTCTTTTGTTAATTTTTCACCAACTGTAAGTGAAATAGCGCCCATGTTGTTTCTCCTTGTTCTCAGAAACCAGATTGTTCCAATTTTTTAAGGATTTCAATGGGAAAAAAACAGGATAATTCCGATTAAAATCGGAACAGTTGGCAGGTATGTATGCGATTTAGGTAAAAACAATAATGATTCCAGTGTCATAGGGAAATCTGTCCTGGAGATTCTCTCCCCCATATGTGAAATTAACATGAGCTAGGGGAGGTTGATACAAAAGAGGGCGCTCTCAGAAGAAGTTTCTACACAGTTTGCCGAATGGGGGGACAGACTCAGCCTCGCTACCATGGGCAGGGCGCCGTATCGATACCTCTCGTCGCTAAACCCCTGGGAGGGAAACACTGAAAATCAATGCTGATTGGCTAACCAAAATGTACTGCTTTGCGTGCAAAAAACATTCGAACGCTTGCAGGGCGCTTGTCGGATCCCCCGGTCGCTTAGTACGCGCGTGTAAAAATGCACGTATTTCGACGCAATACGTTTCAAATGAATCATGTTTTTACATGGTCACCCTAAACTGCATACAGTTAGACGAATCACAAGATCGAAAAAGAATGAGAGGGGGCCAGTTGCTCCATGACTTGATGCGTCCTTTGACAGCGCGTTCAGCGTAGTCTCTAACACAGAATGGATCAACCACAGGACTAATTAAAATATCCAATATATTTGGATATTTTGAAGTCACACTTCCAGGGGTTACAATCGAGCAAGGCATTCTGGGAAAGAAAACAAAATGGCGCGTCGAGATCGTACACCACTGGGAACGAGGTTGGGACAGACTCTCCTGCCACTGGCAGCCATCAGCATCACTTATTAACGTAGTGTCTTGAAATTCCATTGACAACTTATTAACGTAGTGTCTTGAAATTCCATTGACACTACTGTGAAATCACTGAAAACACTTACCAGGAAGAAGAAGACTTCTTGGTTCCACTCCAGGGCTAACAGCGTCTCATTGAGTGAGCACAGGACTGATTGGACGGCCGTTGTGTTGACTGCCGGAGGGAAGGTCATGAACTCTGTCGGCTCGGCAAGACACAGGAGATTAAAGAGGTTGTCCGACCCAGTCAGGTTTGCTAGCTGAAAGAAGCAAGAGACACAGGTCACCGACAAAGTGACATAAGATCGTTGCGTCAAAGCAAAAACATTATATCTCGGCTTTTCAAAAACGTTTTATCTTGGCGCGTACTTCCGAGATCCGGGATCTTTTTTAAGCAAGATCTGACATTTTGACAATTTGAAACTTGCACGTAACATATGTGCTATTTTTGAAGATCTGATGTTTTTGACAATATGTCAATTGAAATGTATTGTGACATGACACTTGTGCTCTTGACATGTGTTTTTATTTCCAGTGTCTTAACCACATCATACACACCAGTCAGCTCATATGCCATGATATCCTAAGCTGCACCATGCCACATATCCTAGAGAGAGTGTCAATCAACGGGGGAGGAAAACCGGCTAGGAGACAAACCCTTGTGGCACAGGAAAGAACCAACGCCCTAGCCAGGAATCGAACCAGGGCCAAAGTGGTGAGAGGCGAGTGCTTTATGCACTAGCCACCCAAGCCACCCCCGTATGCGAACGAATTTGGGGTAGCAATCACTTGTACGAGACATGCATGTGACAGATTGGTCTCTACAAAATTTTATCTCTCAAAAAAATCATGTGGATAGTTCTGACTTTTTTTAAAGAAGAATTACAGTTAATTGAATTTACCATTTGCACATTGACTGATGAGTGTAGTAAGTAGCCCAAGATGTCTGGATAGATGCCGATAGCTTGCTGGAGAAGGTCTGCAGTGGCTGGTGGGACCATGTCAAAGATGGTCAGGTTCTTTCCTGTCAGGGGTGTAAAAGCATTGAAAACATGAGAACTAATAAGGATTCCACGCCGTTTTTATCAATCGACCACCTGCATTGGCCGCCATCAAACAATGGAAACATGCACGCATGTACGCACTGAGCAAGACTCTCAGCCAATGATAGGTCTTCTTTTGACGTCAGTGAGGGCGCTGTTTGGGCCAAGAAATCTATCAACCTTTTTTTGCGTAGATGTCATCACGCCGTCATCTTAGAGGTAAATCGATGATGAAGCAACAAAAGCACAAAGCTACCACCGTGTGGCGGACAGGATGGTCTTATGCCCAACCTTCTTTTGAACTACAAAAGGGGGCACCCTACTCAAATGATGTCATGCACATAAGGGCTATCCAGAGGTAGAAAAGGTCACTTGATCAGTCCATACCCTATTCCTAGTGTTGCAAAGCTCAAAAGAATGGAAATGACCTCTAACACTTTATAGGACCCCAATGTTCAGGTACAATCGAGACTTATACATACAGTCTATTTACCTATAGTTATTGTGAAATTTCCTCAAATATGGTGGACTAGCACACCTTTTTTTGTGGTTTTTCCTTGATTTGCAAACAATTTTCCTCCTGAACAACTCTAAGCTTCCAATCCCTGACTGAGTGATGGGTTGGGTCTTTGTGGCGTGTTGTTGCTGAGTGGTTAAGAGCACCAGACTCAAACTCTGGTGCTGATCGTCAGAGTGTGCGTTTAAGTCCCAGTCATGGCACTCGTGTCCTTTAGTAAGATACTTTACAATAGTTGCTCTCTCCTTCAGATGGGACATTAAGCCATATGTTCCATGTACTAGGATTGGTAGTGCAAGAACCCAGAACACTTATCATGGAAGAGTATGGGTGTACCCCGGTGTTCCTGGTTCACATAGCAATCACCCTTGTTGTCGGGTTTCCTCAGGCTTGCAAGCTACAGTGATTAAGTTCACTTCTGAGGCATCCTTGGTTTCATAACCAGAATTACAAAATGCAATATTAATAATAATAATAATAATAATAATAATAATAATAGGGTAATGTCAATTACCTGAGTAAAAGTCCAGCTTCTTGTGGGCGTACTCGATAATCAGAGTTGCAGCGTTGACACCAACTTCTATATTCGGCCACCACGGCTCATCTTTGAGTGCAGCTGATAGACTCCAAAGACTCTGAAGGGCTCTGAAAGACACAAATCAAACCACGAGGGAATCAACGACAATGGAGCCGACTTCTTGGCCATGGGGTTTGGGGCTTCAGTCACCCCTCTCTGTGCCAGATTGTTATGCTATCGGCATTAGCAAGGAATGCTTAGTAATAATAATAATGACTAGATAATAATAACTAGTTAAATATCTTGTTAATAACAACCAGTTAATGATAACTAGTTAACAATAACTAGTTAACAATATCTAGTTAATGATAACTAATTTTTATACAGTGCTTTTTACAATAACATATCAATGTGCTTTTTGCCCTGGTCATTGGGCCAATAACATTCCTGTAATCTTTCTCAGCTCCCTGGGGAGAATACATCCCTGGACTGCTGTGGCGCTCCAAAGGCTAATGTTAAGGCTTACGTTATATTAAAGAGATATATTTTTTACCACTTTTATAAGGACGCTATCATCATGAAACTAAATTTGACCTCAGCACCAGTCTTTAAAATATACATATTCAAAGCACTATACAGATTATATACAGAAGTACATGGTTTCCTAAATAAAACCACAGGCATGTTACCCAGGTTCGATTCCCACGACCTTTGACATTCAAGAGCAGATGTCTTACTACAACCTCACTAGATTTCTTGGTAGCTAGAGGCAGCCTATATTTTAGCAGCAGGTACAGCAACCATTTTATAGATTATTAATTTTGGTTTTTACCCTACACCGATGTGTGTTAGCACTGTATACTCAGTACTTTCCCGAGTTCTGTGAAAAAAAAATCACAGGCATATTACTCGGGTGGGATTCGAACCCACGACCTTTGCAATTCTAGAGCAGAGTCTTACCAACTAGACCACCGAGATTGCCCAGTAGCTAGAGGCAGTTTGAATCCTATACAGTGCTAACACACATCAGTGTAGGGTAAAAACCAAAATTAATATTCTTTATCCCCGATGCAAAATTAATATCTATTACATTTTATAGATGTTAAATTAGCATCAGGGATAAAGAACATTATCTTGTTTACCCCATACACCGATGTGTGTAAAAGTACTTCCCCGAGTCCTGTGTAAAAAGTCTACAGGAATATTACTCGGGAGAGATTCGAACCCATAACCTTTGCACTTACGTGTCCTGCTGTGTGGAGCTCAAAAAGTTTCCTTGAGCATTTGCCCAGACCTGTAAGACATCCAGTATCTCTTGGTACTTGACCAGGAACCAAGCCTCATCGATGGATACGCTCAGCGGATCCTGCAAGAAGGCATCAGTGGTGCTCAACAAATCTTTGTATTTGTTGAATAAGACGGTGAAGTTGGTAGATTCTATTAAGCTGGTATCCAATATCTAGAAATTGAATTGAAAAACAGTTAATATAGTTATATTCAAACAAAAGAACAGGATAGAGGGCCTAGAAAAGCATGAAGACCATGGCCTCTGTTCCCCCAGGTCTTGGCCTTGATGCCCCTTGGAAAGTTTCAAATAGACCTTTTGAAGATTTTTCAATAGAACTTACTGCCCATTGCAAAATGAAAAATGGCCTTGTCCTCTCAAAGAGAGGGCCATGGCCTTGGTGCCCCTTCAAAAGTTTCAAATAGACCTTAAGATTTCCAACAGAACTGCCCTTTGCAAAACGAAAATGGCCTTGCCCTCTCAAAGATGAAATTCCAGGCACCCTACAAACAAAGATTGGTTCAAATCCCGCTCTAGTAAATATGTCTTTGTTCAACCCCATAATCTTAAAAAAAAACCATGAATATACAATCTCCTTAAGTATCTCTAGATTGTCATCCTTGTCTTTGGAATATCGCAGCTGACCTTGTAGATGATTGCATCGATCGGAAATAACTCTTTGAATTCTAGATCGATCAGCGTCAAGTCCAGGGAGCACAGGGCTCCCTCTAGAGCTGCAAGATCAGTCGTGGAGTCGACGGGAAGGTTGAAGTAGGAACTGAAGTTACCAGCGTTGCACATTGTGACAAGAGGTGAAGGCAGATTCAGTAAATCGTGAAGCTGGAAAATGTATTGAATAACATAATTATTCACCCCAAAATTTGATAAGATAAGTTAAAGCAATGGGGGACTTTTGGGACACTAGGTGGCAGCAGACTTAGCAGGTAAATCCATTGTTCTAGGTAATGTGCACATGCTCAGAACCACATAAACAATTGAAGTTTACCTGGTAAGTCTGCTGCCACCTAGCGTTCCAAAGTCTCCCATTGTATCAAAGCACCTCACACTGTTATTCTACCCCCTGTCATTTATAGGCATTAGGCATTCCTGAAACATTCTCAACTCCTTTGGAGTATGCAGCACCGGCAGTCAAATGGGTGAAAAGGTTACCAATCATTCACATCATTAATCTCTACCCTTGCAAGTATCTAGGCCCCTTAACACAGGGATGAGATTTGATGTTGGTGAAAGTTTCTGAAAATGGCTTGCTGGCCTGGGTTCCCATTATTCTAGACCCGGAACAAACTTTGTGCATCACCACAGCTACGACACTACAGGTTGTGACACAGTGTGGACTATTTCTTTCTCCCTTTGGTGGCTGCTTTACTTGTTTAAAGAAAATTTTAATGCTCAAGGATATTTTGAAAAAAAACCTAAAATTAGGAAAAAACTCTCTGTGCATGTTTTAGAGTCGTATTTGATGTGGCCAAGCGTTCAGAGCACCAGACTCAAGCTCTAGTGTTTCTGATCAGCCGAGTGTGGGTTCGAGTCCCGGTCATGGCACTGCATGACCTTAAAGCAAGACACTTTATCATAATTGCTTTGTCCTTCGGATAAGCCATTAAGTCGTAGGTCCCATGTACTAGTACCAAGAGCACTTATCGTGGAAGAGTAGAGGTAAACCACAGTGTTTCTGGTTCACATGGCAAAGCACCATTGTTTACAGGTTTCCTCAGACTTGCAAGCTACAGTGATCAAGTTCACTTACGAGGCATCCTTTGTTTCATTACCAGAAACATTTAATTATAATAATATTAGTATAAATGAATAAACTATAGCACTCCTGAATGATGAAAAGCAAAACAACACAAGCGCCATGAACAGGATTCGAACCCACACTCAGATGGCTGTACCATCAGAACTTGAGATCTAGACTGCAGTATACTAACCTTCTCTTGATTTGTAGTGAGGCTGAGCATGACATCAATGAGCTGAGGTGAGAAGTTAGCCAGGTCTAGCAGGCGACGGGTCTCACTGGCATTTACAAGTAGGTTGCCGAGCTCCGGAAGCACTATGTGTTGACCTAGGTCATCAAGACAAAACAAAAATTGACTGGCATGAACTAATAAATATTGTGAAGAACGGGCATCAGACATGCATCAACTTTCACATTAAATTCCTACTTGATAAAGCTACAGATGCTGTAACCGATGTTAAAACATTATCTTTTGGGGTTAAATAAGAAACTATTTTTGTAAATAAGAAATAATGATAATGAGTGAAAAATTAGTGAAATAGGTGATAATGAGTGAAAATTTTGCCATCAGATTTGGCATCTTTTCCTTAATTAGTAACAAAATCTCACTTTTGGGTCAAAGTTCAAAACCCTAAGTGAACGCTGGTAACACTAAGTCACAACATTGTTTATTTATTTATTTCACCGTTTTCTCCAAAGTGCAATGGGGTGTCAAAGCCCTTGATATCCTACACTGGACAATTCCACATATCTAAGAGGGGCATCAGGTACCAGGGTTGTGTAGCTTTGTTTTAAGGGGCTGACAAATATTTTCACTCATATACTTTGTGCACAAAATTTGTCAATTATACATACCTACCCAGATCTAACCCTCTAATAAAGTGGGGCCATCTGTTCTTTTTAACAGGCTTCCGGGCTAACAGCCTGTGCTAGGTTCTGAGGTTTCCAACACCCATCCCCCCTGCAAATGAAATTGTTAGGCTTCCTGTAAGAGCCGGTAACTAGTGGACCCTTCCTGCATTTGTCTCATTCCTGGGTTTATCCCCTCACTTAATGGTTTTAAGGTTTAGTCAGAGCCAGTCACAACTGTACCTTTCAGGAGTAGTATCTTATCAGTGAACACTTCACTCAGTTGGTACGCAGCCCTCAGGGTGGTGTTGATCTCTCTGTACCAACTCTCATTGTTAAACATCACAGCGAAGGATCTGCAACAAGGAAATGGGACAATTATATCCTCACATCAAAGCAACAAGGTCATAAACTCAGCTTGGTCAAAATGTTGTTATCATGCGCGCTTGCATATGACAGGAAACCCAACAAAGGGTAGCCCTCTGCATCCGTCACAATAGACCGTATTGAATAACCCCTTTGTTGCTATGAAAGTCGCCACCTTGTAGGGCAAACTGTACGCGCGTCTAAACACGTACATCAATGAAGCACGCAGCGTTCCCGGTTTGATTTCTACGGCGCGGCACATGCACGCACACCATCACGCACACGCTAGACGCCATGTTGTAGGGCAGATATTTGAATGGTGACGTCATATTCAATACGGTCTATAGCAGTTTTTCCAATGGCTGTAATTTGTTGAAGTACCTGAAACCACCCAAGGGTGTTCCAACATGTGAATGGACGTGCAGGCTTATACTGGCAATAACTAAAGTTGTTTCTTTTGACGTTTCCCAAAAATTTGTTGACATCCAAAAAATGACGTCACGTTTCACGAGTCTGTACATTTTTTGTATCGGGAATACAATTTTAGTTTATTCCTGAATTTTTATGACACAATCAAAAGCGATGTTGAATTTGACCATTGAACCAACCCAAATTCTTGTGTGGAACGTACAGACCAATTTATCGTTGATGTCCAATGACGTAACGTTTCAGAAAGAGTACTAAATAAAATGACATTTACACCATTTTAAAGTAAGGTTAGAGACTTGTAGTTTTGTTTCCACGTCTTTCATAAGGACTCTGTCTATTGGAAAACGAGTGCATCACAAAAACTGAATTTGACCTTACAGCCCCTCTTTGAGCTGTCCTAAAGAAACCCAGACAAAATTGACTTAACCATATTAAAGATCTATGGCTTTCTCCAGACTTAGGCTTGGGCTCCAGCTTTGGCTCTGTCATAATAATAATAATGGCTATTTATATAGAGCTCATATCCGTCACTCAGTGACGCTCAAGGCGCTTCAAAATAAAGTATTTTCCTGCAAGGTATTTGGGGGCTACGTTTTTGAAGTATGAGACCTACTCCTTAACATAGCACCATGTAATGGTTTACAAGGTGCTGTGGCGCAGCATGCTGCCAATCAAACCAGGAACACCAGGGCGGACCCCTTCTCTTTTCGATAAGTGCACTGGGTTCTTTTATGTGCGTTACACAACATACGGGACCAACGTCTTAATGTCCCATCCAAAGGACGAAGCAATCATGGTTAAGTGTCTTGCTTAAGGACACAAGTGTCATGACCGGGACTCCAACCCACACTCTGAGGAAACACCAGAGCTTGAGTCCAGTGATCTTATCCACTCGGCCACGACACGCCATAAGAATGCTCATAGCAGTGTGAATTTGCACGGTACTTCAGCAGCAAACAGAGCCTGGGGTCAAAGCCACAGCCTGAGCTAAGGTTCGGGGGAAAGCGGCAAATTGCTTACTTTTTGACCTGTATTTGTAATCTTTATAGTCTTAAAACAACTTACTCCAGTCTCTCCAGAATAGCACTCTCCCCAATGACCTGGTTCCAGTTCATCTGAAGTATTGGAGTAAATGGCTCGGGGGTGATGTCTATGTTCACACTGTAACTACCCAGGGACATTAGATGCTTGAGAAGGTTCTCTACGCCAGTAACAAAGGAGCTGACACTGAAGGTATCTTGTTGGAAGGCTGTAATCTGAATTGTGATAAATAAGGAGCAAGAGTTATTATTCTTAAATCTGATTATTCATTTATTTATGAGACCATCTTTAACGAGGGTGACCCATCTAGCATGGCTGATTATTAGGGACTAATATAATAAGTGTAAATTTCAAATAAAATACCAAGGTCTCTATTAAGTCCTTGATCAATACAGTTCAGGTTCTTGATGACTCTTTGGTTCAGCAGCTTCCCTTTCAAATCTGTCTCTGAATGCGCTCTGCTGAACAATGGCCACCTTGAGGTGATGCAGGGAGTGGCCAGGCAGATTGAAGTGCTCAGCTACTGGTTTCTGTAAGTTATTGCATCTGATGAAGTAGTTGTTTCTACGAATGCTTATGGCAGTGGCATAAATAAGGGGGGCACTTGCCCCCAAATCGATTTCTCCCCAGATGCCCCCTGCCCCATTTGAAATTTTGACCTTTTGGATTGGAAATTTCCAGAGTGAAATGTTACATTTTATCTGTTTTAATGTTATAATTCAATTTTTGTATCTTATAAAAAATAGTAAACTGCATAAAAAAGCCGCTAAAAAGGGGCTTGTTTAAGAAAAAGGTAAGTGGAAACTTGACCAGAAGTGCTCGCCTAAAATTTTACCCTATTTACAGCGCTGGTTCATTGAGTTTTTTTAATGTAATTAGTTAGTCTTAAAGTGTTACCACTACTTCCGAGGTTCACTGTGACAAATAAAAAAAACCTTCAACCTTTTCCTTCAAGGACTGCAATCTCAAAAAGAACATCTATCTTCAGATCTTAGACCTACCTCGTCCATGATCTGCTTGAAGACCTCTGTAGCTGCCAGATGTTCCAACGAGCCAACGACGCCATTACTACACAGCACCTCATGCAGCTGGGTCATGTTGACGGAATCAGGGAATGCAAAGAGCGCCCTCAGCTGATCATTATCGCAAAGAGATGAGTTCAAGTCATTAGCGAAGATGAAGCGGACCAGCTACAAAATGAGAAACACAAACAGGAGTCGGTAAAATGTTTAAACTCTTATTGAAAAATGTAAATTTAAGTTAGCCAATAGACGGTCAGCTAAAAACCAAACCAAGGAGCCCGACTTATTAATTCTGTTTCTTGAAATACTTTAGTTTAACGTAGTTAATGGTTATAACAATTATATTATATTCTTGGGAAAGTAAAATTTGGTGATGAGATATACGAAAGTAAAACCAATTCAACAAGTCAATTAAAAAAAATCTGAAAAATAAGACTTGACCTCCATTTCCGGTTACTCGTACACAATTAAGAATTCTGCCCAACTGATACTCATGTTATTATTAAACCTACATAATGGCTTCACAAACTCGGGCGTGATTCACAAACGGGGTTTGTAAAAGAAAAAAATCTGCCACTTCAAACATCCTTACAATGCATGGTAAATAGAGTTAATTCATTTGGCAACAAGTGTCCTCGTCCCAAGTTTGAATTTTGTTTCAATACAAATTGTAATAAAATGTTTACACTATACACAAACTGAAATTTTTATCTATTAATTTTTTTTATGAGTATTTTTATTTTCAAGAATTTTGTATCTTTAGACTTTGAAAAGATTTTTTGATTTAATTATAAAAAAAAGTCTTTGTTCGGATTGTTTTTTAGTTTCTAATACACACGAGACTTGCACAGTCTATAGCCTATGAATTAAAACGACGGTATAGGTGTTATGATGTGAACGATAAATGGAAAAAACCTGGCTTACCTCTGTTGGACTGAGAGGTGCAGCTAGTATCTGGCTTAGCATATCTTGGCCTAGGACCTGCTCCAGGGCTTGAAGGGTCGTATTGGTGAGGGTAGAGGGATTGCTAAACAGCGTGTTCAGGGTGATGTTCAACTCTGACAAAAACAAAAACAGGAAACAAAATTCAAATCAACTGTAACAGAGTTTTTTTTTAAATCCACAAAAACAAAATCATAAGACTCTGCACATTTCAATTACAACCATTGTGGTTTGGCTTCATGCGTCTTCTTGCATTTATGCCTCCTTATACGTCATACCTGGCATAGCTTCACAGATGTAGCTGGGCAATGGGACACTGCAGTTAGCTGGATACCACAGTCCATCTCCGCCAAAGCTGGCCTTCCCGCAGGACAAATCACCCCACTGACCGGGCCCTCCAGGAGCGAAATTCTGGTAGTCCAGCACCTGCCAACTGTCTTGCCAGTAAAAGTACTGGCTGTAATGATAGAGGTTGATCCAACTGTCTACGTCATGCCTACATAGTGAAACAATGAAAACAAACCAAAGGATCAATAGATTGGTGAACAATGAGTTGAATTTCCACCCTACAACAATTCTTCTACTTGTGTTTTTTTCTAGAGCAGCCTTCAAATGATTGAAGTGCACTGCCGGACACACCGGGGGAACCCCTTCTACTCTTAGCGACAGGGAACCTGTGGCTTTACGCCCCATCTGAAGGACGAAGCAATACACCCCTTTCATTGGCCGCCATGGCTGAGGTCGAACAATGTGCACACGTGAACCCACCGAGCACAAGTTTCAGCCAATGGTAGGGCTTCTTTTTACCTCAGTGAGGGCGCTGTTTGGGCTTCTGACGTCATATGCAGGGAGTCTATAATTGTTAAGTGTCTTGCTTAAAGACACAAGTGTCCAGACCGGGTCTCAAACCCACACTCTGCTGATCAGAAACACCAGAGCTTGAATTCGCTGCTGTTAACAGCTTGGCCATGACACGCCACTTAAGGAATAACAGCATGAAAATGGTGTCTTCACTGAATAGACCATAATCATGCTGCTACCATCTTGGTCATGTTCCCAGTACCCAATAACAGTAGTGAATGCTAATACTCATTGTACAAAAAGGAACCAGACTACTCATGTACATGGTGTTACTGCAAACCGTACTAGATTGTATTTCCACCATGGAAAGTTTCAAATCCTACTCATGTATAACATTAATACATACCCAATGCTCTGCAGGAATGCTTGTTCATCTGGAGTATTTATGGCTACCACATGGCTACGGCTATGAGTTACTAGGCAGCCATATTCAGCCTCCCAAAAGATGCTACTCACATTCATGTACTTATAACATGTGTGTTTGTGTCCATACCAGCCCTCTCTACATTGGTTAGCTGTAGGGAAAACAAAATTAAAATGTCTTGATGAAAGTATATAACTCCAGCATTCTCCTGATGAACTGTTTCTCAGATTGAAATGGTTTTGAATCCCTTTCGCTAAAACCACATTCCTTAGAAGGGAATTATTTCTCATTATGTTACACATTATCAACAGCTGCAGTGCTTCTTACCAAGTAAAATGTTAAGATCAATTAATTTTTGAAATAATTACCACAGGTATACCCTCACTTTAAGGAGTCTAAAAACAGCTAGCTTCAATACCTTTGGCTTGGTCAAAGAGCTTGTTCAGGAAGTTGATGGAGGCGTGCACAGTTTGGAGTTCAGCTAAGTTGCTCCCATCAGCAACTTGATCCAGGATCATCTGCAATCCTGGTATGTCCCGTAAGAGTACCTCCAGGTCTAGAGAGCTAGGAAACAAATAATGAAATAAGAAATAGTTGCTTTGCTTTTTTGAATGTCCTGATCATTTTTAAAATATGAATTTGTTGGCGGGTCGAGACTGAGGAGTTAAGAGCACCAGACTCACACTCTGGTGTTTTCTATTCAACAGAGTGTGGGTTCCAGACCCTTATGTCCTTGCATGTAGATGTTTATCCAAGGAGACAATTGGGTCTGTTTGTTTGTTTGTTGGTCTTTCTTTGCACTTACTTCAGGTCATTCTGAGGGAGGACATTTCCATACTGCATGACTGTAGCTGTAAGTAGTGCCTCAACGACAGTGACCAATGAGCTGGGATTGTAGTGCTGACTGAACGACGCGAGGATCGTCGGTAAAGTGTTGACGTTCTGCATGAGTAGCTCTACATTCCTGGTCACTTCTGCCACGTAAGTGGAGTTCAGATTCACTGCCGAGTTGGACGTGAATGTCTGAAGCTGCGTGATTAAACAAAATAAATCAGTGATGTCGATAATTGCTAGTGTCAAGTAATAAACCACAAGGGAAACTGACTGTGAATGCTGGTGTCACAACACAAAGTGTTCTCTTCAGAACAACCATAAAGCAGTTTGGCAGTCTTGTGTTTTTGTTTTTCTCGAGACAATTAAAAACTTGTCGAACTTTCCCCATGATACACTGCAAAAATGGCCTCTCCAAGCCAAGCTATAGAGGGCGCACTGTGTTGCAAATCACCCATATTGTGTCCTGGGCAAAATGATGACTTACCTCCAACAAGAAATCGTCAAGGGATATCAGGTCTTTCATTTCTTCAGCAAGGAGGGCGTAGTTCACAGCACATAGGTAGTTATCCAGAGAGTCCGTTATGGCAGATGAGTTCATTGGAAGCCAGTCTCTCCCAGAGGCACTACAGAATGCTTGTGTGATGTTGGACATCATAAACAGGTTGGTAGACTGGTTGGGGGAAAATTGCAATACACAGGGATGAGATTTGAGGTATGTGAACATTCCTGAAAAATGGCTTCTGGGCCTGGGTTCCCCCCTTATTCAAGATCCAGAACCTCCCAGATGTTTCAATTCAGGAGGTTTACAGACTCTGTGTATCACCAGAAATACTAAACTACAACATGGACTCATTTTTTCTCCCTTTGGTGGCTGCTTTACTTCTTCCAAGAAAATTTGAAGGCTTCGGGATATTTTCGAGAAAATCCTGAAATCTGGAAAAAAACCTGAGAAATGACATGCCTGAATACAGGAACTGAAAAATGGATTTGTAGTAAGTTTTAAGCCTGTGACGGTTACACGGTTACACAGATAACCGACCGATTATTCGGTTACACGTTTACGTTTTTTCGGTTCGGGTAACCGTAAAACCAGTTCCAAAAATGGTGCTTTGTCGAAATTAGTTAATCCATAAATGTTTTAGACTGCAAGTCGCGATCTTCTATTCTCCTGTCAGTTCTTATTTATTTGTTCTTCGAGTGTGAGCGTTAACATGTCAGATCTTCGAGGTGCGCCGTGCTCGGTCGTCTGAACCAATTTTTTTGAACTCCATTTTTTTCTGAAACGGTCGGTTACACGTGTAACCGACCATTTCGGAAACAGTTACACGGTTAAAAAAAAAAAGTTTACGCACAGGCTTAGTAAGTTTGTTGGTTTTTGTTTCAATATCCCCGGAGAAAAGTAGGGTCTTGAGCAAAATGCCAGTCACAAACCTTGGCTGGATCTGTCAGTGTTTCCGTTACAGCGCTAAGAACCGTTGGCCCTTGCTCCAAGAGACCCATGATACCTCGTAAGAACCGCTCTGTCTCGGGCATCGCACCACTGAAAATCCTTCCCTCGGCAAACTCTGAAAAAAACAACAACAACCACAAGCAATAAAATTGATCTCCATTATTTCTATGCACACATTTCTCTTTATAAAAACCGTCAACTGGGATGTTACACCTTGCTTCTCCCTGCTTGTCAACTTTTGCTTTTCGGTTGAGCGGAAGGAGGTCAAGTCTTGCGGTCGTTTGTGGCAGCTATTGGCATTTCAACACAAGCCACTTGTGTTCGCTAATGTTTAAAAGTAGGGTCATAGATTGGTAACTAATCCAACAAATTAATGACCATAAAATTTTACTTGGTGAAAAGCACTGCAGCCGTTGATAATATAAACTATTTTGAGAAAGGATTTGAAGTAATATATTGTGGAAAAATTGTTCACCAAAAGACATCTGAATCCGAGACATGAATAGTTTCTCAGATTTCTGAGGGTTGGTGTCCGTTCGCTAATGCTGCGAGAGATGCGGTTGGTACCCGCTGTCATCTTGCTTAAAGTGGATAAATTCAACGTTCTTTCACAGCAAGTAGACACTGTATTCAGCTGAAACTTTCACATGTGACTTTTATTGTATCTTTCTTTATAATTTTGCCCATAAATCAACTTTACGTCAACAAAAAACAATCTATGACGATAACTTTAAGGCTCTGGTTTCCAGCTTACCTTGTGCGACAACAAAGAGTTGGTTTGTTGCCTGGATTAGCGTATTGGCAAATGGGATTGAAGCAACGGAGGACTGCAAGTTAGGATTCATCAGTGCAAACGTGGACAGCAGTGACCCTCCCCTAAACAAAATGACAAGGCATGGAGGATGCTAGTTACAAATACAGAAAAGGTCTATTACTCTTCACAGGAAGTGGAAGCACCAAATATACTTATTCCCACATCAGTGCAAAGAGACCGCCAACATTAGGGCTAGGTAGCTCAGTTGGTAGAGCAAATGGCACGTTAATCTGGAGGTTGCAGGTTCAAGCCCCGCTCTCGCCAATTTTTCTTTGCTCAACCCAAATTTTTCATTAAAATAACCCAGTCAGTTTCCCTTGTGAGTAATAACTTGATAGTATTGTTAAAGTAATTTTACTTGACCCCCAAAACACAAAATATGCATAACATAACATTTTGCTATTTTTTAAAAAGAGCCATGACTGGGACCCGACCTCACTCTCTGACAACACCAGAACTTGAGTCCGGTGCATTAGACTGGTAGCCACAACACACTCCAATGACTGATGTAAAAACGTCAGCAACAGTACACTGCCCCCCCATACCGAGTACCAATCCAGTACAAAAACAAAACATACAGTATGCCCATGTGTGAGGGGGTTCAAATCTACACTAGTGTGTCCAGGTTACTTACGATTGCGACAGAAAGTTTGCAGTCATCATTCCCGAGATCCTGTCGAACATTGACAGCCACTCTGTCTCGCTTCCAGTCACATTCTCAAAACTCTCAAGGAGTACCTCAGGATTGAATGACCGCAGTGCGATGTCGTTCGACAGCTTCGTCAGGAGCTGGTTCTTCCGGATGACGTCACTGAGGTTTGCGTAGTGGGCAAACTCCGGTGGGATCGCCGTGGAATTACGACTCACAAAGGCCTGAAGTTCACCGATCTGGTTTGAGAGGAAAATTGAGGACATTTAACTTGATTTTGGCGAGGTGCTGCAGCACAACCAACCTTGCCAGAAATACTGGGATAAACCCATTCTCATAATGATAACTGTACATGTAATAGCACTCCGCACCAATGCTAAAAATAAAAGCTAAGTACCTAGATCTCAGACATACGTGCGAGTGCATGTTAAAGTTTTATGCTTACTTGCGAGTACTGATTACACTACTATTGCAGTTTGGTGCGTCCATGATGCGGTGATCGTGTAAGTGGTGGAATATTTGTCTGACAGCTAAAAGTGACGCTGCTAGTACACAGTGCTATTGGTTCTTCAATGTGCATTACACAACACAAAGGACTACCAGCTTTACTTTCCAACCAAAGACCGAAGTATCTATGGTGAAAAGTGTCTTGCTTGAGGACACAAGTGCCATGACCAGGAATCAAACCCACACCAGAACTTGAATTCAGAGCATAAGATTGTTTGGCTGCAATGCTCAATAAAGGTGTATTCATTTGCCTTTTTTTCACAACAAGAAGCAAAGGAAGGATAAGCACGATGCGGATACGAACCTTTGATACCAGGTCAGCTTGGTTCCAATGCAGGGCCTGTTCCATCCACAGGGCAGTCAGATTTATGCTACAGAGTTTCTGTCTGGCGGCTTCACTGCCTGGAGGAAGGATCACAAAATCCTCCCTGCACAGCACTGTCAACTGTTCACTCGGATTCGTTGACAACAGCAGCATCTTTTAGGGCAGTAAAGGAGTTAGTTTTAGGAGTAAAATCAAAGTTAGACATACCAACATAAGGTAAAAAACTTAGATCAAAGGCATCTTGGAAAAGATCAAGGAAATGAAATGGAAATGGGCAAGACACTTGTCAAGAAGACATGACAACAGGTGAACCAAGATACTATAAAAAGAAGAAGAGAAAAACCAAAGAGAACATTAGAGAGATGAAATCTAAACAAACACAACACAACAACTTGGGCTAGAATAGCAAGAAGGAGAAGAGAATGGAACACAGCCTGATGATGATAATGAAAATCAAGTAAGAAATTTTAGGCACTGGCCACACCATCATCAGAAGAAACAAATTCTTCAATGTAGTTAAAGACATACTGAGGGATTGATCATTATCAACGCAAAAAATAGACAAGTCTCAATCAGTTTAATATGCAAGATTTCAAAGTTCATGCCAGCACCAATCCTCAAGAGAAATGTTTCATTTCATTCATCCTGATAAAGTTGAGAATGGGCACATAATGGGAAATTCAGTACCTCTAGTTTTGTCACATTCAGGAAGGCTTGAAGGACTGCTTCGGTAACATCGGGACCAAGTTCTAACAAAGCTTTTGTGGTTTGGAAAAAAGGTTCTTCCGTCAAGCGTTGGAACAGGATGTGATCTGTAGTAGTTAGAGAAAACAAAGCAATATTACCAAATATGTATCAATATTTACATCAACAATTGTTTTCAATTATAAAACGCACTATACTCGGCGTATAACTCTCTTGTGGTTTGTGCTAGTGATTAGCTCTCTTGAATCTTGGTAAGACTGGTTTTCCAGTCTAGTTTTTTTCTCCATAAATGGCTTATCCGGGGCTTTTTCAAAACGTCAGCTTACGATTTGGCTCCGGTCTCCACTTGATGTTGAAAAGCCATGCAAAATGTACACTGCTCCAAAATTTAGGACTGTGCCCAAGCCAAGGTTTGGGAAAATGCCCCTGCGCTAGTCTGTTTTGTATGAATTCGTCTCTAATGTGAACAGTCCTGGCTTGGGAAGTTATTTAGTTTCAGCTGAGGGGTCCAGCTGCAACGGAGGGCAACCAATCAACCCTAAGGCTTACTTGGATTGGTTAACAAGGTTGACCGATAAGGATTGCTTTCACAACTTTCAACCAATGAGAGCTGCTTTCTGAAGTGGCGGATTGTTTTGCAAGAGCCAACTTAGCGTCACTTTGTCACAGCTCGTATTATTATTTTTGCGTTTAAGCAGCTCTATGAAAGTGGGCACCAGGGCACCTTATTTTTGCTCCAATTTGTTCCCGGGGATGAAGGTTTAATTTTAAATCACAAAAAATGGATAAATACTGTATTGTCTTGTACCTTGTGCAACTTCACATAGGAGGCTCTCGGGTTGGTTATAGCAATTTCCCGGGTACCACAAGCCGTCACCTCCAAAATTTGCTTTCCAGCATAAGGTATTTTCAGTTTCATTTGCAAACTGTGGAGGCCAGTTTACATACTCCGCCTTTCCTCCGTCTCTCCAGACGGCACTTTCAAAGAATGTGCTTAGGCCGAGCCAAGTGTCGATGTTGTGTCTAAAAACGAAAACCAAATCAAATATACAAAAAAGAGAAAACAAGAAATGTTCAGATATAATTTGCACTAAATTTAAAGTTTTGTTTTTGTTTTAAAACTGCTTAAAATGAAGTTATACACAAGCGAAAAATAAGTAACAGTTAACATCAGGAGACTTCAGATAGTTGTTGAGCTGGGGGTCTGTTTTGCCTACAATCTGTTTGTAGTTGGTGATATGCCTCACATGAACGCATAAGGCCATTTTAAAACAGCTGAAAAAAATCTTCCACTTTTTAAAACTCTTTTTTCCAGAACCCCCCCCAAAAAAAAAAAAAAAAAAACCACCCCAAAACCCCCAAAACAAACAAACAAATCTGGGAACAAATCTGCTTCAATTTAGTGTTAATTATAGAAATTAGAGTTATTTCATATTGGTGTTTGGGGTGTGAGCTTTACCGTGCAGTCCCCATGATGCAGTATTTGTTATCATGGTGCATCTTGTTTTTCTTCCCCTCAAACCAATGTAACCAAACTGAGGATGGAAGGGAAACATAGTCTGGTGCCTTTTCACAAATTGAGAATTAGAACTATCAGTGTCATTGTGTACACAGGGAATCTGACCAAGATGGCTGCAGTGTGATAAGAGGTCAGTTCATGACATACCCAATACTCTGCAGATAACGCTGCTCTTCGAGGCTGTTAACGGTGACGTAATAACTAAACGGATGAAGCGCACGGCATCCTCCAGAATAGTCCCAGCTCCACAAACCGACCTCATTTACATATCTATAGCACGAGAGGTCGTTGCTATACCAACCGTCTCTACAGGCGCCTCCTGGTTGGATAATAACAACAATTAAAGACACTTTTATTTTGTTTTATTTTTTATATATTTTTATTTAATTTTTAGTTTAGGGGCTCATTATTATTATTTTAATGGTTGCATGAGATGGTTTGTTTTTCTAATGTTAATTATATATTATCTATTTGTGAGCTTATTGTTGATTCTTAACTGTACAATATTTGGTACAAAATTAATGTGGGCCTTTATTTGTTCTTTTTTGTTCATGTTTTAGCTTTTGCTTCTATTGTTACGCACATTGCGGAATCTGTGATTCAAAGTGTGCTTTACAAATGCTGTTTTTATTATTATTATTATTGTTAAACAATAGAACTCGGTTATAGCAATATTACTTCTCCTGTTTGTTGGAACTAAATGAATTGCTTCAAAGTTCACACAACTCCGAGAGAAATAAAATAATAAGAGCAAAAAATAATATTTGTTTAGAGCTTGTTTAATTTGATTTATAGCACCTTTTTTCCTCTAAAACTAAAACTGACATGTCTTGGCAGGTATCTCTAGGTCTAGTACAGTCATTTTTAAGAATTCCTAAAGATTTAGTAATAATAAAGAAATGGTGCTCCCAGGATTTTTCCAAACTGTGGGGCATTCTGGACCAAAATTTCACGCTAAATTGAAACAAGGTCCTCTGAATGTTTTCAACTTGGTGTTTATGTTGGCTTTAAAAGCCCTACTGTGATATTTGGGGCATTCTAAAGGGTTTTTATCTTGACGATTTTTGTGAATTTGATCTGAAGTCCCTCCTCCAAAAAGAAAAAATATAAATAAAAGAATTTCTTTTTTTTGTGCATATCGGCCTCTAATGGTGCAAATTTGCATGCTTGTTTGTGCATGGGGAAAACCCATAATAACAATAACAAGAATGAGTTATATAGCGCTTTATCAAACCCAATGGGCATCTTACAACACTCAGTATTTTTTTCCTGCAAGGTATGTGGAGCTACATTTTGAAGTATGAGACCTATTCCTGTATAGCACCATGTAATGGTTTACGAGGTGCTGTGGCGCAGTATGCAGCCAATCAAACCAGGAACACCGGGGCGAACCCCTTCTCTTTTCGATAAGTGCACTGGGTTCTTTTACATGCATTACACAACACATGAGACCAACGGCTTTACATCCCATCCAAAGGATGCAGCAATAATGGTTAAGTGTCTTGCTTAAGAACACAAGTGTCACGACCGGGACTCGAACCTACACACTGCTGATCAGAAACACCAGCGCTTGAGTCCGGTATTCTTATCGGCTCGGCTACAACATGCAAGTAATAATAATTTATTTAAAAATCATGACGGGAAAGCCCCATTAAAGAATTTCTGAGTTTTGGCCACAAAACTCGGAAACTATTCACCCCTTTCACCCATTAGGTGGGTTTACATTGAATTACTTGGGTCATTAAACTTAATGGATGAGCAGTTAATCTGCATGGGGCAGTCAGCAGCCCTACTGGTTTGTGCATGACCCAATAATGTCCTTTGTTTGGAAAAGGAATTACAGGGAGATAACAGGTGTCAGCTGTCAGACGAAAAGGATGTTTCATTTGAGCATATTTATTTAATGGAGCTTTCCCGTAATGATATATAATATATTTAGTAGATTATTACTGAGTGATATTTACCACTGAACAGTCCAAGGATGGAAAGCTGCATGTCTAATGCCAAACTCTGATACACCAGCTGCTCCTGTACTGCTGGCCAAAAATCAGTCTGATTTAAAAACCCCTCCAGAAGGGTTGGAAAAACCTGAGTGCTGTTTTAAGAAAAGAACAGAAATTTTCAGAAATGGGAACAAGAGGCAATTAATGGCAAGACCTGAAAAACCACATTCGTCAGGATGTGTGTGTGGCTAGGTACATACACAGAAAGAAAAAGTTCTTTTTTTAACAGGTACTTGAGCGAATTTCTTTGTGTGGAAATGCTATTTAAACTTGTTTACAATGTGTTTGTTTATCATTTAAATGTAATTTTGATATTTGTACTTCTGAATTTTCTCGAATAATAGAACAACAATGGAGGTACCCCGTAACTGCCATCTGTAAGGGTGCGTGTGAGTTTGTTTTCACATTCAAACCGGGGACCTATAACAAAAGAGGACAATAGGGTCCCCGGTTGGGTAAAGGTCCCCAGTTGGAAATTGTGTACAAAACCAATGGGAGCTGTTGCCAAAAAGTTAGAGTCCAAACAAAAGAGGGACAATAGGAGGTCCCCGATTGGAGGTGTTTACACACTTGTGTGTGTGTGTGTGTGTGTACTAGTAGTGACATTCAAAACGACAAAATATAACAAAACGGACAATAGGTTCACGATTGCTATCACAAAGAAAATCAATGAGATCCATGTCTGTAAGGACAAAGAGTTGAACAAAGGGGGTACACGACTGGAGGTCATGACACACTTGTGTGTGTGTTTGGCTGATCAAAGGAATCATTACAGTGCCAGTCGAGTTGTTTCGATTCACCACTGAACTCACCTAATGTACTCAAAGGACGACAATGGTGACATGCCTTGTAGCATGCCAAGAGTTCCTCCCAAGCTACCAGAATCACCAGGGACACCCGGGAGCTGCTGCTGGAAGGAGCTCAAGAGTCCAGGCAGGAGAGTCTGCAGCACCCTCGGAAGATTCTGAACATCCCTGAGGATGAGACTGATTTCCTGGAGCAGGGTGCCCCAGTTGATGTTCCCAGTGGAGTTGGTGACTGTGTCTGTGATCTAGTTATAGAGAGGATGTTTTAAGGTAGGGTCACTGGTTTGTAAGTACTCTAAAAATTCAAGACCATAACAACTTACTTGGTGAGAAGCACTGCAGCTGTTGATAGCAGAAACTATTTTGAGAAAGGTTTCCCTTCAAAGTAATATGGTTTGGATATTTCATCACCCTTGTTTCTGGCATGGTTGGCTGCATTGCACCACAGCACCTAGTAAACCATTACAAGCTGCTACATGTTCATACATGTAAAATAGGTCTTATAATTTCTAAACATAGCTCTGCATATTTGTACAAAAAAAATAATGAGTGCTTTGGGATGCCATGCGGTGTGAAAAGAGCTATTTAAGTGCGGCGTATTATTATTATTAGTAGTAGTAGCAACCTTGTTCCCAGGGGTGATCGATATGGCCACGCCATTTTTCCCCAGCATGACTTGCTCGCTCATAACCCCTGGAATTGGTCATTAAAATGTGCCAGCATCTGGCGCATAATAAATTTGGGCCTGTGGCTGATCAACTCCACACGCCTGCTCAAGTATGGTAGCCTGCAAAAACAGGCATCAAGTCAAAGAGCAACTGGTCCCCTCTCATTCATCTTCGAATCTTGTAATATGTCCAACTCTATGCAGTTTAGGCTGACCTTGCAAAACAAGATTAATTTGAAATGGAATCGAGTCAAAATACTTGCATTCACACGTGCGTACTAAGCGTCCTACAAGCGCTTGTGAGTTTTTTTTAAAGCGTGCGTGCAATTTAGTCACTTTTTGGAGCCAATCAACGTTGTTTTTCAGCACAGTCCCACCAGGGGTTAGTGACCAGAGGTATCGATACGGCGCGCTGCCCAAAGTAGCGAGGCTGGAATTTTACCTGATCAGTTAGAATGGCTAAATCCAATTCCTTGGTAAGTATTGCTATCAAGTCAGTGTTGTTAGCCAGCTGACAGAGTTGTGTCTGTAGGGACCTGACGAGCTGAATCGTCATACTGGTGGTGTTGACTACAGGGAAGACCAGGACATCAGTGATGTCGAGTTGACCTGAGCACAGAAGACTCAGTGGATCCTGGGAACTGGAGACCATCAGGACAAAGCCTGGGAGCTGAAATAGAAAAACAAATATTGATATTTATTTTTTAGTTTTGGTTTTTCCCTTACACCGATGTGTATTCAGCACTATATGCTCAGTGCTTTCCCGAGCTCTGTGTAAAAAAAAATCCACAGGCAATCACTCGCGTTGGATTCGAACCCACGACCTTTGCATTGCTAGAGCAGATGTCATACCACTAGACCACCGGGTTCGAATCCTTAGCAGCTGGTACTGCAACAATTTAAAAGATGTTATATTTGCATCGAGATGAAGAATTTTTTTTTAATTTTGGTTTTTCCCTTGTGGATTTTTTTTTCAAAGAGTTCGGGAAAGCACTGAGCATACAGTGCTTAATACACATCGTTGTAAGGGAAAAACCAAAATATAAATAAATAAATAAATAAAATTCTTCATCCCGATGCAAATATTACATCTATTAAATATTGATATCTTTTAGGGTTGCCTACGGCTGCCACACTCATCACTGTGGGAAGTCATCTTGTAAACCTACGAACGCCACATCACCTAAAATGCGCACCACACTGTACAACAAACATGGGGATACTGGCTCCCAAAATGGTGCACCCAAGATTATTGTGATGATGACGTCGGGTGAATTAATTGAGCCAATAATGGGAGTCCCACCTTGTCCATGTTGATGTTGAGTTGTAGAAGAGCCTGGATGTCTTGAGCAGACAGATTGAGTTTACTCTGGAGGATGTCTTTAATAACGGAGTCATTCCTGAACAGACTCCCAAGAGTGAAATCGCCTTCTGAAGAAACAATCAGAACAAAAGATTGAGGCATTATATATTTTACCTTTTAACAATGACCAGGACCCATTTTCATAGAGCTTCTTAAGCAGGAAATATTGCTTGATAAATGTCTGCTAATCCAAAATGAGCAGGATACCACTCACAGATGGTGCACATGACATGGTGTTTTGGCTGGTAACCTAAATCTGGTAAGCATAATTGTCTTTTGTTGAGCTACTTTTTTAAGCACGTGAAGTAGCAACAAAATTACACTTACCAAAATAAGGTTACCAGCCACAAGACCGTTCCACATGTATCATCTATGGCTGGTATCCTGCTCATATATTTGCTAAGCAGAAAAATGGTAAGCACTATTTGCTGCTTAAGCAGCTTTTAAAAAAATGTTCCCACAGCTACTGACTACCCTCTCTGTGTTTGCAAGATAATTGTACTGAGTTGACGTCATACCTTGGTATTTAGCAAGCTGACTGAACATGGAGCTGATTGTTTGCTGTCCTGACGTGAGGATTTCCTTGAACGTCGTCCACCATGGCGTCTCTCCAAGCTGCATGTCCAATATCTCCAGGTAATTAACAGCTCTTTAAATAATTAACGATACAAGAATGAATGTTAAATAAACCTAATAATCGCAAAGAAGCTGTTTTACATTTGTGCACAGACAGCGTTCTCCCTTAACAGTTGTCCGCTGGCCAAATGCTAGTTAAACACTTGTCAAGATTCACTCCAAGTGGTCCGGCTGGCTAGTTCAGTGTTGAAAAGCATCCCTAATATGAAATATGGACGAGTGACAAACCAGAGGGACCAGTGAAATGACAAGCTAACTGGTCCTGCTGGCTAGTCACTGAAAAACCCTTCAAAGACACGATCCTGTAACACATTTTCTTGGTGACGATAGCATGTGCATTAGTTTGCAGACCACTGATGTAACTGTTATCTCAATGTAATTTATATATCAATTCGTCGCTTGTACCACGAAGTGACCTAACTCGTTCACAGTAAAAAAAAATGTGTTCGGAGAAAATCACGATTGAAGTTGCACTATTTTTCAAACTGCTGTTTCGGAGTCTGCTTACTATTTTTATTTTTTTATGACGAAAATAAAGCTGAATACTTTATTCATACAGAACTATAACTTCATACAGAAAATACTACGCTTCCCCAGTTAGGTCACTTCGTGGTACGCAAATGTCTCACGCGCGCCCGTACTGCACGCACTGTAGCGCATAGTATACCATTGGTAAAGTGGCATATCTAGATAGGTCACTTTGTGGAAAGACAAAATGGCAAATCTAGCGATACGTTATTTTTACTAATTAGTGTAATTATGAAACTATTACACATTAGGCACTGAAACGTGCTGAAAATGTTAACAGAAATGAGTATGTTAATAATTTGGTTAAACAAATATTTGCAAAAATGTGTTCGTACAATGAACTGACCTAACTGACTAAAAAGTCAGTTAGGTCAGTTCGTGGTACGAGCGTCAAATTATTCAGTGCTGTGTCAATGATGGATAAAAAAGTACTTGAGTTTGACGAATACAGGATCTGAAAACTAAGTATCTTGCTCAATGATTTACACGACTTCCCTGACAGGACAGCATGACATAATGATGTAGAACACATGACCATAAATATTTGAAACTAAAAAACGGAAACTGAATCCTGAAGTGCGTTTAAGTGTGATAGATACCACTACCAGCACCCCTACGATGGCAGCGCGGCATGCATCAATTGCGCGAATGGATTGGTCAATTAACCCCCTACAGATGCGAAACGCACCTATGATGCAAAGTGGGTGTCTACCACTTCCACCATTTTGGCGGTCAATTCCTTTGTGTATATTTTGACTCTAAAAATGGAGGACAGGATCGGCGCGTGTAAGTGCGCTGCGCATTGTGCAAGAGGTAAATAAATATGTATCTTTATTAAGAGATGTTACTCCATCCACATTGGATAAAGGGCAACTTGCGCATACTTTTGTGTTGTGTTTAAAAAGTAACTCCCTTGTGGTTATTAGTTGATATAAAAAATAGCTCATGGACAACAGAGTGTAGGGCCCAATTTCATAGAGCTGATTAACGGCCGATTTTGTGCTTACTGTGTGATTTCCATTTCATAGCACATGAGAAGGCATGCTAACCTTCCCGTGCTTACAGTATGAAAATGAATGACGTAACAATGCAGATCCATGGTGAACGCGCAAGATGGCTGCCTAATTTTCTTGCTAACCTGCGAAATACAGGCCTTGAACTTCGCTCTTGAAGGGGCGCGGCACTTTTCCTCTGGTAAGGGGGCACTCTATGAGGAAAAATGTAAATTTGTATTGGAACTTTGTAAAGGGCACCACAGCAAAAGCATAGGGCACCACGGCAATTGCTGTGGGTGACGTGGGTTATTACGAGGCCTGGATATACACTTACGCTTAAGCAAATTTTTCTGCTATAGTTAGCATGAAAATTTTGCTTACCGTTAAGCAGCGCTATGAAACTGGGCCCAGGTGTTTAAATGACACTTACGAGGCATCAACCATGGACAGTCCATTCAGGTACGTCGAGACTCTCTGCAGCATATCCAGCCATTCTGATTGGCTGCCGGTGATGTCATCATATCCACTCATGAGGAACTGGAGGTCGAAAGGTCGAGCAAAGACATCCGCTGTGGTCTGTGAGATGAGATTGTTCTTCTGGATTATGGCCGACAGATTGGCATAGTGGAAGTACCTTGATGGAATTGAGGCCGGGTTGACTTCAAGGAAGAGTAGGAATTCACGAATCTGAAAGAAAAAACACATTTTTCATTGATTTGGATGACCCAGGCGATAAACTCCATGCACGTGTTCCTTTACAAATCTGGAACAAAAATATTGACAAAGAACTCGTTGACTGTTAATCACCTTTGACTCCACTTCTGGTACCCCCCAGTGCTGTATCTGAGCAGCAAGGATCGCCGTCAGATTCAAACTGCAGAGTTTCTGTCTGACCTCTGCCAGGTCAGCTGATGGCGGTAAGGTCACAAGGTCAACATTGCACAGCACCATTGCTTGCTCCTCTGGTGACATTTTGAACAGAGCCTGATGATGAACAAAAGTAAAAAAGTAAAAGAATTGGCCTCTGATAACAATTCTGTTCATATGTAAACGATGTTATTAATCTGTTACTAATAATTCGTCTCCTACCTAAACAGGATCTGATTTGGATCTCAATTAAAAAAGAAAAGAATTTGTTTAAATATGCTTGGCAGCTCTGTTTGGCTTAGATCTTTGGCTGATCTCCCCAGCCGACAAGTTAATTGGCATTGGCCGCTGGTGGCAAAGTTTGTTCACTTACCTCTAGTTTGGTAGGATTGAGGATTGAGCGAATGACAGCTTCTGTGGCGTTAGGACCAAGTTCAAGTAGAACTTTTGTGATTTCATTGGTAGGCACTTCCCTGAGGAGCTGGAGCAGCTTGTGATCTGAAAGTAAACAATGGAGACATCAAGGTAAAGATAAACAGCAGGACTGAATCTGAATCTACTCCCGGGCAATAGATAAACAGCAGGACAAGTTCAGAATCTACTCCCAAGCAGTGGATAAACAGCAGGACAAAATCTGAATCTACTCTTGGGCAGTATATAAATAGCAGGAAAAGTTCTGAATCTACTCCCCAGCAGTGGATAAACAGCGGGAAAAGTTCTGAATCTACTCCGTAGCAATAGATAAACAGCAGAACAAGTTCAGAATCTACTCCCCAGAAGTGGATAAACAGCAGGAAAAAATCTGAATCTACTCCCTGGCAAAAGATTAACAGCAGAACAAGTTCTGAATCTACTCCGCAGCAGTATATAAACAGCAGGACAAGTTCTGAATCTACTCCGCAGCAGTAGGTTAACAAGAGGAAAACTTCCAAATCTACTCCGCGACAGTAGATAAACAGCAGAAAAAGTTCTGAATTCTAGGCAACCCACACGTGTTTACATGCTCAGCATATGTACACAGTTGGCATCACTGCAAGAGGGCCTAAATGTAAAAGTCCAACTTGCATCGGATGTACAACCTGCAGTGAGAATTTCCATGAACTAGGTTTTGAAAATCAGTTTGCACTTACCTTGTTGTGTTTCACATATGAAGCTGTCGGCTGGGCTGTAACAGTCCACATGGTGCCACAGACCGTCCGTACCAAAGTCCGCTTGCCCACAGTTCAGAGAGCTGTTTGGGGAACCTATCCAGTTCTGGTACTCAACAATGCTGAATTCTCCACTTATCAATATATCTCCATCAAAGTCCCAAACTCCAATCCAGGAGAGAGTATTCTCCCTGAAAAAAAGATCGTTGATGAAAACAAGTTTTTTTTTCAAAGGACTTGGAGGGCAACTGCTTTGTTTTAAATGTGTCTGGTAAAAACGCTATGCATTTCTGTTAACTTTGCTCAGTGTCCACTGTGGGTATGTTCTGAAACTGCCCCGAGTCTCCAATGAAAAGAAACCCCTACAACTTTCAAAAACACACACGCTCACAGGAAAAGGCAACAGCTACACAGAAAGAGCTCGTTAGTGTAAGTCGTAGAGAAACGAAATGGCAAATTTAGAGGTCACCAAAGAGGGACCCCAAGGTCAAAGTTCAAGGATGAACTCATTTTCCAATAGATAGAGTCCTCATGATAGTGGAAAGTAAATCTCTCTAATGTCATTTTATTTGGTATTCTTTCAGAGCGAAATTCAAAACATGACATCATTGGATATCAACAACAAACGGGTCTGTAAGTTTTGAAGAGAAATTTTTGTGTCAGTAAAAAGGTCAAATTCAATGATGTTTTGATTGCACTTCATCAAACTTCAGGAACAAATCTAACAATTATGCGTACAAAAATGTACAGACTATTATATTTGAAATGTGAAGTCATTATACGTTTTAGGATGTTGACAAAAAACAGCACTGGAACCCGTACCATATAAAATGGTTCTTCAATACACCGTTTTATAACTTACATTTTTTTGTCCACTTTTATAAAGATTCTATCTATTGAAAAATGAGAGCATCACAAAACGGCAACTGACCTTGAAGCGCCTCTTTAAGGAAAATCAAGGCTTTTACCCAGGCGTTTCTGATTCACATATCAAGCATCCTGTTACTCTGATGTAGTATCTTCAATGCTTTACTTTTTTTAAATACATTTTTATTTCATTTTATGAGATGTTGCATAACATCACAAGGCTGGATGGCAACTTCAAGGTGAGGGCTTCACTTAACTGATTTGGGCTGTCGACCCAAATCAACTGTCACCAGGGGCACATTGCCACCTACTCCTGGGGCTGAAACAGGAGCCTGGATGGTAGAGCAGAATGCACTACCTTCCCAACTTTTTACGAAGCAATTATGGTTAAGTGCCTGGCTAAAGGGCACAAGGGTCATGACTGGGATTCGAACCCACACTCTGTATGAAATAAATAAATATCAAGCTAATTATGACTACATACCCAATGCTTTCAATGAATTGCTGCTCCTTCTGGCTGTTGATACTAACTAAATGGCCCCATTGACTCATCTCATAGCATCTTGAGTCTGCAATCAATCTTTCAGGGGTGACCTCATGGACATACTTGTAACAAGAGACGTCATTGCTATGCCAACCATCACGACAAGACCCACCTGAGAGTTGAAGTACATAAAACATTGTGTCAGTGCAAAAACTACATATCTCAATTGTGCGGCAACAGCGTATCTCTCATGAAAATGCAAAAACTCTGTATCTGGGTTGTTTTTACGCAAGGTACAACATTTTGGCACTTTCAAATTGGTGGAGATACAATCTAGTAAGGTTTGCAGCAACACGTAGGCCCTACTTGAGAAGGATTCGAAACTTTTAATGGTGGAGATACAATCTGGTAAGTTTTGTACATGAGAAGGATTTTGAAACTTTGTATGGTGGAGATACAATCTAGTAAGTTTTGCAGCAACACCATATGTATAAGAGTAGGATTTGAAACTTTGCATGGTGAAGATACAATCTAGTAAGTTTTGTACATGAGAAGGATTTGAAACTTTGCATGATGGAGATACAATCTAGTAAGGTTTGCAGTATAGGATGCCCTTTGCAACACCCTTAGCAACAGTCACAGCCGTAGCTGTAGCTCCCAATTTGGATACGGCCTTAGACAGATTTGTGAATTCTGGCAGATGTATGGTCTATTCAGCCTCACTTTTGTAGAACACATTTTTTTTCTTAGTACTCACCTGTGAGCACATCTAAGACGGCAAGTTGTATATCTGATATGAAATGATTGAGGATCAGCTGATACGCAACTTGCGGCCATACAGGTGTCTGGGATAACATATCTTGAAGGACGGTCATGAGCTGGTCAGAACTGTCAACAAGAAATGGTAACTCAATCAGAAAATTGATACTTAACATCTAATAATGTCCAATATTCAATATCAAATGTCGGTTGAATATCAAAAAATGTAGGCGTGAATGTTTATGTGGATGGCCTTGGAAACAGCAAGTAATAAACCACAAGGGAAACCGACTGGGTAAATATTGAAATAATATTGGGTTAAACGAAGAAAAATTGACAAGAGCAGGACTTGCAACCTCTGAACTAACATGCTAACTAACCATAGACCTAGCTTTATGAACTAACTAAGCTATCTAGCCCTGGTGTTGGCGGTCTCCCTATTTTGTCAATATCTTTGTTCAGGGGTGCATTGTGGGAGCTTTACCAAGTTTTACCAAGTTCCCCAGTCAAATAAACACCCCAACAAACAAACAAACAAACACTAAAATCTAATCCTACCTTAGCAGCTGCAACAGATCATCTGGGCTCGTACTTCCTTGAAAAAGTCCAAGTATTTGACTCATGTCCATGGACGGTAGCATCAGCTGCCCATTACTCAGCCCAGCTAAGAGCTCTGGAAGACCCTTGACAAAGTCAGGCAGATTCTGGATATTTTCAATTATCGTGCGAACATCTTCCAAAATAGCTTTCCAGTTGATTTTGGAAGTGTTGAATCCTTGGTTCACCTGGGGAGTCAGTTTGAATACAATTGGTAAGGATAAAAAACATAGTTTAAGTTTAGCCTGAAAGGTTACTGATTACAAAGTTCATACTAGAACCACTTTCTGTGAAATGTTTTCCTCTGAAATTGAGTCATATTTGAGAAAACTGTATCTGAAAACCAAACAAAACACAACAGTTGATTTCGGTTGTCACAGCCAAAATTAAGGACAATGTGTTTACATGCTACAACTTGTGCATGGTTTTCCCACTGTTTTCTCATGAGTCACAAAACGGGTTAAGCACAACATTTTCACAGGTTTGTTATTTCATGTATGGCTGATCACACAAAAATGGACACTGTCCGCTGCTATTTTGTCAGCTCTACCAATCCTATACAATTAATACCTTTAACAAATCTCCTTTTGGATGCTCATTCTTTAATCTTTTAGTGTGTAAAGTAAGGATGGTTGCAAGACTGCCATTGTTAAATATTTGACAACGTTTCCTTTACATTTTCATGGAATATCAATGTTACTGCTTGTATGAAAAACAACAAAATATCATGACTTTCAATGTTAGCATCCTATAATTATCCATATAGGACTCCTATATTAAATATTGGAGCGTTGCGGCAGTATTGACCCCTTGCACAAAGCGGACTGCACCTCTGCACAATGCGTGTCTACCATTTCAATGATTTTAGGATTCAATTCCTTTGTGTACATTTTGACTCCCAAAATGGCGGACATGATATAGGCGCATGTAAGTGTGCTGAGAGTTTGTGCAAGGGGTCAATACAGGGCAAACTAATAAGATGACTTGTGGGGCAAGCTCCACCAATCAAAATTACAAAGATCCGTTCGTGTGGTATAGAAATAGCTTAAACAATATTTACCTGTTCAATCAAGAGAAATATGTTTGTCTGGCTCAGCAACATTTGGAGGAACTTATCCGTGTTATTTCCCAAGCCACAGACAGTCTCTTGCAAGGAGTGGATGTTGGAGGAGATGCCCCCTAAGGGTTCAGTCACAAAGTCTGAGATGTTAGGACTCCCTGACGAACACAAGAGATCGACAAGGGCATCTGGCTTTGTCAGTAGTTGAAATAACTCCACCATCTGAGGCAAAACAGACAACAATCAAAGACCCTTACAGAAAATACCACTCACTGCCCAATCCTAAATACTCCACCTTTTGAACAATCCAAGTTTTAAACAACAGACCATACACACACAGTTCTTGGTAAACGTATACAGACTAAAAAATTGCATATTGAGTATGTCAAGTCTGTCCACATTATCTCACATTCATCATTTGCTATAAGATGGTAAACTCAGCCTTCAAAGTAAGTTGATAAAATTGAACTTGTACAAGTGACCTCTGCCATGAAGTACAGTTTCGTCTCTGCATATGATAATCTGTCAAACTATACTTTCAAGACTGCCTTTTGTAGCACAAAATGCTGCGCAAATTTAGTATTTTAAGAGTAATTTTTCATTTCTTTAACTAATTAACGTGAACATATTTAATTAATTTGCAAAAATATCACAGTAAAAAAGCCTGAAGTGTGCAAACAATTAATGGTTGTTGTTGTTGTTGTTGTTGTTGTTGTTGTTGTTGTTGTTGTTGTTGTTTTTAACTCTACATGTTGAGTGATAAATACTGTATACTCAGTGCTTTCCTTCAAGGAAAAAAGGTGGGATTTGAACCCACAACCAATGCCATTAACAAAGAAAACTATTCTTTATCCCTGATGCAATTATCACATCTACTAAATGAGTGTTTGGTATCAAATTATACCATTGCAGTAATGGCAGAATCAAGAACATGGTTTTTGTACAGAAGTTAATAACCCTAGCATTTGTTTGCATTTATACCATGGGTCCTTTTGGTTGGTAAGCAGTTTGCAAAAGCTAATACAATTTCTTACATGTGTATATGTTACAGCACACCACATGACTTTAAAATGACCTCTGTGAAAGTTCAAGTTGTGACCCAAACCAAGTTTGAGAAGTCAGCGCTGAACTTGTGTATGCCTTGACTGCAGCTAATGTTTATAGAATTTTGTATTCCTGTAAAAAAGGGTAGTAAATTACAGCTTAAAATTACACGAATGCAATGCTAGGGTTAAGGAGCTTTTGTATACCTTGTCCTGTCTCAGTTGAAGTTGTAGTAAGGCCTGGACATCCTCCTGAGTGATGCTGAATTGTCGGGTTACATCCATGATGATGGTGTCATTAATCAACAGGCTTCCCAAGGTAATAGGACTGCTTCCTATAATACCCAAATGTAGAAAAGTTTACATTCTTAGACGTTTAAAGACCTACTTGAACGAAATGTGGCGTGTCATTGCCGAGCAGTCTAGTTCACCAGATCCAAGCTTTGGTGTTGTCAGCAGCAGAGTGTGGGTTTGAAACCCGGTCATGACACTTGTGCCCTTGAGCAAGGCACTTAAGCATGTTTGCTTCATAAAACGTTGGGAAGGTAGTGCATTCTGCTCTACCAGCCAGGCTCCTAATAGATGATACCCATGTCTACATCCTTACGGACTGTGAATGGGGTAACCCTGTTTGAAGTGATGTTAGGCGACATCTCATATATTTTGTTTAATAAATAGAAGCGGGGTACACCATGTCATACCGAACAGCAAATTAATTATTACAATGTCTTTAGCATGTTGCCCAAGTCAGTTTTGACATGAATGCTACAGTCTGATAGACTTTTAGGGAAGGCCTAAAATATTACCATCGGTATTTTTCAGGAAGCTGCTAACAGATCTAAGCAGATGTTGAGCTGTTAAAATAATCGTCTTGACGTCCATCCACCAGGTTTCATGGTTCAGCTGGGCATCAAGAGCCTCAATCAGATTCATAGCTCTGTTCAAAAGACATGATTAGATGTTGGATTTGAATTATTGGCTCTTGAGGGAATATAATCCAACAAGGTTTAGGGTACCACCATTGAGTTAACCTGTTAGATTCAGAGCCACCACAACTTATACGAGATAATTTTCGGAATCAAACTTGTGGGTTTGAGTCCCGGTCTTAACACCTAGTGTCCTTAAGGGAGTGTCTCAAAAGTTAGGCACGCTCTAGGTGCAAAAAAAAAAAACCGTGCCCGTGGGCACATGCCTGCAAACCTTTGGACCGTCACAACTTTGCGCATCATTGTGCCAAAATATAGGAGCAATCTTACAAGAGTGAACCTGCACATTAGTGTTTTGAGCATTCCAATGGAACATTCCGGCAGTCAACTGGAACAGTCTATGGACTGGAATACCTATCTGATCCAATTAGAACGTTCCTATCATTCCTAATTTTGAAACACTCCCAAAGCAAGACACTTCACCATTATTGCTTCGTCCTTCGGACGAGGCGTAAAGCACCTAAATAAAACAGCACACAGTTATTGCTAAGAGATGGAGTTTGCCCCAGTGTTTCTGGCGTTGTTGGCAGCAGATTACGCCATCTCACTTTGTAAACCCTAATTTGCCGTATTTTTGACCACGTGGGGGCGTATGTGGATAAATTTCACATGATGAAAAACAAGTAAACAAACAGGGTTTGTTCACTTTTTTATCGCCATTTTTTATGTATTTCTTCATTGGTGCAAGAAAACTACAAACAGGCAATTATAATAAGCTAAATCTGCTATTGTGATGCAAGACATTCCCTGATGACAGCGCCCTCATGCGGTCAAAAATATGGTCAATTGCAAGGTCCTTTCTAAATAAGTCTCATAATTAATTTTGTTTTAGCATGACTGTCTTAAACTTAATGAGAACTCTGAGACGCCCGCAGATAAAGCACTATAATATTAACCAATTCTTTTGATTAATTACTAAAACTTCAACAACAAAAAAACCTACATGTCGAGTTGATTTTCAAGAGTCCAAAGCTCCAGGTTTGAAATGAGCTCCTGTACAACTGGAACCAGCCTCACCATTTCTAGCAGGTTGGAGAGTTGCGCAAAATTACTGAGATTTTCCAACTGCTGCAAAAACACCTTGGTGTTGTCGAGAAGCTCAGACCAGTCCGTCTCATGCAGAGCTTTCAAGAACTCTGAAAACTGTAGAAAACAATCATTTAAAAAGATGTTTGCCGTTGTATAAACAGTCATTACTATTGTTATTAGTCTTTAGAGAAATTGTATAGTGCTGGTTTTAATGTTATAATGGATAATTAAAATGGAAATTTGTGAGATGCAAAATTCAGGCCTGGATTGGTCTTGGCCTTGGTGCCCCTTCAAAAGCTTAACTTCAAGGAATTCCAATGAGAGTGCTCTTGGCAAAATGAAAATGCCCTTGCCCTCTCATAGATAAAATACCAGGTCTGAAACTTTGTTCCTCAAAACGTGCTCAAGGACCAATGTTACATCACAGCATTAACGCTTCTTATACGCAATTCCATTGTAATTCGCTGTACTTTTTACCTTGTGAGGGCAGTGGTATACAAATTCACTTGATGCAAAACAAGTAATCAAACCGGGGGTTTTCATTGTTGTTACTATTATGTATTTTAAATAGTTTTGGGTTTGCAAAGAAAAAAAATTACTGGAGCGGGACTTGAACCAACAACCTCCGGATTAATGTACCGGCGCTCTACCAACTGAGCTATCCAGCCCTATTAGTCAATATCTTTGTTCGTAGGTTGTTCAAACCCAAAACTATTTATAAAAAATTTACCCAGTCAGTTTCCCTTGTGGTTTATTACTTGATATTATGTATTTTGTCATTGATGCAAGAAAACTACTTACCGGCAATTAAAATAAGATGAAACTATAATATTGTGATGCAAGACATTCCCTGATGAAAGCGCCCTCATGAGGACAAAAATATGGTCAATTACGCAGCCTACACCCTAACAAGTATGCAGTGTTCAAACAAATGAGCGATGGTTTCTCTTACACATCTTTGCGGCTTTGGCTAGTGCAACGTTTCTCAAAATGCATTACACTATCCAAAGCTGCTGTACTTCTTACCAAGTAAGTTTTGTTGCCATTAATTTTCAGAGTCATTACCCAATGTGCACAGACCCTTTAAAAGTGTAGTTTAATGTGTCCTAGAAAATTAACACAAGTTCAGTTTTGAAAAAAAAATTGTGGGAGCAGAAAATTCACTACAGGGTAAAAATCAGCAGGGGTGATTAGGCAATATGTATTACTTTAACATTCTAACAATCTAACAAAATCAATTATTGTTAGTGCTAAGCAAAATCTGTGCGCTAGGCAACTCTATGAAGTGATCGTTATAAATATAATCACGTTACCTCAGTAACGAGATACCGCACATCCAGTTGCTTCTGGAGCTCCTGAATGATAATCGATATTTGCTCGTCCTTGACATCACACAGCGCCTTGGATACAGCACTGACATCCACCTCGGGTGGGAATGTGAGGATCTGACTGAGCCGTGTGACATTGCAAGCAGTTCCCTTGAAGTCAATGAAACCTGTGAATTCCAACAGCTACAAGAAGGGCAGATGGAGAATACAGCATCATTCAATCAAAAGATAACATCGATTTCTGGGGCAAGGGTTTCAGCCATTTACTTTTCAAAGGTAATACACAGAGTTGGTATAAGAGTAAAAAACATCATTGTTTAATTTTAGTCTGGAAGCTTACTGATTATGAAGTTCATAGAACCATTTTTTTCTGTAAAACATTTCCCTCTGAAAACCTTAAAAAATGCAACAGCTGATTTCGATTGTTACAACCAAAATCAAGGATAATGTGTTTACATGCTGAAAATCGTGCATGGCTTTTCACAATTTTCTTTTAAGCCAAAATTTTCACAGGTTTATTTCAAGTATATGGTTGTTCACACAAAACATGAACACTGTCTGCAACTGTTTCATCAGCTCTACCAATCCCCCCTTGACTATCCTTTGTGCAGATATGTTTACAACTTTTGCATAACTGAGGAATGAATTTATTTTTCCAAGAACTTCATTCAATGAAACTGACAAGTGCAAAAATGCAAAAAAATAGTTAGTGGACTGACGTTTCGACCCTAGCAGAGTCTTAGCCTTCGAGAAAGACTCTGCTAGGGTCGAAACGTCAGGCCACTAACTATTTTTTTGCATTTATAACATAGGTCCTTTTGGTTAGTAAGCAGTTTGCAACAGCTAATTCTATTTTTCAAGTGCAAAAATGTACTGACTATGAAGTCAATTTAATATTGATTCCATAATGCAAAGAAAAGAATGAAAGCAATGATGTGCAAATAGTCCAAAACAACTGCACACAATTTCAAGCTTTTCCATTTTACTCGACTTGTGTCAAGATGTTACCTCGTGATTATATTCTGCATTAGTGCACTCATATGCATCCAATATTTGTATAATTGATTGACAAAGTGCTAACTCTATGCACACATTTTTGTGAGCCTTATCTAGCAAAGATATGTCGAAGCTAACATTTTTGTCCATGACTCAGGAGCAAGTTTGTTTTTGATAGAACTTAAACATTGAAAGTGACGCATGCACACATAATTATGCAAGTACTGTAGTATGTTCGGTTTGCGGTAACACCATGTGTACATTATATCTACTTTGCTGTGTAAATTTGTTCTTTGTGAACAAGGTCTTGCTTTATTCTACTGCCACGGAGTAGATTTCAGAAACTCGGGAGACTAATTATTTCTCAAAAGAACTGTCCTGCTTATTAACTACTACCTGGGCGGAAGGTAGGAAGTCGGCCGGGACTACTACTGTCGCTTAGTGGATCGAGGGGACTTCTCGCTATTAACTTCACTGCTGCGGAGTGAGTTCTTAATTGGTCTTAAAGTTTCAACTAGCTTGCTCTAGTCATTGTCTCCTGAAATTTCTAGCTATTAGGTTTGTACACAAACATGGACATGCCCACATGGCTTAAAAACACAGGGGGAAGTCAGTGCTCTATCAACACATGTAGCTCTTTGGGACCAAGAAACAAAGGAGTGATATCATGGTTTGAGGTATACCTGATAGACATCCATCTCAGCGTTAAGAAGGGCATCCACCACAATGGCATCCAGATCTCCTCCCTCCACGAGATATCGTCGAACGTCAGCCGCATCGTGAAAGAAATCTGCAATCCGATACTTCTTCTCTGGAAATACAAAACAGGGTTAAAGAGGATGCATGTTTTAATAAGTTGTTTGATTCCTTTTAAAGTTCAATAAAGTAATTGCTGCCAGAGCCCGTGTGTTGTCTAGACTGGACTTTTGTAACTCTTTCTTCAATGGTACTAATGAAACTGATGTTAACCAACTACGAAGGCTTCACAACAATGCTGCACAAATAATTCTGTCACAACCCAAATACACACACGCCCCTACACTTCTCCAACAATGACACTGGTTAACTGTTAGACAACGCATCACCTTCAAAACATCAGTGCATTATGCACAAAGCACTCTCATATAAACGTCAAACAGTACATTACAGAGTCTCTTAACTTCAACAAACCTGGCCAAAGTAGCCTCCGCTCCAGCCACAATCTAATAATCACTCACACTTACACAAGGGCAGGGGACCAATCTGTCTCAGTTACTAGTCTCTGATGTTCAAACTCGCTACCAAATCACATTCGCAACATCAACTTACTCCAGACTTTCAAGTCTAAATCAAAAGCACATCTGTTCTCTTTCTTACCTATAAACTTTTTCTCTGACCATTCAGTAACATTCTTTAGCAACCATTGTATCTTTGGAAAATGCATTTTATAAGTTTTATTTATTATTACTATCCTGAGTAGACCTTAGGCTTTGAAGAATAAGCCAAGTCACACTAAACTTTTCTATAAATGAGACTTATAAGACCTTGCTAAAACATTTCCACCCATCCCAAGATTATTCTGCCACAAGCAGCCATGTGGCATCTTCCTTCATTGTGCCATCAGTAAATTTCATATATTAAGGTATCCTTGAGATACCTAGTGGTACCCTAGAATCCCTACTGGTTGGTACTTTTGCTTCATGGTTTTTTTCATGGTACCCAGTAGTGCCCAGTGGTACCTCATTTTCATGTACCGCTTTAATATACTAACCTGTGAAGTTTGCCACAGCTTCAAAGTCGATCAAATCACCCAGCTCGGCAAGAGGCTGGATGGTGTCTGGTAACTTTTTCAGTGATTCCACTGTTGATTTGTTTTTCAAGATGGGCTCCAGACTATTAGATATCTGAGCAAGGCTGCAGAGACGTGAAAAAAGAAGAAGAAACATTTTACCTATGTAGGAAATCACCTCAGCACACCCTTGTATTTTATCTTAAATTTGTTAAGCAAACCACTCTTTTTTGTATCAATTGTCCTGTCATTGTTCATTTCTTGTTGTTTTGAAACATTGTCCTTTTTTTCTAGAGAAAAGGTACAAAAGCTATGCTTCACCTTGTTTCCTACATGTTGACATATCAATTATAAAATGCTTTTTTTTTAGTCAAGTGTGCTGTTCACGTAAAATCAGTTATATGCTTACTTACTGTAAACATGTTATACTGATTTCTGCTATAAACTACTGTTACAATTTTTCCTTATAAATACAAATTGTATTAACTGTCATTGAGGATGTCAATGTGAAATAAATGTTGTATTGAATTGAATTGCTTTGGGTTGAGAAATATTACGATTACCAGATTACATTTTTTTTTGCCGGTAACATCATTCTGGTAAGCGTAATTTTGTTTTGCTTAGTTAGTTACTTCTTGTGCTTTTTATTTATTTATTATAGAGCAGCTCTATGAAATTGGGGCCAGTCCTTTGGCTAGTAAAAAAAAGCAACTGCCATGTTTGATTTCTAACTTAGCTAGTTTAGTAGAGACAGAGTAGTTCGTGGACGTCCGTGTGTGGCTAATAATTTTTCCGAAATGGCTTCTCTTCGTTAGTACTGCTGCATTGAATTCTTCTTCATTATACTTTGTGGCCTACTATGTTGTTATTTTGAGCTTTGACAAACCGAATAATCTCTTGAAATTGAGTGAAAGTTTCCTCACCTCTCTTGCCATGATCTAGACGGTCCTAGCGAAAGTTGCAGACGACCTTTTTTAATTTTTGAGACACAAATTCACAGTAGTATGGTTCCTACACACGTAGCTTATATCATACGTCTCAATGAGTCAGGGAACCTTTCAGTTCACTTTACTTCGCTAAAGACAGCGCCCTCAGTTCACGACTACCCCCCCCCCCCAAAAAAAAGCCACGAAAAAACCCACAAACTTAGAATTTATTTAGACCACGATTGTAACCTTAGTAACTATTTGTTTCAGATCATTTCCTACGTGTCAAGTTACCACACTGGCCATGTGAGAAATGTATCATTTAAAACAATCTTTATGATCACAATATTTAGTCACAAAAGTCTCCCATCCCAAGAAAACATTGATAATTTTTTTTTAAGTAATGTAAACACGACTTCCATGAACGAAGCAGGCAAAAGACTAGCCAGAACATCTGGCGTCACACTTCGAGGCTCTGCGGATAAAGACAGGGGACCAGTCTACCTAGTATACGACATAAGTGACAGACGGAACTCTTGCACACCTTTGCCCAAACAAATGCAAACAGGTTCGTTTAAACAGCGGATAATGTTGACTTTAATGCGGGTACAATGTTTTTGGTACAAACATTACGAAGGCCGACCATTTACCAGTTTTCTCCCTGTCGCAAAAACATCGTCCTTCTCACAAAAGATGGTGACGAAACAAACTATAACAATTAATAATGGCCTAGATTTTTAAGAAGTAAACACCGATGCATGTTTATGTCCTATTGTTTAGGAGTAGATTTTCTAAACGAAAACAATGTGTTTACAAATAAAATGTTAATATTCTGCCCAAGATAATTTATTGCAAAAAAATAGTTAATGGTCTGACGTTCCGACCCAAGCAGAGTCTTTCTCAAAGGCGAAAACAATTTAACCGTCGAGCTGCTATAGCGTCGAATCGTCACGCAACACTAATTTAGTGCGTAGTCATAAACCATAAGTAATTTTGGTAAAAAAATTTGCAACAGCTATTTCTTTTTCTCATAATTGTGTTGCCTGAACATTCCATGATAAAAAAACTAAGAGCACAGATAAAAACGGGTAATAAAATATTATTTGTATGGTGGCATGTAGGCCAACAAAGACTAATTGCCGTTTCCAATCAAAGTTCGCAGTCTGGTGTACACAAATAAAACCGAAGCCAGCCATTACAACTATACACGGCAGTTCTAAATTTATACTAAGCAACAAACATAAAACATTCTATTCCAAATGGCCTCTCGGCGGGAACATTCTTTCTAACAAAAGCGTCTTTGCCTCTGGGAAAAGTCTGTCACACGGTGCAACTGTATGTTCAAACAGCGACCAGTCTCAACAATACATTTACTCAGTGTCCAAATATAACTCAAAAATTAGCATCTCTGTAAAAGAAAGGTCTGGCGACGCATGGCTGAGAATGGAAAGAGCAGCATTGTTACCACTCATCCATTTCGTTGACAGTCGAACCAAACTTTTGTTTGGGCAGAAAATATAATTGTCCCTCTTTTAAATTACCAACAACCAGCCGTGTAGCCACTGGGACAGTACGCCCCCCCCCCCCCCACTTTCAAGTGTCCCCATGGTGCCCCAACGAAGAAAACAAAATCTAAATACATCTAATGCTCTCAAAAAGGGGGGGGGTATCTCTGCTCCGCCTCTGGGAAGCAGCGCTGCCTCCGTGCCCCACCCCACCCCCTTGAAAAAAAGGTCACGGGTCGCAAACAGCAGCAGCAGCGGTGGCGAATGCCAACTATAATTCATCATGGGATGATAACATCCATCCTGAAAATGACAAGATCCCCACACAAATTATTTTAGGGAAAAAAACATTCTACTTTCAGGATGTCGTCATCCCGGGGCAAACTCTCTCATCCCAGTCAATTATCTCAGGATCTCAACAAGTTGGATGGCACTTCTAGAGCTCCGTAGAGAGGGGTACGAGGTGCAGTGTCATGCATCTTACCTTGAGCTTGTGTACGGGGGTAGGTCGTTCCCAGTTCTTGTTTCGTTCCCCCGTCCCCTACACGATGTAGTCGGATCACATGCTAAAGCTTGCATGAACGGGACCATGCCACGACTCGGCATTGCTTTGGCGTCATAGTAACCTATAGGGAAATGACAATAAGATGTCATCAATCTTTATGACAGCTTTTGGTTAGTGAACATTTGGATTCCAAGAGAAGAAGAAGTTAGTTATTTTCATGTGTCTGTGTTATTTCTCGCAATACAATTAAAAGCAACCCCCTTTCCGTTCGCAAACCTCGACAGACCGTCGAGTCTCGCGCATATTCGAACATTTTTAGGACCACTTTGGTCCCACATACATTGCTCGCGTGAAAGAAAGAAACTTGCGCACTTGTCGAATACGCCCAACCGAGACTTGCGCAGTCTATTGCAAACGTTCAAAAATGTATTTTGAAGCAAGAAATGAAAATAAAAAAAATTATAAATCATAAACGGAAAGTTCACTGAAGCAAAAGATGTATCAACGGAGAGTTGGTACAACTAGCGCCGAAAAGGCGCAACCAATACACCTAAAATCATTTCAGGGCCCAATTTCATAGAACTGCAGAAAATTACTTCAAGAATTTCTTTTGAGCAAAATGAGAGGGTACCAGTCACAAATTGTGCGTGTTTCCATGGTATTTTGGCTGGTATCCATGTTCTGGTAAGCAGCTCTACGAATTTGGGCCCAGATACTCGCGAAAGTTATACCATACAAGCACACGGAAATAAGTTTTTTTTTAATAGACGGAGTCTCAAGCTAGACCGACGGAAATAATAGAATCCAAGTTGAAATCGGTAAAATTGAGGGAGATGGTTAGTCCAGATTCTACGGTTACAATCCACAGGCATATGACGATGACAGTAGTATATTTCTGTATGGGTTTTAAAGCCAATTACTGCAAGCCGTACTGGTTTAATTAAAAACAGCACCGTCTGTTCTAACACGTGAAAGATGGCAATAACCAAGGCCAGTCTGGAATATTTTAATTGCTAAAAATAAAAAAAGGAGAACAAAAAAGAGGCACTGGAAAAGAACGATATTATAACAATTCATTATTTTGTAAAGCGCAATCCGTCTATGGCAAAACCCCGATGCGCTGTACAGGCATGACACTTAATATACACGAATTCTGAAACTACACATTATTACACAAAGCAACACATGACAACATTTGACAAGATGGGGTGAAAAAATTGTCAGGAGAAATGTTTGAAAGTCACATGCTAAGCAGATGGGTTTCAAGGTGAACTCTTGAACAGATATAGTGAGTTCGCATTTCTAACATGTGTTGGAAGCCGGTCTCGGAGTTTGGGAGCTGTTTATGGGAATGACCTCTAGTCAATAAAGTGTATCCATTCGGTTCGTCGTTGTCAAGTGGTAGAAGTGTTTGTTCTTTACATTTTAACTTTACATGCGAATGTACAACCTTACATTAACTAAGAGAGGGTAGGTATTATCATTTAAATCATGTACATTGATCCAATTCACAGCTGACGTCACCAACCACCATGTAAATCTTGGTCGCGCCATTTTGGAATTCAGATTTCCCGTGTGCAACTGCTGTGCGGTGCACATTCTCAGACTTTAGCTGCATTTTTACTCTTAAAACATTTGTTTGAGATAGGAAAGTGCAAAAAAGAAAAGCCAGAATATCAAGTTCGAGTGTATTTCTGCGTCACTGCGATGACAATAGTTTGTTTTCATGAGTGAGAACAAAACAGTTTTGCACTGGACAGCGTTCCTTTTCAGTTGCTGAAAGTTCCTTTCAGTTGACTACAATAATGGATACGACTCACTGCATTTTTTTTCTAAAGCTATTTCCCAGGTCTTATATTTTTGACATACAATAAATAAATAACACAAAGTAGTTAATGGATTGGTGTGTATTGAGGTCACAATTATTGTGTGTTTCGGCGCGAATCTCCGTTTTGACGTCACCAAGGTTCGCTCAGCGTTGCCATTCGCGTCATGTGCATTTATAAACACGTCACCGGAATTTGAATCGGATTAGTCACATTCATGCAGTGAAATGACGTCACAAAATCAGGTACAGACTAAATGAATAATCGAGACCGTTGGGTCAGACATTGATTGTTTTAGCCCTGTAAAAGTGTGACGTATTCCAATGCAAACAACGCCCACTTCCACACAAACTGGCCCGGAGTATGACGTAACCGGGGTGGGCTGAGGGGCAGGAGCCGCCAAGCTCAGTATAACACCCATGCACCCCACCCTAAGAAAAGAAAACAAACAAACAAACAAACAAACAAACAAACAAAACCATAAAAATCAATAGCCCCAACCACGTTTTTTCTTTCCCCCGCTGGAATTCAGTAGCACCTACAAATTGGTTTCCATTCAGTTTTCCCAGAGGATTTCTATTTGCTCCAAAAATCGTAAAGATATTTTATGTTTAAAGAAAACATATTACACAACAATTGGCTTTGCCAGAAAATGCGTAATTTTATGTATTCGTTCCCCCAAGAGGTCCCGAGAAATAAAACAATGCAATAATTTAAGTAAGGGGATAGATTATTTGATCTCTTGTTCCTCAAACCCTGCCGAGGGATTTTTTTCCTATATTCCTAAAACTAATCGTCTTCTTGTGAAATGTTATCCGTGTTTATATAAACACGACAAAAACGTGCGTTATATTGCTAACAACTAACTGGAATTTATTTATAAATTGTTAGCCTGTAAAGAGATAGATTCGTGAAACCTATGTGAATGTCCAATATCAAAATAACTTTACTGTCATCTGTTTGGCCAATAAATCACTTTGAGAAATGAGTATCCATGACTTCCATGTATACATTGAAAAACGATGAACCACTTTATTTTGAAGACTGTGTTCACGCCACATGCTCGCTCTGTCTAACGGCCTCCATTCGCTCTCTGCGTGCTTGTAATGTCTGCGGGGACCAACCACCAGAACACACACTACCGTGCATGTAGACAACCAGTGCCATAAAAAAAAAACCGCGATTGCACCAGCATGTATTGAGGCAGATGTTCCCGCAACCCAATCATAACTCATATTGTAATATCCATTTGGATCCAGCTAATTTTAGGGAGTGCCGCTCAAGTATTTCCATTTAAAGCAGACATTGAATCTTGAAAGGTTCAAACGACATGTTCTACCAACCATCATAAACTCAACATCCTACTTTCGTTTTTGATTCCCATAGATCAGGCAGTTTAAGGGAGTGCCACTCAAGCTATTCGTGATGACCAATACTTTCCATTTAATTCACGGTTCACATTTAAATCTTGACAAGTTCCACCCAACCTGGTGTCTGTGATTCACCAAGAACTACATGGAATAATCTTTATGGAATAAAGTGAGCAAATATGATAAATCTAAACAAAAACAGTTTTCTTTTCCAAGTATTCAGTAAAGGATGATGACAGTTTCCGGACATACTTTGACCCAGTCGGTGCTGCTTTGTCTCGACCAAAATTTTAAAAACTGAGAGAAACACTTGGTATGCTCCACGCTCTTTTCGTCACAGCAAGCTGGACAACATATCTATGAAAATCCGTCAGTACAGAATGTGTCATCCTGGTTTGGGTTAACCAGTGAACAATATCATCTTTGCTGCACAATTTTCTCATGAGAAAAGAAACATAGCAGGGTTCCAGTCAAGGATGTTGAACACAACATGGTATTTTACGCTTGTAACCTTATTTTGGCGAACAGACTATATGCAGAAGACCAGATTAGTCTGGAGAAAGTCCATGAAAAGCTCTGAAAGTGAGGAGATTTAACTTGTTATACGCGTTACGCATTTTTATCGGGAGCCAGTGGAGTTCGTGTAAGACGGGCGTTACAATGTTGTGAACGAGGTGTGCGTGAGACGAGGAGCGGTGTTTTGATCTCGTTGAATCTTAAGAGGTTTAATCTGAAATTCCAGTGAGAAGAAAATTGCACGAGTCGAGTCTAGAAGTGACAAAGGCATGAACGAGGAGAAGAGTTTAATCGTCTCCAAGATGGCGTCGAATTTGAAGCTTTTTCTGATTTACATGAGTGCTGCTTCGCAGATATTGTTATTTGATCGGTCATACACATCGAAGAATCCATAAAAACACCAAAGCTCGCTTTCATCAGCATACAACCACCCCACCAGATATAATTACGTCTTTTAGATTGGAAGACTTTCAAAAAAAGAATTTCTGTTTATATCGTGGAAAAATACACTCATAAACCACATTGAACCACCGTGATTTTGATGGCTGTGTTCACGCCACATGCTCGCTCCGTCTAACGGCCTCCATTCGCTCTCTGCGTGCTTGTATTGTCTGCGGGGACCAACCGCCAGAACACACACTACCGTGCATGTAGACAACCAGTGCCATAAAAAACCGCGATTGCACCAGTAGGTATTGAGGCAGATGTTCCCGCAAACCAATCATAATTCATATTGTAATATCCATTTGGATCCAGCTAATTTTAGGGAGTGCCGCTCAAGTATTTCGTGATGACCAAACTTTCCATTTAAAGCAGACATTGAATCTTGAAAGGTTCAAACGACATGTTCTACCAACCATCATAAACTCAACATCCTACTTTCGTTTTTGATTCCCATCGATCCAGGCAGTTTAAGGGAGTGCCACTCAAGCTATTCGTGATGACCAATACTTTCCATTTAATTCACGGTTCACATTTAAATCTTGACAAGTTCCACCCAACCTGGTGTCTGTGATTCACCAAGAACTACATGGAATAATCTTTATGGAATAAAGTGAGCAAATATGATAAATCTATACAGAAAACAGTTTTCTTTTCCAAGTATTCAGTAAGAAGATGATGACAGTTTCCGGACATACTTTGACCCAGTCGGTGCTGCTTTGTCTCGACCAAAATTTTAAAAACTGAGAGAAACACTTGGTATGCTCCACGCTCTTTTCGTCACACCAAGCTGGACAACATATCTATGAAAATCCGTCAATACAGAATGTGTCATCCTGGTTTTGGTTAACCAGGGAACAATTAAATATTTGCTGCACAATTTTTTCCTGAGAAAAGAAACATAGCAGGGTTCCAGTCAAGGATGTTGAATACAACATGGTATTTTACGCTTGTAATCTTATTTTGGCGGACAGACTATATGCAGAAAACCAGATTAGTCTGGAGATAGTCCATGAAAAGCTTTGGTTCGGAAAGTGAGGAGATTTAACTTGTTATACGCGTTACGCATTTTAATCGGGACCCAGTGGAGTTCGTGTAAGATGGGTGTATTATTATTATTATGCACTTAGGTACGCTATTCATAGTATAACTATATCACAGCGATTACAATAGTAATGAGCAATATAACAGCAAATCATTAAACATTATACAAACAAAACAACAATGTTACAATGTTGTGAACGAGGTGTGCGTGAGACGAGGAGCGGTGTTTTGATCTCGTTGAATCTTAAGAGGTTTAATCTGAAATTCCAGTGAGAAGAGAATTGCACGAGTCGAGTCTAGAAGTGACAAAGGCATGAACGAGGAGAAGAGTTAAATCGTTTCCAAGATGGCGTCGAATTTGAAGCCTTTTCTGATTTGCATGAGTGCTGCTTCGCAGATATTGTTATTTCGGATCGGTCATACACATCGAAGAATCCATAAAAACACCAAAGCTCGCTTTCATCAGCATACAACCACCCCACCAGTTATAATTACGTCTTTTAGATTAAAAAACTTTCAGAAAATGATGTTCTGTTTATGGTGGAAAAATACACTGATAAACCGCATTGAACCACTTGATTTTGATGGCTGTGTTCACGCCACATGCTCGCTCCGTCTAACGGCCTCCATTCGCTCTGTGTGCTTGTCTGCGGGGACCAGCCGCCAGAACACACACTTGCCCGTGACCGTAGACAACCCATACCGTAAAAAACGCAACAGCTCGCACCAGCGGGTATCGAGGCAGGTGTTCCCGCAACCCAATCATTAACTCAACATTGTCCCATCTATTTGGATGTCCATCCAAGTAGTTTTAGAAAGTGCCACTCGAGCATTTCTTGATGACCATTACTTTCCATTCAAAGATGACATTTCAATCTTTCCAATCTCCACCAACATGTGTCTGTGATTCACCAAGAACCATATTTAATAGTCTTTATGGAATAAACTACATGAGCAAATATGATAAGTACATGTATATACATTTTTCTTTTCCGATTATTAAGTAAGGAGATGATGACAGTTTCCGGACATACATACTTTGACCGATTCAGTGCTGCTTTGTTTCGACCAAAATAAAATAAAAACCTGAGAGAAACATTTTGTATGCTCCACGCTCTTTTCGTCACAGCAAGCTCCACAACATATCTATGGAAATCCGTCAGTACAGAATGTGTCATCCTCGTTTGGGTTAACAAGGGAACAATTTAATATTTGCTGAACAACTTTCTCATGAGAAAAAAAGCATAGTAAGGTTCCAGTCAAGGATGGTGAATATGAATGTCATGGTACTTTGGGCGTATAACCCTATTTTGGCAGACAGAATTTTGTTGTGCTTATCTATTTTTGTTGTTGCTAAAGCAGCCCTACGAAATTCAGCTTCAACTCATAGGTCCTCAACTCGAACTTAAATAACGATATCAATGCAGACATTTTCCACGATAAACAAACAAGGGATTACTTAACAATCATTAATTGGACATCTACATAAATGTACACTACCGGAATATGTTTGGATTAAGAAAAAAGGGTGGTGCTACAGAAAATAAGAAGGGATGATTGCCGACCAATACTTGAACTTGCTGTTATAGCCTACCTTCTCAATAAGAGGGTTGTACTACAAAAATGAGTGGGGGAAATTGTAGACCCATATAATTTGAACTTGCCTTAGTTGCCTGTAATGTACCCCCGTCTATAGTAAGAGGGTTGTACTAAACAAATTCGGAGTGGAGCGATTGTTGACCCATATTTTGTGAACTTGCCTGTAGTGTACCTTGCCTAGTAAGAGGGTTGCTAAACAAATTTGGAGTGGGGCGATTGCTGACCCACATTATTTGATTTTGCTTGTAGTGTACCCTGTCCAGTAAGAGGGTTGTAGTAAACAAATGAGTGAGGTAATTGCAGACCAATTTGGAACTTGTCTGTATATCTTGTCCAGTAAGGGTTGTACTAAGCGAATAAGTGGAGGCGATTACCAATCACATTTGAACTTGTCTTTACTCTGTCCAGCTTCCCTGACTTAACTTCCTACACAGCTCCACCGGAATGAACAAAAACACACACAAAATGCTTGTAAGAAATGCAGAGTGTTGCCCGGCGCGTATTGTACGGCCACACTTCAATCATATATTGATATTGTTCATAAAAATGTTAAGTGTCACCCGGGGTAGTCACAACCGGCCATCAGACCCCATGCAAAGCATACTTCACAAACCTGGATCAACAACCAAGTTCAGATTTACGATATCGGACACTTACTTTCTGTTTGGAAGTGTACATTATTTCATTTGCGCACTTGAGATTTGTTTTTAAGAGGGTGGTGAAAACAAAAAAGAACACACACACACTGATTATAGTACAGTATGATACATCAGATGTTTGGATCCAGCTGGATGTTTATGCCAAAACGTATTTTATTTGCCACCTTTGTCAATTTGGGGATGCTGATTTCAAAACAGTTCGTACCATCTTTTTCAACAGTGTCTTCAGTCGCCATTTTGAATTTCAAAATGGCAGCCATTTTAAATAATATTTTGTCCTATCCTATCTCGAATTGTGAGCAATGTGGAAGAGTAAACGTGTGGCAATACCCGACGTGTTTGTGATTCCAGGGATTCCATTGAAACCATGGCCTTATCTTTTAACTGATTTAGTTCGGCCGCCATCTTGATGTTTATATAGGCTACCATTTCGTCAGGGATTTTTTGTGTACGTGAATTTTGATTTAACATGAGAACAGTGATAAGAACTTTGGATCAATTTTTGTACACGGCAGTTTCTCAAAACGGCATTTCTCGGGACCAATGGACATCCAATTCATAAATTTTAAAATTTGTAATCACAATTTCTAGAGTATCGAAGAATAAACATGATTTTATAATGTATATAGGCCCTACGGTTTGCAGTAACACCATGTGTATATCTACTTTGTTTATTGAGAACTTGTATTGCTATTTATTTTACTGCCGCGGAGTAGATTTTGGAATTCGGGAAACTACTTAGTTCCTATATTGATTTTATTATTTGCACCACACTGATGATAAGCCCGAATTGGTTCCAAGTCTCGCGCGTATTTGAACACAGGCCCGCTAAAATGCGAGATTTACAGATAAATCACAAGCTGGTTCAGCGGTAAGTTGTTCTAAAACCCCTCGATCCCCTCTCAACCCTTGCAACCCCACAGTATTTGAAATACAATATGGGCCCAATTTATAGAGCTGCAAAAGTTAAGCTAACTTCCTCACCACTAATAGGTTTACAAGCCAAAACACTATGATATTTGCAACTGGTTTCTCTGCTTAGCTGAATATTTGTGAGGAACATTTTCTGATTTTGACTCGGCTGGCCGTTCGGCAAGCATGGCATGTTGCGAAATGGTAACTCTTCAGAAACTAAGCCCCAAAACACACACTCCATTTCTTTCTCAATAAAGGAGCGAAGCCATCTAACGTCAAACCGTTGTAAAACAAACTCTTGCATAGAGAATCCTCGCGGCCCATCGGTGGTAAAAGACTGCTCTTTCATTTTGACATGTATAGCACCATGCAACGCCACATACCGTGGAAACCCCGTTGTTAGACCTTACAATTCCGGCCAATCTCGTTGGGCCCCCGCCCCCCGGCCCCCGTTCAACGTTGGCTCTCATTGCGCGGTCTGCGCTCCCAGCAACATTGAGCGGGGATGGTAGCCCTAGGGTTGGTTGCAACTCTGTCATCTGTCCGCCGATGACACCACCTTTTCAGGTGGTGAAAGTGCTTTCTCCAAGGACACGATATGCTAAATACTCTTTCATCCCCTAAGGTTTCGTGTGCTTTGTCAACAATAATGATAATACCCTGTAATCTTTTCCGGAAAACGGAATTGATATTTAGTTGGTCTGGACAGTTTCGCAACTTCATCTACCTTCATCTACCATAACAATTTACTTGGTAAAGAGCACCGGAGAGCTGCTGATATTATAAAACATAATTAGAAACAAACCCCCTCACCAAAAAAAATAATTGAATCTTAGAAGCCTTTCTCACTAGGCATCTGAAAGCACACTATTCTATGCAACAAGGGTGTTTTTTCTTTCTTTCATTATTTTCTTGCAACTTCGATGACCAATTGGGCCCAAATTTTCGCAGTTTTGTTATTTTATGTTGTGGCACACCAAGTGATGATACTGGTCATTGGACAATTACCAAAAGCCCACCATGCCTCTTATTATATGAAAACCAAGGCTGCATTTCGCCCTATACCGGGTGTGGCCTTTTCTTGCACGTCATTGCACAGAAGGAGACCAGACTGGTCTCGCCTCAAAAAAGATGAACTTCATTCAGGAACAACAACTAAACAAATAAAATGAAATAATAAGTTGCAATCCATAGTTTTTCTTCCCAGAAATACGATCATGACTAATTTTGTGAAAGAGAACATTTTTTAGTCGGTCCATTCACCCTATCATAATACTGCTCAAATTGTACAAAGAGCTGCTCCATGATTAAAAAATAGCAAGCACCAAAGAGAATTTTTTTTAATGATATGAGTGTAATGATTATTTTTGTGAACCGGGCTATTTTATATTATTTGGTTCATTTAGCCAAGAAACTGAAGCTGCCGCATATAAAGGGTGCATTTAACAAAAAATAGCATATACAAAAAGCATATTTTTTTGAATGGTCAAAATGTTGAGCTAGCCCTATGCCCGACTGGCCCTTGCTACAAATTCCACATGAGACTGGAGATGAAGTCCACACAACACAAGCCATGGGGTTTCCACAAAATACATAAGCTGTATAAACTGAAGAAACCCATGCACACAATGCTAGCCTGGAAAGCATGGTACTTAGTCAGTCTGTGGTAGTAGTGTACAGAAGAAACCCTTGCACCCAATGCTATACACAGCCTGGAAGATCATGGTATTTTTGTGGCAGTCTGTTGTACCAGTGTATATGTTGAAGAAGCCAAAACATTATGCAGTAACTAAATATTCCTATTAGCTAAGTGTGCAATAAAAACAAATCAATAGGATAATCATTTGTGTTTGAACAACCAGATATGTTTGATACCAATGGTTTTGCAGCGGCTTTTCTCATAGAACTGCTTCAACAGATAATATTGCTTAGCAGTTTTCTGCTAATCAAAATATAAGCAAGATACCAGTCACAGAGTGTACATGTGGAATTGTATTCTGGCTGGTTACCTTATTCTGGCAAGCATAATATTGTGTTGTGCTTAGCTACTTCTTGAGCTGAATCAGCTGTATGAAAGTGGCCGTAGACTATAGGTAAAGCTTGTAAACGCCGCGTCGCCTATATTTCGCACTACACAAAACACACGGGGACATCGAGTCCCAAATGGTGCAACAAAGATTCAAAGTCTCTAGAAGACAAGCAGAGTAGACTGTTCCAATTGTCAAGACCACACCAGTAAACTTCTCAGATTCAACACATCTCTCAAAAGAGTTGTATACATGGTTGTACCCGCAAGTTTACCTATTTTGCTTAAGATTTATTGTGATGATGACGTCAGGTAAACTAGCCCAATAGATATTTAAGAGCGTTAATAGGAAGATAAGTTGCTGCTTAAAGTGTACTTACAGGATGTTTTTTGATTTGGCGGGAACTCTCGGCGAATCAGGGCAACGGCAACGAATATAACCACAGGTAACAGCACCAGGGTCAAAGTCAAGACCTGAAAAAGAAATTTAAACAGAACAGATTTGTTTGGCATCTCTCTATATTTGTGTTGATTATTTTTCAATTAATTTATCTTAAAAGGGGCATTGAAACGCTGAAGTTCGGTTTGCAGTAACCCGTGTGTTACTTATAATTCATTTAAAGGTAGGGTCATCGTCTGGTTTTTTTCAACGTAATGCTGATTTATAGGCAAAATTATCAAGAAAAACACACTAAAAGCCACCTGTGAAAGTTTCATTTGAACACAGTTTCTACTTGCTGAGAAAAGGGCAAAAAACTGTCACCGTCCGGTGATTTCATGAGGAACATTGAATCCATCCACGTTTAGCGAGGTGACAGCGGGTACCAACCGCATCTCTGGCCGCAGCACCCACAAACGGAATTTGAGTCTCCAAAAGTCGATCTTTGGAGATTCAAATTTGTCGACATACTTTTATTGATTTCTAATCAACGGGAGCGTGTCAGACGACATGATTTTGCAGGTTGCTTCCAACATATGAAACATAAAAGTAGGGTGCTTTAATATTCCAGCACCCCGATGCAAACAGTTTGGGTGCTGTAGCACCCACAGCACCCGCAACACCTCCTGTTCACGAGGGCTTCAACCGAATAGATCTTAACATTTATATTATCTTCGTACTTTGTCTGTAACGACTGGATATTGTTTGAGAACGTACTTACTCTCAATAACTAAATACAAAGGGTGCATTAAACAAAAAATAGCATATACAAAAAGCATATTTTTTTGAATGGTCAAAATGTTGAGCTAGCCCTATGCCCGACTGGCCCTTGCTACAAATTCCACATGAGACTGGAGATGAAGTCCACACAACACAAACGAATTTTAACGGATGATGCCGTTTTAAACCAAATAACATACAAACATTTTCGCGAATGCCACAGTTTTTAATTTACGACTATAGTCATTGGTTGATTTGTTCGTGAAATACCTTGAAAGCTTAACTTTCTCGAATTTCAAATTTTTAAACTAAAATGTTTGGATCAAATTGGCGAAAAATGGACCTAGCATCTTTAATTACTTTCTTCATTACTTTTATAGGCCTGTTTAGTGTTAGAATCTTCAAGGCAGGGGTACTTTTGGTAATAACTCCACCGTACCAATGATCATAAAACTTACTTGGTATAGAGCACTGGAGAGCTGTTGATGTTACAAAACATTGTTAGAAACGACACCCTTTGAAGTAATGTAGTTTTAGAGAAAGAGGTAATTTTTCACCCCAAAATTTTAATATGGGAAAGGCTTCAGGCATGAAGCCTTTCTCCAGGCATCTGAAAGCACACAATTCTATGCGACAAGGGTGAGTTTTTTCTTTCATCATTTTCTTGCAATTTCGCTAACCAATTGAGCCCAAATTTTCACAGGTTTGTTATTTTATGCATAGGGCCTATGTTGGGACACACCATGTGAGGATACTGGTCTTTGACAATTACCAAAAGTATACCCTGCCTTTAACTGTGTGATGTATCACAGATATAAGGAGTATATTGTCGTTTACGTAATTCCAAGTTAGCTACCAAGTCGCCATTATAATTGAAACAAGAAACAGTCATTGGTCGGTGCTGACAGGTATGATTTTGCGCATTGAGATTATTTTTGTGGTTTACTTGTCAGACACGCTGCATTCAAAGTCAAGGGTGTGCACAACATTGGCAAGATTCAAAATAGAAATTTTCAAATAACATTTGCGCATAACTGACATAGGATATGAAAATGATAAACGTGGAAAATTTCCCTTGAAATACTATAAGTGCGCAAACGTTAAAAACCACACGCGAAGATCGTTTTTTGAAAGTTAAAAGTTGCGCTCGTCTTGCATACTCTAGTGCAGATAAATATTAAATATGTAGCTCCGATTTTTTTGCTGAGTTGACCCGAAAGTTTAGACTTACATTTGAAATAGAATTTTTCATAGATTTGGGAATCTACGCCAATGAATTGATAAGTGGTGTGTTAAATCAAAAACTACAAATGAAATATTGTCGGAATTCTGACAATCTCTCATTGTCCATCAGCCATGTATAATTTTGTTTATATATATTTTATATGTTATTATGTATTATGTGCGTTTTTGTAGCCCAATGTTTTTTGTTTTGAAATAGCTTCATCTTTCAAAATTCATTCAGAGAAAAAGTTATATGTATGTTTAAAGTGTGCATAAAGTATATTCCAGCACCCTGATTCAAACAGTTGGTGCTGTAGAACCCACAGCACCCGCAACACCTCCCGTTCGCGAGGGCTTCAACCGAATTAGATCTTAACATTTATGTTATCTTCATACTTTGTCTGTAACGACTGGATATTGTTTGAGAACGTACTTACTCTCAATAACTAAATACATCATCCATACTGGATACATTTATTATTCAGTAATTCTAACACGTAATACACGTAATGTGCCCCAATTTACTCTTTCTATACACCTGTACTTTGATCTGATTATAGGGTGAGTAATTGATTGATGTTTCGTTTGCAATTGAATTAATCGATTCCCTTTGTTCTGCCCTGTTGCGTTGTGTAAAATAAACTCATGTATGTCCATTGGAAATAATCCTGTGAAAGTTTCAGCTCAATCGATTTGAAAAGGGAAAATGTGAAAATAAAAAAAGCTAAATGATTTGAGGTTTGTAGTCGGGCAAGACTATAGTATGTTCCGTGAATGTTCTGTCTTGCAGCCGGAGGTAATTGGTGTGTTTTGCTTAAATTTATAATTGTGACAACCAGAGCAGATTAAATGTATCATACAGGATTGGTGGCACTGACAGAAAAGTCACAGACGGTTTGCCAACCATAATAGGGGGCCTACATGAAATAACAAACCTTAGTGTGGAAATTTGGGCTTAAACCGTTGGTGAGTCAGGAGAAAATAGTGAAAAACCACGCACAAGTTTTAGCGTGTAAACACAGTTGTTACAACTGAAATCAGCTGTTGCGTTTTGTTAGGTTTCAGATTTTCTCGAACATCTTTATGACTTCAATTCAGAAGGAAATATTTCACAGGGAAAAAAGTTGTTATTGTATCAACTTATTGTATCAGTAAGCTTTAAGACTCAAATTAAACAATGTTTTTATCCTAAACCAATCCGACATGTGTAGCATATTAAGGGCACTGGTACACCCGGAACGTTTTTAATCAAAACTAAAGAATAAAAGTTGTCGGAATCCTGACATTCTCTCATTGTCCATCAGCCATGATTAAACAATTTTACTTGCTAGTATTTTGTGCATTGTCCGTAGAATATGTAAGCGTTTTTGTAGCCCAATGTTTTTCGTTTTGAAACAGCATTATCTTTCAAAATTCATTCAGAGAAAAAGTTATATATTTATATATATATATTTTTTTTAATTCGGCGAAAATCGGGCAACTGTTAAGAATTATTTAAATAATTGTACAAAAAATGTACCGACAACATCAATTTGGACCAATGTTCAAATCGTTTTATGAAACAAAAATGTATATAGTTAAAAGCAGGTTGTACTTTTGGTATTTACTCCGCAAGTTAATGACCATAAAAACTGACTTGGCAAAGAGCACTGGAGAGCTGTTGACATTATAATACATCGTTAGAAACGACCACATTTCAAGTAAAGAGAAAGAGGTATTTTTCACCCCAAAATTTGAATCTGAGAAAGGCTTCAACTCAGGCATCTGAAAACACAGAATTTTATGCAACAAATGGTATGTTTTCTTTCATTATTTTCTTGCAACTTCGATGACCAACTGAGCCCAAATTTTCACAGGTTTGTTATTTATATGCATATTATGTTAGGAAAGACCAAGTGAGGATACTGGCCTTTAATTTAAATGATTTCACATTGACTTTTTGTATTATTATTGTGGTATAGGATAGCTCTTTTATATAGCAATCCAGGACAGATTTTAATGGTATTTGATAGGTCCTAAATGCACCATACAGAGGAGTTTTTGAAGGAAGATAGCGGAAAAAATAATAGGACCGGAATGCACTCAAGATGTTCAAAAAGTTTTACAAATGTTGTCAGTTTTACAAAGCTTCTCCCTATGTCGAGTGAGAAACAACTTTTAAATTTGATTCGAAAATAGGTCACGCGACGGGCACGACGCAACGGGCGGTGGCACGACGGACGACGCAGCGGACAACGAGACGGACGACGCGACGGCATGACACGAAGTACGATGGCAAGACGCGACGGACGACGGAAGCCCAAACCATTATCATAATCAACTGAAAAACAGGCGACGCGACGGACAACGGAAGCCCAACTCACTATGATAACCAATTGAAAACCAGGCGACACGACGGTCGACGGCACGACGCGACGCACGACGGCACGACGGGCGACGATACAGGCGACGCACATTTGTCGTCTTTAGAACACCATACTTTAAATGAGGGGAAAGTTGGCTATGGGCCAATACGCAGTTACTATACAATATACTTACAGGTGATCGAACTCGTAGTTTGAGGTTTTTCCTCAGGAGCAGCCCCAACTGCCCAAGTACCCCCATGGTGTCTGACCACCTGTTTATCGCCCCTTGCGTCTCCTCTCTCCTCAGATGCAGAAACAAACGTAGCAGTTAACAATCCTGAGAGAGAAATAAAAAATGCATTTCAATATTAGACCAAAGGTTTTTGTCTGACACACTGCTTTCCTTCTGCAGAGAGGCATTTACAAGGCACGGAATGAGTGTGGGGGAAAATGGAAGTGTTGCCCGTTCTCCGTTGGCGGTTGAGACTCGCTACGCTTGGGCGGTGGTTTCAGGGGCAAAGCGGTAGCAGTGTTTCTGGTCGCAATGGGAACCAGGTTGCCTGGCATGTCCCTCGGTCTTAAGGTATTCAATTAGTTTATTTATGAATTATTTTTTAAAGGGGTTCTGGTTAATCACTGACAAATGTTTCAGTGGAGTGGATTTTAGGCGAAACTGGACAGTAACAAAGAAAACAGAAAACCAAAAAATGGCAACTATAGCCAGATTTTTGCTTGATCAATTCATTTATGGGGGTATATTCTAAAGCTTGTTTTTGCTTTTAAAAAATCAGTAAAGTAGCCTACATGACAAAATATCTTAGCGTCATGTTATGAATAATTTTGCAAAATAAAATGACAGTTGCATTGAATTTAATTCTAAAACTGTGGAGAAATGGAGCGGCACAAGCCTCAAAGAAGAGCAACAAACAAGACAAGAACGAAATAGACAGCATTCATTTATTCAGAGTCCATTTTCCTTGCTTTTGCTTACCGTGGAATTATGTCCTAACAGTGGCCTTCAAAGCACATTGTGCGCCGTGTAAAAGCACATATTTCCCCGGTAAGCGGAGCCGTGAAATTGGGCCCTGGTCAAAGCCGGATACCTGCTGGTTCGGTCTGACCTTTTGGATGGTCTGACAAGCTATAAAGTTGACACGGATGTTTCCAAAAAGCAGTAGGAATTGACCCTAACATTCACGTATCATCCAACAATTTTATTCAGGAAATCCGACTCTTGTGGTATATGGCGAGCGGGTCATAACAAATCGTATCCACGCCCAAACAGTGCTTGAGTTACATAGAGTGGAGTATTTCGAATGATTCAAATTTGTTGAACCAAAGACACTATCCTATAGGGTTTGGGGTTAATTACAAACCTGTACAAAATGTTATAAAACGTTTTTAAAAATTCATCTAAAAAGGATTACCTTAAAACCACTCATATTGTGAGGACGCAGGATTATTCAAAAGGTAGCAACTGACGATTCCAGTAAATTCCAGTAAAGAGCGCTGCTCAGTAGTCCACCGAGATTATACAAAAATTATTAATAACCAAGCGTGCAAATTTTCATCAAAACCTGTCTCCAGGCACGCCTGCGCACGGACGAACAACAGAACAATCCTGACAAAACACCAACTCTCATAATGAGAGACACATCATTTATGTGTGTGATATCACGGGACGTGGACGTGCCCTCGTAGTAAAATAAACTGTGTTAAATATTCATAAGGTTGGCTAGGTGACGTTTGGTGGAAGTACCGTAAGCTATGACGTCGTCTTATACATAATTCATAACCCCTGATGTAATGCTAATAATACTACAGGGCTGCTCTATTTAAAAAAAAAAAAAATCTGGGGGAAAAATACCCATAGGGTGGCATTTTGGCTGATGAATAGAGGTACCCATGCGTGTTCTGGGTACCATGACGTACCAATTCCAGGGCAACATCTGGGCTGTAACGAAAGTTTGTTGACATCCTGCACACATAATGGGAAATTGCGAATGCTACGTTGATAATTGTCCACTGCACAATGGGCACGTCGGGAAAGCACACAAAGGTGGTGACTCAATTTCTCCTGACGAAATGAATAAGTCCCCAGTATTTTTCCATGGATACCATTGACGTCAAAATTGGGGTGGAACACATACCATTGCAAAGTTTGTCACGACAAGGTTTTTCATGACTAACTTTTTACTGGTATGAGTTCCACCCTAATTTTGACCTTACAAAATAAGTATCAAAAAGCAAACCCTCTAAGAATGTTTCGTCTCGAACACATTTCGGTGTTCTACAGAGCTGCCAACATTTGCACTTTGCAATCTGGAAGATTTTGGACAACAATCAGGGAGATGTTTAGAATTACATTCAACATAATTAGGGAAAAGCTTTCGATCAGGGGTTGTAAAATGTGTTCATCAGAACATGGAAGAGATTGGTCTATTTCCAGTGAACTTTCTGCAGATTCGGGGAGAGTTGGCGGCTCTTGTTTTGACTTCTCACAGACGTTTTTGTCCATCAAAGAGCTCTTCCGAAATGTACGTTCTTGCTACCAATCTTAAGTTCTTCATATTTCTCAGAAGTAAATTGGGGTCGTGTTTCCCTTCAATTGCCATTACAAAACTGTTCTTAAATCCTACCTTTTTTTCGAGAGCTTGTTTTACAGATCTATGAGCAACGACCATCCCATGATTCGCACATGTAAAACGATCGATCAATATTCACCAGTCTGTTTTGTTTGTTTTTTCGTCAACAGCCGACCCCCTGAGCAATATTGTTTACAAGACAGGGATAAAGTTTCTGAAGAGAAGTAGCAGATCACGGTTTAGATTTACCGCATCAGAGATTTGAACTAAGAATAAATGCAAATATTTCCCCCCCCATGACCCTTAGCCCATGCTTTGTGATACAAATTCGTCCACACAAGGCTTACTGTGACAGTTTTCCCCTCCCCTTCCACCGGCGGGCAGAAAGGAGGACAAATATACTATTGGGCTATGTGGCTTCAACTATACTGTTCGTTAACTTCTGACACCATAAAATCCCTGTCAGCGAGCGGCTGCTGGCAGAAAAGTACGTGGATCCGTTTGGCGGAAAAAAAACCACCAGGACTTAATATCTTAGAATAGTTAATACTTTCAAATGGAGGATTCCCTAAGAGATGCATAGACACAGCAGGCGAATGAATGGCTTTTGACAGCTTCTCTTTATGAAACAAAGATCATATATTTATTAAACTTCCAATATTGTACACTGTATTTTAAGGGACAAATTATTAATTTTATGTGAAATATTGACTGGGATCAATAGTGTGGTGATCCACCAGGGATCACAGTAAACGACTGTTGGAGTGAGGACAATGGATGGCGCAGCGTTTAGGGGATTCGTCCCATCCAGTGGAGCAAGCTCTTGGGGATACCGGTCCCTATATTGGGTTGGTCCTTAACCCAATATAGAGATCCCAAGTTCCAGCCTTGCAACACCTTTCCCTAAAAAGTCCGATGATCCAATCCAGTCCTCCCTCCTAAAGTCGTCCACTGTTCCTCCTGGTGAAATCCTGTTTGGTCCTTCCTTGTTCTTTGGGGTCCCTCCCCAGTTCGTCTCCCATTAATCTGGTGAAACATGCCCACTTTATACAAAGCCCCTCCCAGGATCACTGCCAACATTTTATAAACTCTCCTATTGGCTACTAATTCTGGCAGGTGAAAGCTGGTTGGTTAGAACAATCTGCATCTATCGTGTGTAATGAAAGCGGGTTCACAGAGAAAGGTTGCACACAGTGACTTAAACATATGAGACCAATGAGTGCAAATACAGAGATTTTGGCTATGGTGAATTCACATAATGCCCTGATGTAATATGCAAATGTACTACCGTTTCGTTACACTACTAAAAAGCAGTGTTGTAGTCGAGTCACTTGGGTCGAGTCCAAGGGAGAGTCTCGAGTCACCTATGGGAAGTCTAACTGGTAGTCTGAATGTCGAGTCACCCAGGTCGAGTCCGAGTTGGAGTCTCGAGTGTCGAGTCAGGCAGGTCGAGTCCGAGTTGGAGTCTCGAGTCACTCGGGTCGAGTCAGAGAGTTTGAATGTTTCTGTATCAACTGTTACTTTTATCCAGCTGACACGGTGAAATAAAACAACAAGTTTGTTTCCTATAATAGGTGGTCTGTAAACTAAGCTTGTTGATTTGTTTATTTTGACGGTTCCCTTTCACTTATTAGAATTTAGGTTGATAGTTACAAATGAAAGACTGTTTTCGAGTAAAGAAATTAAAATTCATTAAAACTTATTAAAGAGGCATAAATAACTTAAATTTGCTTAGCTTTACCCAAAGTAATGACGAGGGTTTCTCTGGAGTCAGGAGTCATAACTGTCGAGTACGAGTCAGCTGAGTCAAGTCTGACTGAGTCCGAGTCTGAGTCTCTTGCCGGCGTGACTCGATTTGAGTCTGGGTCACGAAAATTGCGACTCAAGACGATTCGGAGTCCGAGTCCAGGGCTCGAATCCTACAACTCCGCTAAAAAGGCACTTGACAAGATTTGTGTTTGCCATACGTTGATACTGCCAGACCAAATAAAAAAGTGAAAAAGGTCGTAAATCAAACTCAAAGCAGAGCGATTTATAGCATTCTAAATGTTAACAAGGTACTTTTCACATTGCAAATAAACAAAACATAACAATAGTAGCCGTGCATATCCCAATACGCATGATCGGCGCGCAAAGGATTCTGGGTGAAATCCGAGTCCAGGCAGCGCCGGCAACCATCATGGTGCGTCATGGCGCGCTTATTTTGAAGCAATGCGGTAGACAGCTATAAAACCTGACATATGTAGATATAGACGTCCATTTTAGCAGCCTGACTTAAATACCTTTCTATTATTGATAAACAAATCGCGCTGATTGACCGTCGAATGTTAGCAAAACATTCAATCATCATAACATATAGTTGTGACCAAATTCAACATTCTGCAAACTTTCAATTATACAAAATGGCGGAATATCTTCGTTCACGAAGTGAAAGGAAACCCACACAATTTCGGGGTAAATTCCGTAGATCATAATAATGTCTTTCCAAACATATTAATTTCATAACAAATGTTTTTTTATGGCCCGAAGCGGCCACACCGAAGGCAACGTGTTCCTTCAATAATTCAACCAACCTGTTTAAATTTCAAGAGCAAGGTCTGATGCCATTTGTCAATTTGCCATTAAATCACGCATGCGTGGTCTGTGGATCACTCGAACGCATTTAGTCGATTGATTCGTCAAATATAGCAACTCATATTGGCTCGTAAAACAATTACTTGCAAAATACAGTGCAATAATAATTATTATCAAAAACCTACTATTTATCATTAAGCCAACTTGTTGTGTTATTGCAAAAGTTTACAAAACTTTCTCCGCCACGAAACCAAGCCGCCATCTTGACAAAGTGACATTACTTCGTTAGTTGACTAGAGAAACAGTGCGCCAGAGCTAGGTTGATCCAATTAGACTAACTAGGTCAACCATGCAGCGTTCGAGTGACATCTAGGTCGACTATGGTTAAGTCTAGCTGACTGTAGTTAGCCAACCGAACTTGCTCATTGCATTAAAAGTCAGTTAGCAGACGCAACTAAAAACCAAACCCTGCATGACGGCCTACATTATTACAAAGGAAATGCTTATCTCTGCGCTCCTAGAACTACCAATTGAAATGTTATGACTTGCATAGGTGAACATTCAAAGAAAAGAAGAAAAAAAATCGTTACACAGAATGCCGTTCCTGTTTGCAGACTGACGTTCTTCACCAAGGTTGGATGTTGTCTCCAGTGAAAGTACGCTCACATAAGTACAGTATACTGTTCAGAACCTTCCGGTTGTGTCAAGCATTTCTTTTGAAAATATATACTATGCACGAATGCATTATTATTATAACGGGGTAGCGGTGTTTTTCCTTACAACTGGAGTCAATCAAAGACCTAATACAAGCAGAAAACATACTTCATTTCAATACATGTTTCGATAACACACAAAACAGGTGATTCGTGAGAAACGATGTATGGACTTTTGAGACACTAGGTGGCGGCAGACTTACCACGTAAATCCATTGTTCTCGGTAATATGCGCATGCTCAGGACTACGTTAACAATGTTAATACCACTGATCTCTATTATACTGACTGGTAGCGGGTTGGCCTATGCGTGTGCACAAGACCGTGAAGTCACCGCACACAAGCGGCGGCCATTTTGAAACACCTGTTGCATGCACATAGCAGGTATACAAAATACGATGTCTTTTTTAATTTAAAGAAGGGATTTCATCGCATAAACATGGTTTTCCTTTCCCTCAATGTTTTTTATGCCCACAATGTAAGTATATTCATTGCACACTAATGGGGATTTATACATAGGCTAGTTCACGATGTGATGGGGGAACATGTAATTTGTTACTTCAAAAGTTGGATGCCGAGTGTTTTTATTTAGTAATCCCTGTCATTCGCTCAAACCACTGATCTCTATTATACTGTCAGTATAATAGAGATCAGTGGTTAATACCCAGTAAATCTGCTGCCACCTAGCGTTCCAAAGTCTCCCATTATGTTGTTATTGGCACTCTAAAAATTATCGGGTCTCAGTGGGGGACTGACCCCAAAACTGGTTAAAAAGGGGAGGGGGTTTAGCTCGGAATCTGCTCTGTGAAATCGAGCAAGGCCTGCAACGTGTGCAGTCATATAGAAATAAACACAGTCATCCAATAAGCATAAACCGTATACTCGTTGATTAGTGTTCGTCGAAAAATACAAATAACATTTGCCCAATTTCATACAGCTAGTAAAGCAGACAATCTTGCTCAGTAAAAATGAGTGGTGAAATAAACCAGTCGCATCACCGTAAATTGCATTTTATTGCATTTGCGCCGGTTCCCTTTCTCGCATGATTTGTATGTGCTTTTTAGCAAGAATGCGTGCCCCCAAGCTTTATGAACTTGGGCCCTGAGCCCAAATACATAAAGAGGGGTGAACCAGTCGCATCAAATTCAATGTAAACTTTACGGCATTTGGTCTGGTACCCTGTTTGTGCTCGGCAAGATTTGTCTGTGCTTAGCAAGTTTTTGTGCTGACATGCTTTTTTTGCAATTTGGGACCTGATAATGAAGATTCTTCACTGGTTGGATGGCATATACTTTGGGACAGAAGTGAACGTACTCTGTAAATTCCACCAATTTATTGTGAGTTATAAATGCACAATTCCTGGGTGCGTATATGGGTGACTGCGGTTGCATGTTGGCTGTACATTAGAAACACCACGATGGGAAAGAGAAACTAGGAACTACAACTATAACACAATGCTTTTGTTCACGCTGAACTCCTGGTTTGAATGATTCTCTCACATTGGAAGTTATGTCCATTCAATTTGACAATGGACCTGTACTTGCCCCCAATGTTTGCTTTCAGCTCAGCCATTCAACTTGGCAAAGTCCGTTCACGTGAAAGTCCGGGCACGAAGTGAATGTCGTGAATAAAAGTTTAGCACGTTTTAAAGGAACACATAACAACACATTCTAGATGTTTATGCAAACCTACCTCCATGATGCAATTAACTGAAAGTGCATCATTTGAAGCTTATTATAAGGTGTAGAAAATAACAAGCAACAACATGTTCATGTACACGCCAGTCTGTTTGGCCCTGTAAGCATCAATGACAAGAACACGAAAGAGTCACACATTACGCAAGAAACGTGAACGTCATTCAGCTTCCCGCACGAGCATAGTGTTTCTCTTTTTAAGAGGATTTTGCCTGGTACCCATTTACTCCGGTGATGAGAAGATTATGGTTGAGTGTCTTGCCCAAGAACACACGTGTCATGACCAGGATTCGAACCCACACTCTGATGGCTCGGCCCAATCAGGGCCCTATTTCATAAATTATACTTAAGACATGGTAGTTCGGCTGGTAGCCTTATTATGGTATAATTGTGTTCTGCTTAGTTTGTGCTTAAGCAGCTCTGTGTAACTGGACCTGGGCCCAATTTCATGGCTCATGCATATCGCCGAATTCTGCGCTTACGGTCGTCATTCTCCGCTTATTTTCCAAGCGCCGAATTTCTGCGCTAGCTTTGTAAGCAAAAAATGCCTAGTAAAGTGGAGTTTGCACGCGCAAAAGCAAATTATCCCTGCTAACCCGTGAAATACACTTGACGTAAGCGCGGAATCTCCGCTTCCGTAAGCGCCAATTCTTTGCTTACGGTAAGCAGAGCCATGAAGTTGGGTCCTGATCTTGAGTGCTTTACTAAAACCATTCGTCTACAACATGCTACAATATTTACCAAAAACAAACATTAAACTCGTATGAGGTGTGTACAAGATGGGCACGTTGGAGGTTTATATCACTGGTTTTAACGAATACCAAAAATTAGTATACAAATTGCACCAAACAAAATATACAACAGACTTTTAGCATGTCTAATAAATCATACGTCAACATCGTGGGAACTCGTTGGAACTTTTGCTGCACATTTCAAAACAAATTTTGAAAACCAGTCAAGTAAATCAATCATCATAACTATAGGCTGGACTACGTGTTAATGCAGGAATTGGCTCAACAGACATTCACGGTTTTCCTTGGGGAAAGTTTGGGTCTAAGAAGGATTAAAAATCAAAGGGAGATCGGAACCATTGAGCCCGGGGACGTTGGTCGAGAGAAAACACGCTATCTGGTAATCCAGAGGCACGTTTCAAAATGACGCGCGATTTTGTTTTTCTTTCGTTCAACCCATGTAACCGGACCGAGGCTGGTATAGGACAAAATAGACCGGTGCCTTTTTAAAGTCATGGCATTTAGAACTTTCATTGTTAATGCGAACTCTGGAAGCCAGACGGAGGTGGCCAAGTCTTGTTAAAATGTTCTCACGAAATGTTGATGGCAGCGTTCTTCCTAAGCAGTGGTGTGCTGGCCAAATGCTAGTTAAAAACCACGAGGACCAGTTCAGAAAACGTCCCTATTTAATAACTATGAACGTTTTGAAAAAGCTGGTGGACTAAAGTGAAACAGCAAGTCACTTGGTCCTGCTGGCTAGTTACTGAAAAGGTAAGGACAACCCTAGACCTCCACGGTTAAACAGTGGGAGGGGCGGTCACTGTGTCTAGGCCTTCTCATAAATGCAGTGGCGTAGGTGGACATTTTCATTCTGGGCGGGGGAAAAAACATAATTTAAGGAGGGGTTTTTTGGTATAGCAAACCATTCATTGGGGGGGGGGCGGGAGGCGAGGGTCGTGAACTACCCCTCTCACCCACTGGTTACGCTATCTGAATAAAGTAGATACATGCAACGGCAACTTGTCAGCCGCTCTCTAGTCAATTCTTTGGTTTGCTGTGGATGCCCATGACTTTGTGTCAATTTTCCTCCATATCAGATTTCTCTTGATTGTATCCCTGTAGTGGAGGCCATGGGCAGCCTCGTCTGCCCGACCCTTCAGAGAGTTGTCCACAACATACAAGTTTAAAGAACCCAAATGACATCATTTTGGTGATTATCAGTGCACCAACCATAATGACTTTTCGTTCAGCAGGGGAGTAATGGTCAGCAGCAGCAGCAACAACAACAACAACAACAACAAAACACAAAACATGAGTAACAATAATGTTCAACCGAGATGACGAATTGCCAGCACATGGTAAGAAATTCAAGATGCAGTTCGAATTTCTTTTTTAACGTAATGTCGAAAAATACACCATCACCAACAACAGCAACATGACTCGCTAGCAGCTTGTCATCGATAATCCTGCTTATTAAATTATGGTAATCAAAACAAGGTCAGCAAACTTTAAGGCTCCCACTTTGTCTTTATGCGTTGATTTTGAGACACCAGCAGAAGGCCTACAGCCTGCGAACCAATCAAAACGTATTAGTAGGCCTACACCAGGCCGGGAGTGACACGGAGGGCCGGCCTATGTAGTTTCTCTGGTCTTGGCAATGGCGCCCCATCAAGAACTTCCCGTAGATTTTGACACTGTCCATTGGTTGGAGGTGCCCTTTGCAAAATGAAAATTTCATTGCCCACAGTCAAAGACAAAGTTACAGTGCTATATAAATGCACAAAATAGTTAGTGGTCTGACTGACGTTTCGACACTGGCAGAGTCTTTCTCGAGGGCTAAAAAATACCGTTTAGCCTTCGAGAAAGACTCTGCTAGGGTCGAAACGTCAGGCCACTATCTATTTTTTGCATTTATACCATAGGTCCTTCTTGCTGGTAAGCAGTTTGCAACAGCTAATGCTATTTTCTTGCTGTATAGGCCTAACAGCTATAACAGTTTGTCAGCAAAAAATTCCTCGGTATGAAGTTATCATAGATTCTCTGACCGTTCTGTATAATGTTGTCCTTTTTTAGGTGTGACTGATAACGTCGGGTTCCCTGCCTATACAGTGACAGTGATGTGCAAGTATCATTCCATGAAAAGGAAAACATACTTCTTGTTTTTCTTCCAGCCTCGGTCTGGTGTTCTTATTAAGTTGAACGGAAGAAAACCAACATGTCTGCCGCATAGACCAATTAAACGATTGTATACTAACAGTAACAAAACATAGGTAAAAAGTTTCACATGTTATTTTTGTATGACGTAATTCTTTAAAACTGTTTTTAAATAATTGGACAGACTGTTGAATAAATTAAACACCAAGGTATAGAAAATGTTGGGTTTCACCCATTTTGCTAAAAATAAAATGCTTCCACTCTGTTGAAAGAACTCAGAGTTTTGCACAGAAGAACATTTCAGCATAACTCGCCCGTTATACTTGCCAATCCCGGCTTCCCAAGCTACACGTGAGCCGATGGATGATAATATAATGACCGTCGAAATCTTTAACATTTAACCAATTAAAAAAAGAGGAAAAGCTTAATTATTAACAAAACATAACCCTAACTTGCCCACAACGAAGAATAACTGTCAACAACTCGCTCATTTCACTACAAATTGTCAATTTGAGCTGAACAGGGGACAGATCATGGCCCAATTTCATAAAGCTGTTAAAGCAGAAAATTCTGCTTCTTCGTCACATTTCTTTACTTAGCAAGAAATGAGCAGGGTACCAGTGGCAACAATAATAACTTTATGGAATGTTGGCTGGTCCCTGTTTCTGGCAATACTTTTCAGTGCTTAGCAAGTTTTTGTGCTTACAGGCTATATGAAATTGGGCCCAGATGTGGTTGGAGTTCCTATTACTTAGTAAATCCTGAACGAGTTCTCGTTTACTTATTGGTACGTATGTTTGTGTTGTTGGCAACATTCGCGTCAAGTTATACCGACAATGTAGGAACCTAATTCTACAATGCAACAGCCGTATTTATTTAAAGAAATTATATCAATAGTGAACCATGGGTTAAACAGCCTTCAAATACAACCCAATACACGTACCAAATTACAAAGGCCTGTTCGTTCGCGTACGGAACAGAATGTATAGACCTCACGATACAGCCACTGATTTTCTCCCATACAACTCAATGTAACTAAATTGCGACCACAAAGAAAAACAGTCTGGTTCCTTTTTGTACAATGAACATTAGCATCCGTTAATGTTACTGAATTGGAACATGACCAAGATGGTTGCAGCATGATGCAGTTCTATAGAGAAGTACAGAGCTGATGAAATTGCAATGTGAAAATGTAGACCAAAAAATGGCCTACATTTTCACTTCTTCACATTAGCGAGCAAAACGAGTAAGCAGACAATATAAGTAGAATTGCGCGCAAACCAGTGCTCTTGTGCTATGAATGATGCTTCTATCTAATGATTTAAAAAGAATTTATAAATAGCCAGAAGTACAGTGCTGATGAGATTGCAATGTGCAAATGAGGGCCCAAATTTGGCCTACATCTTCACTCATTTCCACTTAAATATTCCATGCAGTAAGCGAGCAAAGCGAATTAGCAAACGACAAATGTAGAGTTGTGCACAAACCAGTGTTCTTTTGCTGTGAGGAGGCTTTTATCTAAAATGAGTTGAACAGAATTTCATACCCACATGCTTACCCTTAACCATTTCTCCGTAAGATATTGAGATTAATGGTGTAGTTTTATAAAGAAGATACTTGCGCTATGTTTAAGATAACACAACAAGTGGTTGTCTTGATGGTTGAACATGTTTAGAAGTGAATGGAAATGTTTGCACTTACCTCAAGTGTGTTCACACTGTACCCGCCAATCGCGCAGTGTGCAATTTCGCTCACACCGGTGGCACAAATTCTTATGGAAGGTTATTGTGTGAAACCATCGAGAAACAAGTATTATTACATTCCAGCAAGGTTACAAGTTCATCCAGCTTCAGACAGCAAACCAGTACGGATCCCCAGGGCACACGCTGCAGAAAAGACCGGTGTTTGTGTACCGAGTGGTACCGTGAAAGCCGTCAACTCACCCCGACAGAAAAGTCGAGTAGTCCGTGGGTTTCAATATTTCCAGTGTCGACTGGATTTGTGCCGGCCGCACTTGTGTGCCGTCTATATGAAATAAAAACTCACAGCCTTTGCGGGGTGTTTATGAAGGCTACTGGACCTTGTAGCCAGCTACAGTAGTTTAAGTTGTATGCCAAAATAGACAAGGTCAAATCCAATACATTGATTCAGTCATATAGTAGGCCCTACGCGCAGGGGGCCAACACTGGATTCATGGAAAGACATTTGTATGACAGGCACGTTTAATGTTTACTTTGTTACGTAAGTCATCAATGACAAAAGAGACGGAGCACTTCTTATTAAGTATACGGAGTGCCAAATCGATAAATACTTTTACTAAAGCAAAAGTAGTGACTTTAACGACGATCATGAAACCACACTATTGAGCTAGATATCACGATGATTTAGTTTCTAATCGAAAACGTCATTATATTCAACAAGCATACGACCTTGTGTCTTGAAACAACTCAGTTAACAATTTTGTTTTAGTTTGTCAATGATGGCGTTCCATACTAAAAGTTTCACTTATAAAAAGTTTGTTGACCCATTAGTATTGAACCGAGTACATGCAGGTATTGTGTAGTGTTCGATTTTTTCGCCAGCACCTAGACTTAGCTTTTACATGAAAGTGTATTCAAAGTCGGATAAAGCATAGATAAATTAGATAGAGACGCTGTGTTCATGGGTGGGCTCGAGAACACTTCAGCAGTTTTTGGTTTATGAATACTGCCCTCAATGCTAGCCCAGCACTTACGTCTTGAAGAAATTTGTTGCAAAAGTTTTCTTCTTGTAAATGTTATTAAAGGCCAATGACAGAAACACATTTTTTCGGTGGGGCCGGGGGGGGGGGGAACTTACCTGAATTTCCTTTTAATACACAAATGGAAGATCACTCTAGGGCCCAGGAGTCGTTGAAGATTACTGCAGCAATCCCTGAAGCAGTTTGGACAGTTTGTAGAGCCATGATTTGGTTTCAGTGGACGAACGATGAAGCGTGCCAGCCTCGAAGTCTTCCATGGCGTCAGGTTTGGGACAGCCAAATAAAAGAAAGGCTACCCCTTTGGTGTAATTTCAGACCATTTGGGTATGAATTTTTTTAAACGGTTTTCCCGGTCATTTTCGGCAAACAATGGCCAATCTAAACGTCGCGCTTCATTCTATAATATCCGCAAAATGAAAGCTCCTCCAAACAGCCATTCAATTTCACTTTTGCTATCGTCACCCTGAACTTACTTCCAGCCAGCAAAGTGTGTCCACTGGGAGCCTAAGCAAGGTCGAGCCCAAAGAGGTTGAGGTCACCTAACTTATTATATGGACTAAAGAACTTGACACTGGGTTAGTGAAAGCAGATGAGGAACAGGGAGATCTGGGAACAAGACCTGGGGACAACTCTGTTTTCATTGACCGAGAACGCCTCTCGAAATAGAAGAAGAACATGTTAGCGATTGTGCATAATAGAAGGATTGCACGTGACATCATTGACCGCCATCTTTGATGACAAACAATGGAAAAGTGCACGCGGGTTCGCGCTGCGCACGACTCTCAGCCAATGATAGCCTTTCACGGGTGCACGTTTCATCAACGATCATGCCAGCCAGTGCAAGGGGGGGGGGGGTCTATTTTGCTTCATTCAATTTAACAATCCTCTGGAATAGTATTGAAATTTGCAGCAGCTTTTCGTTGAAATCTCTCGTTGCGCTTGCTCTGCTAAACTGGGTGTCGATATACCCTCATTTGTAAAAAGATCGGGCGCCTTTAATTGTTTTAATTATATAAATTCGATGCATCAAAGTGAAATTGAACGACGGTTGCACCTGTAGAGGCAGTGTATATTTTTGGTAATTGTGAAAGACCAGTATCCTCACTTGGTGTGCCCCTATATGCATAAAATAATAAACCAGTAAAAAAAAAACAAGTTTGTCTAAGGCTCTCTTTGAGAAAAAAAAACCCAAAACAAAAACAACAACAACAACAACAACAACAAACCAATAACCTTTCACTACGTGGGAAGAACCTTCCAAAACCCCTTGTTCCGACATCTCTGAAGTGTCATTGCTATAAATCCTAACATTTACCGTATACATATAGCGTGTAGATCGTCGTTCTCATTGTTGCTCGTTTTCCATTTCATGAATTAGTCTAATAATAGGCAAACATTTACACCACTTGCTAAATCTGGGGGGATGATCCTATTGATTCAGTTTGAGCTATGCGATATCCATAGTTCAAACACGAGGTAGGTTGTATGTGAAAACACGGCGCCCAGCCCCAACTTATTACATGCTCTAATAATAGGGGCACCAATTTATGCGCCACTTTCATTTTGCGCCTTTTTTCCTTTCTATTGAGGCCCAGCATTTGAGAGTTCATGGGCCCAGCACCTGAACACAAAGATCGTAGGGGGCGTTTACAATTCTGCCATTCGGGTTCGCAAAATAATCAACAGTTTCGTTCACCACCAACAGATTTGGATCACATTCCCTATGGATGGGAACCGTGCAAGTGCTTTGTTAAAATCAGGTCACATGAAAAAGGAAATAAAAATTTTATTGACAGCTCTGCGAAAACCCTTTCATGACAATCCGTGAACCGAATAATTTCTAGTCACAATATAACAAATGGAACGATGTATGAGTTCTAGTATGGAGGCAAGGAACACGATGTTTTTTTTTTTTTTTTTTGGAAACTTCATTTTGCCGATCATGCCCGAATTTGTGCGACCATTACAATAACATGAACGGCACATTCTTAATTGGTTCCACGTATCCGGAAATAGGGGTTAAGTCTTATCATCTGGTTTTCTTTGTTGATTTGTTAAATATAATATTTTACTTATATATATTTCATGGCTAAATATTACTTTACCAAAAAGAAGATATGATTTTAAAAAAAGGCAAAACTTTGTTAAATTTAAGTATTTGAAGAAACGGCTGAGAAGAAAGTACTAAATTATTGCTTAAATGTTTTGCTAAAAACAAATGAACCAGTCCGCTGGTTTTTTTTTTTTTGCCGATATATATTTCTGGTAAGCAAAAATGTGTTGTGGCTTAGCTACCTTTTCTGCTTAAACAGCTCTAGAGCTGCTTAAACACGAAACGTAGCTAAGCACAACAACTTTATGATTACCAGAATAAGGTTACCAGCCAAAATGCCATGTAACATTTACCGTCTGTGACTGGTATCCTGGTTATTTTTCTTGAGCAGAAAATTGTAAACAAAATTGACTGCATATTAGTAGCTCTATGAAATTGGGTTCTTTTTATAGAATGTGCAAGTCTCGCGTGTATTTTCGAACATCTGGACCTGTTTTAGTGCGCGAGCTTGTGTCCTTCGTGCGTTAAAGTAACGTACGCGGGGACCAAAGTGGTCCCCAAAATGTTCAAAAACGAGTGAGACTTGTAACGAGCTTTTTGGGGGGAGGGTTTTATGTTAAAAACAATTTTTTTTTATTGTACACATTGTTTCCACACACTCATGGTCTTTTCAGAATGATCAGTTTCCGTCATAAAAGACAACATGAAAAGTAGTTTTTGGGGGGGTAACTTATACAAGTAATGCCAGCTCTGGAACCGGTAACTTTGAAAGTATTTTCTTTTATTTCGATACTTGCATCTGTTTCATAGTGATAGTTATTATGCAATTATTAATTGCACACATTATTTTAGTTGTACATTTTATTTGTCATAGAATCTTAACATTAAATAACACAAGTAGCCTACATGGAGATATTTGGGTGAGATAGGATTGGGTTTTTACTAAATTACTATTTGCGAATTGTAAACTAAGATGAGAAACTCTGTACTACTCCAAGGGACTGGATTCGAACATTAAAGAAAGAAATTCATGAACAGAATTTCAACTGAAATTGAGTATCGTTCCAACTGGGATGTCTATAGAAGCTTCTTGATCTCGTCGTACAAGACGAGTACCAAGGCGCCTCCTGTACCGCGGAGAACGTTGGACAGCGCCCCCTTGAAGAAGGCAGATGGTCCCTCCTGCTTGAAGATCTTACTCCAGCAATCCAAGGTTCCCTTGTAAAGGACGTCTTTGCGACCAGATTGCATCATCATACGACGACGAACGGTGTCAAAGGGGTAGCTGACCACACCAGACCCGGTGGTAACGGCCTGGGCAATCATCCAGCTTACGAAGAAGTTGTTGTACTCGGTTGGAACCAGTGACTTCAGCGTGTCGTAGGTGCCAAAGTAGGCTGCTCGGTAGATGATGATGCCCTGAACGGACACACCGAAGCCACGGTACAGTCCCTTGATCCCATCGGACTTGACAATCTTGGTCAGGCAATCTCCGAGTCCCTTGAACTCACGACCGCCACCGGCTTTCCCGACATCAGCGGCCAGGCGTGTCCTGGCGAAGTCCAGGGGATAGACGAAGCACAAGGAGGTTGCACCAGCGGCGCCACCGGAGGCGAGGTTACCGGCAAAGTAGCGGGGGAACTGAGTTTTCTTGTCCACGCCGCTCAGGAAGATCTGCTTATACTTGTCCTTGAATGCGAAGTTGAGAGCCTGAGTTGGGAAGTAGCGGATGACATTGGCTAGATTGCCACGCCACAGTGATTTGAATCCTTGTTCTTTGGTCACACGAGAGAAGCAGTCGATGATGCCCTTGTATTGCTTGTCAGCTGCAATCTGAGTAGAAGCGGCCTGAACCTGTTGACAAGAAAACGATTGTTTATTTGAAAGTATTCAATTTGGTTAACCATCAAGTACTTTCTACGATTGAATATATCGTGACTGCTTCCGGGTGAGAATGGATCTGGGTTTCGTGGGGCCTGACCCATTTCTTATGGCCCGGAGTCTGTGTCTAAAATGACCGAATGGATCAAACTGACGCAGAATCTAAACTAAAATCCCATCTCCACCCATTTACCTGTGGGCAGCCTGACCTGGACATGGGTCAGGCCCCCTGGGGACTGGGATCCGGGTCAATTCTGACCCGGGAGTTTTTAGTATAGGGCCTAGAGGTTTAGGGTTAGGGTTGGGCTTAGGGTTAAGTTTAGAAAAATACATTACGGGTGTGGGGTAGGTGTGTGGGTACGTACATAGGTGTGTAACCGAACATATTAGGCAAAGTTTAAGTAAAGTTGATTGTAACCTTTGTTTACATAATTAAAAAGAGTGACCTTGTACATTCTAATGCCTTTATAGCAGGCAAGATACTACACTGGTCATAAATTATGGGAATTTTGAATTTTTTTGCCATAATTTCCACATCATTTCAAGAGTTATAGAAGTAAAGTAACAAGTTTTGAGGTAACTTACCTGCAGCAGGAGTTTGACGCGCTCAATGGGTGCCACTGCGGTCTTGGAGATAGCCGCAGCAGTTCCACCGGCCATCAGATCCTTCAAGAAAGAAACCGCGTCGAAACCCATGATGGATGATTGTGTTCTCCGTCCAAGCTTTCAAGATCAAGATAACAAAGTTGAAGGAAAGTTGGAACGAGGAAATCTGAGGAAAGCTCTGAGTGGAACGCAGAGGTGATCAAGCGAGAATTCCAGGACTGCACAGGAAGATGTTATTGTTAGAGTCGTTAGCAACGCTTTCTTGGTCGTTGCTAAGTCTTCACACGCTTGAGGATGCGGCCAACATTGTCCTCCAAGATAATCTCTAATCACAAAATTCACTTCGGAGAAATATGAAATTTTAGAATAGCATCCTATAATATTTAAACCTTTCTTTACTTTGATTTGGTTTTCTAAGATAAGAGATTGTAATGTAAATGTGTTTGTCCACACACACAAGCGAAATAATAACAAAATACTGTCTACGCCCGCGCGTGAACGCACGCGAAAGAACGGGAAACGCTCGCGTATGTATAGTTTTTGTCCTGTAGTACAATTTGAAATTTATGTTGGGTACTTTTTTAAAAATCGAAACTACTGTAAAGCCATGTCAATATACTCAAGTATATGACGAGATGGATAAACTAATTGACTTAATTGAGTAGTAACTTAAGTAGTTAATGCCCAATTAAAACCAACAGCAACAGCAAAAACAACGGCAACAAAACCTCCCAAAACCAGACACACGTCGATTTGGGCGCAAAATTTACGCGCGCGTCTTTATATCGCGTGGCATCTTACGAAAAAACATCAGACGCTTATAATAAAAAAATGGCCAACTCATTATCCATTACTTCTGCGTACTTCAGTTACATTTATTTTTTAATTATTCAACTTTAACTGCTGTTTCTTGAACCATCTAGGCCTACCCGGTGGTTCACACACCAAGAGAGGACCCGTCCGTGGGAAAAATGTTTGGCCCTAAATGTTGCAGTGATTCATTTTCTCGGCAATGATCGTGTAAGTTCTTTTATCCATTTGTCATTGGTGTTGTGGATTGTTTGTGTCTTGTCCTATGGCTATTTGTATTGTCCCGTCGTGTTGATCATCTGAAATGAATTGCTATAGTATTATAAACTGTTAGGTGCTTCGACAATTTCCAAGCTCTTTCTGCTAACCTAACTGCCATGTCATTTTGTGTTGCCGCGCGTTTTGTCAAACCACTTTCGTCCACGCAGGGTCCACTTTCATCATAGAGCTGCTACAAGCAGACAATTTTGCTTAATAATGTTTCTGCTAAGCAACTAATACTAATAGGCAGTATAGGCCCACCAGAACCTTTTGTGGTTAAGCAACTTTGTATGTTCTAGCAGCTCTGAAATTGGGTCCCGGTCGGAATCCCCGTCCTCATGTCACTATGACCCTGATGACGGAGAAGTAAAACTTGGGTTTAAAACTACCCAATTTGAAATATACAACAGTATACCTTCGACGCAGTAACCTCTAACGTTCATCCCAATATCGTTCCAAAACGGGTAATCCTCAAGTGAAAATAGAAAGCTCTCGATGTTTTTGTAAATGAAGGCAAATAAAAACATATCAAATGGGAGATGGTTGGGGCGACCAAAAAAAACCAACTTTTTCAACAGGCATAATTTATTTAATTGACGATAGTGACTATAGTGACAATAGCCAGAAATATATAACTATAATAATAATCCAGCCTGATCTTTTTTAAGGCAGGAGAGACATTGTCTAAGCATATATTAAACTTTGCAGAATTACTTTTATCCGTCTACAGTGATGTAGCCGTGTCCTTGTTGCTGCTAGTCGTCACATCCGTCATCCAGTATTACCGCAAGCTAGCTCGGACCAAGGCGCAGCTTCGCGAGGAGTATGGGCTCAAGCTAGCCCACTGTCAGCAAGAGCTTAAAGATGCCCATGGATTCATAGAGATCCTCGAGGTGGAGTTGAAGAAATGTTTCAGGGAATGTCTACAGAGGTACGTTTTTGGTATTTTAAAAATTTATTTCTAACAATTATTATTAGTATTTGTTTTTATGGAAGTTGCTCATCACAAGGCACATGAGGCCACTCCTCTAACCCAATTTCATAGAGCTGCTTAAGCAGCAAATATCGCTTAACACCGTTTTCTGCTGAGCAAAAATAAGCAGGGTACCAGTTAGAATCTGTATATGGAATGGTATTTCGTCTGTTTACCTTATTCAAGTGAGTGATTTTTTTGTGTGTGCTTAACTACTTTTTTGCTTTAAAGCAGCTCTATGAAATTTGACCCAGGTGCGGGCTACACGAGGGATAGAAAAAGAAGGCGCCTAGGAAGTTAAAAGAAACCCGTTCACATTACGCTTGAACTCGGACAGATTATAGGCAGCAGGGAAACAGGGTATAGGCAAGGAATTCAAAAGTGAAGTAGTGTGTGGGAAGAAAGTTGTTGAATAGGCTACATCTTGGAATTGCATTTGGCAACCATGACTATATGAGGATGTGACTACCAGAGAGTATAGTACGTCCAAAGGGGCGGTTGAGAGGGACAACCAGTGAAGTACCGTTTGAGCACATCCCGTGATAGTATCTGTAGAATAGGCACAGTAAAGATATATTACGTTTAGAAGACATCATTAAGAGAGAAGGCCACATTAGTGTAAACATTTTAACTCTGTACACTTCACTAACAACGACTTTCAAGTTCAAGCACCACCAGTAAGAAATACTTAAAATGCATCTAGTTTTTTACCATTAATCAAAAGACCAGCCTGAACGAAAACGGCAACAACCGATTTCTGGTAAAATTGTACATATCACCTTGTTAGTATGGATTAACAAGATGATGCAAGGTAATTTTTTCACTTTTCTGTAGGGAGGGGCTTTATCGGAAAGTATGTAGAGACTCTGCAACCCAAACACCATGTGACGTCACGTATAAAGTTTCAAGGAGGACTGGGGATGAAGATGACCTTGAGATCATTGGAGCAATCGAAGCAGAGGTTGAATTGAGACATTACCTTCACATCATTCAATCTAAGAACAAGAAGCAGGCAAGAATTGGAGCAAACCGGTCCAAACTGGATCCAGGCGGTTCTGTAGTCAAGGAATTTATGTGTACAGCGGAGGCGCTTGATAACCATCCAAATGTGGCTGAATCTGAGAAGACAGTAAAGGTGAACCAGATAGAACCAGTTGAAACTGGTCAGAACTGCCCTGATACTATTGAGGGCTCAGGTGATGAGAACTGCACCAATATCACACAGGAATGCCTGGAAAAGATACAACCGCAGGTAACCAGTTCAAAGGATGTATCGCCGCAACATGAAAGTGACGAAATTCACCAAGGTTGCGGAAAGCTAAATATGCAAAATGAAGAATTCCTGGACCTTCTCCTAATGGAGGATGCTCTACTTGACACCGGCCCTTTGAGTGAGAAATCTGCAGCTGGAGACCTTAAGATATCCATGGAAGAAACAGGTGTAGGAGGGTTGCCTCAAACGAAACCAGAACTGAATGTAGATTGCGGTATTTCAAAGTGAGTCATTCTGTGATTATGTTTAAAATCAAATGTTCCATTTTGTTTTAAATGTTGATAATTTTTTTTCACAACAGACGAACTCCACACACGTGGAATCCAACTCCAAAATGGCGCAAGCAAGATTTAGGCGTCAGCTAAATTGGATAAACGCCAGCTTTACGGACGACACAGAGCTGCTTTAGCATAAAAAGTAGCTAAGCAAAACAAAATTATGCTTTTCAGAATAAGGTTAAGAGCCAAACTACCATGTCACACATACAGTTTGTGACTGCTATTCTGCTCAAGTTTTAAGCAATATTTTCTTTATAAAATTGGGTCCTGTTGATATTAAGTAAAAACCTTTGTGTTATTTTTTGTTCAGGCGACCTGCCCCTGGCCTGGAATCCTTCACATATTATTGTAGCATGGATAACTATGATCTAGTCACTGGACCCAAGGTAAGCCAATCCAATGGAGCTACAGCACACGAAGCCCAATGTTTCAACGTTTTAAAGGGGGGCTCCAAGATCAAATTCAGAACATGAGTGCATCAGATAACTGAATCTGACCTTGGAGCCCCTCTTTAAATATCATCTAATCCAGAACAGAGCATTTAGAATTGCATTTGTTGTGCGTCCCGTGATATTAATTATTATTTGGAAGGCTGATCATCCTTACTCGCGGCTGGGAAGCTGAATTCGCCGTATTTTTGACCACGTGAGTGCGTATGTGGATAAATTTCACATGATGAAAAACAAGTAAACAAACAGGGTTTTTTTCACTTTTTTATCGCTATTTTTTTTATGTATTTCTTCATTGGTGCAAGAAAACTACAAACAGGCAATTGTAATAGCTAAATCTGCTATTGTGATGCAAGACATTCCCTGATGACAGCGCCCTCATGCGGTCAAAAATATGGTCAATTGCGAAGGACGCGGCTACAACGTGGCCGAGCCCGCAGGCATGCAAGGGCGCCTACGGCAGCCAGCCACATCAACCCACCATAGAGAACAGCCAGATATCGAAAGTGCTTGTTTTTCCGGAGAGAGGACAGCAGAAGGGCCTGAGTAGACCCCTTGCGACATAGTAGCGAACCAACTCGTATTATGGAATGATTGGGATTGGAACTTTACTAAACCTTTGTCACTGCATGTATTTTCCCAGGGGAGGAATTTGCAGTTTTTACAGCAAGCGTTTGGAGTGCACGTTGTCATCCTTCAGGATGACCCAAGATATAAAAGCCTAAATGTAATAGGTAAATAAAGTACTTAGATATTTTTACCAAGTTGAGTTATTCACTAGTAGACGTACTAGAAGAGTCTCTGGGACAGGCAATAATTAAAAAATAAAAAATAAAAAATGTAAACACTTAATATTCATAAAGTTACGAGACACTTGATATTAAGTTTGGCGACACTCACTATTCATGAAGTTAGGAGACACTTAATATTCATAGTTTGCAGACACTTAATATTCATAAAGTTTGGAGAAACTTAATATTCACTAAGTTTGGAGAAACTGAATATTCATAAAGTTTGCAGGCACTTAATATTCGTAAAATTTTGAGGCAGTTAATATTCATAAATTTGGGAGGCAATTAATGTTTATAAAGTTTGGAGGCACTTAATATTCATAAACTTTGGAGGCCCTGAATATTCATAAAATTTGTAGATACTTAACATTCATAAAGTTTGTAATTTGGAGGGTTTTTGTTCACCCTATTTAGGTACCACTGTTCAGCTGACTGAAGCCAGGAACTACTTGGAGAACGGCGTATTGGGACGGATTGTTGAGCGTGATTTGACCAGGGTCTTAAAATCAAACAGCAATGGGAAATGGTAGTCCAATTTACGAAAGCCTTGTCCAAATGAACCATTTGAGAGTTAAATATGAGTAATGTCTGGTACAATGACTTGCCTAGTCACAAGTTAAGGCTTGAATTTGAATTCCTCAGACTATATCGACAGTTGCTATGTCACATGACTCTGGGCAAGCTTTTGCGTAGTTGCGTAAGAGACCAAATGCCCGTACGCAATTCTGAATGAATGTGTAAAGCACAATGGTACCAGGATTTGCTCATCTGGAGGTTGCTATACAGAAGCTTGCCCTGAACCAAGTGAAATAGCAACTGTATGAGGAATTCAAATTAAAACGGTAACTTGTAAGTAAGCAAGTCATTGTAACAGACATTATTCAAATCAAACTCACAAATGGCTTACTGGCGGCTGGGGCTGAGGCTTGATTGTCACGTAAACATGCGTTGATGCATAGGAGGCCCATAGCAACACCCTAAGCAACAGCCCCAGCCGTAGCCAAATTGGACACTGCCTTCTTCCAAAGAACTTTCTTTTCTTTACAAACACTGGCCACCATTTTGTACAGGTGGCCTTGAGTATCACAAAATCTACGACACCGAGTTAGCATAAAATGTGGCCCTTTTAAAAATAGGGCAATAGATTGTTTTTTGTCAATGTAATGCTGATTTATAGGCCAAATAATCCATAAAGGTACAATGCATTAAAAAAGAAGAAAACAGCTTTGGAAATTTTTTTTAACAACAATAACATAATTATTTTTATTAACAAGCTGCACATTGAATAATCTTGTCAAGATTGAAGATTAAAGTAAAGTTGCAAAAGAATAAAGAATGGGTCAGTGTAAAAAAAAAAAAACAATCTTAACTGGAATTGCAATAATTTGTATCGACTCCTTGCATACTGTGCGTCTACGATTTCCGCCATTTTGGAAATCAATTCCCCTCACGTTTTGCCTCAAAAAATGAGGAGCGCTGCGCATCATGAAATGGGTAAATAGACTAGCATTTTTTTTACAAGAACTGGGCCCTTCTCGAAGCTCTGCTTGGGATGATTTCATACAGCAGTACAAAGCACAGACAAATCTTGCTTCATAGGAAAAATAGGTTACCAGCCAAAATACCATGTAATTTGCATTGCTCAGACTGGTTCCCTGCCTTTCATAGCTACTGATTTGATAATAGATATATTTTTTTTCATTAAACAGCTTTATGAAACTATAAATCTAGTTATATAACATTTAAGGAATTTTATGGTGGAATATTAGTATATATTTGGGGTTTTTCGGCTACAAACGACTAAACTTATCTCACAGTTGGATCGCAAAGGTAACTATGAAGAGATAGTGATTTGTATTGTGACATCACACTTTGCTTAGCAGTTAAGATTGATTTGAACTTAAGATCAATCTTAGCTCTTAGTGAAATTGAGCCCTGCCGGGTCCAGTTAAAGAAAATAAGAAGGCACAAATGGTGGATTTTCAGATTGGAGGGGGGGGGGGGGTGTGTGTCTTACGGGCAGCCCCTACACTCACTAACCCCACTCCCCCAGGAAAAAGACAACTAATTCAATCACAGTTAATATGGTTAAAATGTACATTAAACATCATCATAAATTAAACCAAAACAACAACTAGTTAATAGTACAAATGATAAACATGCTTTGAACAAGTTTGCCATATCCCGATGTCTGTTGCTAACATAGAGGGCGTACACAGCAGACACTGACGAATATCATGAGCTGCATGTTCTTCCATGGTCATCAACCACTAAGCCATTTGCGAGTTAAGTTTGAACAATGTCTGGTACACTAACTTGCCTGGTCACTTCTAAACACTAAACTTGAATTCCTCAGACTACAAATACTGCTAACTTATGGTTGAGCAAAGAACAATTGACTACAGCGGAATTCAAACCCCTGACCTCCAGATTAATGTGCCGGAGCTCTACCAACTGAGCTGTCTAGCCCTAATGCCGGCGGTCTCCCTATTTTGTCAGTATCTTTTTTCCTGGTTGCCAGTCAGAAGCCATACATCCCGTAATTGACGTATAATGTGTAGCCAGTGATTACAACCAAGTTTATGATTTGACTTTTTGATTTCAAATATTAAGTAATAACCACAACAGTTTAGGGTTGAACAAAGAAAAATTCACTAGAGCAGGATTTGAACCCGAGACCTCCAGATTAGCCCTAGTGTTGGCGGTCTCCCTATTTTGTCAATATCTTTGTTCAGGGGTGCCAGTCAGAGGCCAATACAGTTGCTACATCAAGTTGTTCAGAGTAAGATTTTGTATAGCAACCTCCAGATCAGCAAAGACTGGTTACTATCCTTTGTGCCAGATTTCATTTGAAATTGTGTATGGGTGTTTGCCGACTGTTATGTAATATCTAAAAGGTTGCCCCTAACAGGTGACACAGCATCGGTAGAATTAGTCTGAGGAATTAAATTCAGATCATTCACATATGACCCAAAAAGGCATGGTACCAGACATCGTTCAAATCTAACTCGCAAACGGTTTAATGCGCCCTCACTGGTGTGCTGTCAAGGTGGCATATAGTGCCTGATGTGCATACCTTTCAGCGTCCATGTTGACGGTTAATCTTCGTCATTGTTGTCACTGCGTCCGATTGGCTGGAATGGAAGGACGCTTTGATCCTCACGGATTGGATCAGGCATACGAGAGATTCGTACCAGGGGATTGGCCTTGATTTTGCTGTAATGTGCAAATAAAAACAACTGTCGTCATGAAATGATTTTTGAAGTTAACTCATCCTAGTTATAATAATAGATAGTCTTATATAGTGCATGTATCTACCAATGAGGTGTTTTGTTTGGGGTGACACTTGTTCTACAACATTTACACTATTTCTGAGCTAAAGTGACCTGAGCATCAATTTTCTGCTTGATGCTGATGGTTCCAACAGCGCAAGCGAATCGCAGGTGGATTCGAGGGCAGCTTTCGTCTGTAAAGAAAAGATCACACTGATAGCTGTGAATATACCATGATTTTGTTAAACCTACCTCATGTCCAGGGGTGTGAGAAAGATGAACTGTCTCATTCGGTTCTCCTTAGCAACCGTTAACATCAGGTCCATGCTGATTCGCCGATTCACCATGTCCTGAAAACCAATCAGAACGATGCAATTCAAGTATGCAATAACTACCTAAGATCCACTACTTAAGATCCACAGTCTCATGAGATGAAATCTCTTGACTAAAATATGCCATTTTGGTGTTGCACAGTGCATTGACTAGAGCGCCCTCTCTTGATTCTAAATAAACACATTTTTTTTTAAGCCTTCTGGTCACAGACATGTTTGAGGCTTGTGCATGACTGAGAAACAAATTTATTTTTCACAAAACTTACATTTGTGCATGAATGTGGGTTTGCGTTGCACATCAAAAGTACACTTTTTCGTGAAAACGGGTACTATGTGTCACATGTGATACCCATATGGGTACCAGTGCTAGGCAGTAGGTATAGTGGGCAGAGCTTAATGAATTGGTATACTGAGGTCGTGAGCTCCTGCTTTGTGCTCCTGAAGAGGAGCAGATCATGCTGTTCAAAACGCCGAGACCTCACTGGTTCTCCTCAGAGCCAACACTTCACCCAATAGAGTTTTATACAAGGTTGTACCTGCAAGTTTACTAGTACAGTTTCTCCTAGGCCAAATTCTTGTGTAGTTCCCGCCCCCATATTTTATGAGCACATAGCTCCAATCTAACCACAGCACCAGACTATTTCCCCTTCCAGCCTCTCTTTGGTTATTACATGGATTTGAATAGGAAAATTCTTACCATGAACACATCAAACTCGTCTAGTGCCCTGAAGGGTGTCTCCATGCTTTCCCACAGTGCCATGATGAAACACACGGTGGAGAAGGAGCGTTCCCCACCTGACAAGGCCTTCATGTCCTGTGAGCCGACACCATCACCCTGGGTGGGCTGCACCTGTAAATGGATTACAAAAAAACAGCTCAGCAAACAACTGTATTGTTTCAACAAATGAAATTAGTGCATTTTTTAATAAAGAACTATAAGTTAAGTTTCACTCTGCATTGGTTATTCATAGCCCTGTTTCCAAACCATGTCAATTATTTGGAAAATGTGTGCTTTCAACACAGGGCTTCAAACAGAGGGACAGAGCCCAAGCTGGAGCCCAAGCTGGAGCCCAAGCCGGAGTCCAAGCCGGAGCCCATGCCGGAGCCCATGCCGGAGCCCAGGCCGGAGCCCAGGCCGGAGCCCAGGCCGGAGCCCAGGCCGGAGCCCAGGCCGGAGCCCAAGCCGGAGCCCATGTCGGAGCCCAGGTCGGCGCCCAAGCCGGAGCCCAGGCTGGAGCCCAGGCCGGAGCCCAGGCCGGAGCCCAGGCCGGAGCCCAAGCCGGCTTTATGACCCATCCAAAGGGCGAAGCAATTTAAGTGTCTTGCTTATGGACACAAGTGTCAGACTGGGACTGGAACCCACACTCTGCTGATCAGAAACACCGGAGCATGAGTCCAATTTGCTCGACCACTCAGCCACGGCACGCCATGAATTTCTGCTGAAATCGCTTACAGTGATTTGAAGCTCCCCGGTCTGGTGCTGGAATTTGATCTTGCCGTTGTAGCCACGCCTTGAGAGGGTCATGATGAAGAAGCACTTGGCACGAAGGGCGATGTGTCGACGCACCACTAGGAAGGTGCTTTTTCGCACTTCAAGAAGGGTATCCAGTTTCTGTTGAGAGAGCACGGTGGCATAGTTTGAGGGTGTGATACAGGATTGGTAGAGCTGACAAAATAGTCGCAGACAGCGTTCATGTTTTGTGTGATCAGCAATATACATGAAATAAAAAAACCTGTGCAAATTTGGGCTTAACCCATTGTGTGTGTCTGGAGAAAAAAGTGTAAAAGCATGCACATTTTTTAGCAAGTCAATATCTTGTCCTTCATTTGGGTTGTAACAACCGGTATCAGCTGGTGAGTTTTTTGGAGGGTTTTCAGATAATTTCTTGAATATGACTTTATTTCATAGAGAAAAATTACATAGAAAAGATATTTCTAGTATGGATTTCATAATCAGTATTAGCTTTCAGACTAAAATTAAACAATGTTTTTTATCCTTATACCTTAAAAGTTAGTTGTTTTTTTTCTGATGAAACATAAATACAAAGGATGATTTCTAAACTCTAAAAAAAAAAAAAAATGATACTGATGGTCTTTATAATATTCTCCTTCGACAGAATTTCTGCACCAGTCATCAGCTCAAATTCAATGCTGTTTTGAGTGAATATCATCAGCATTCAGGAATGAACTAACAATTCTCTGTACAGACAATATATTTGAAATGTAATGTCATCAAACTCTTTGGTATTTGACCAAAATTGCACTTGAAGGGTATCAATCACAGCGGCATTTTACACCATTTTAAAGTGAGGTTACCGACTTGTAATTGTTTCCCCATTTGTATAAGGACTCTATTGGAAAGAGAGTGGACAACCAAACTGTATAATGACCTGGATGCCCCTCTACAAAGTCAGGGCCCTGCCCTGTCTAAAGGGTAAATTATTACTAAATTGTAAACTAAAGACTATAAGTACTGGAGTCAGCAGGCAACTTGGTGGAAGCTACTCAAACGCACCCTACATAACCCTAGACCCAGTAACTGGGGCACTGTACTCCTTTTAACAATAGTCACAGCGCCCTCTATGTTGATTCATTACAACTGTACAGTGAGCGGTGTACATAGATATCTGACTGTTGGATGTGTGTGTGCGCATGGAGCCAAGACTACGGTAGCCCAAGGAGGACACCATACTTATTGACATATTTTTTCAAAATGTGGGCTTATAAATCTTCGATTTGATCACGATTACAATTAAATACCTGATGTTGTTTCCTTGACATAACTATTGAGAATCCAGTAGGCGGTTTTCAAGCTATTTTGTTTGGTGTTTTTGTCATTTTGTGGCATTTTTTTGTGGCTGGGTGTTCTGAAAATCGTAGCAAATTGACAAGTATGTTTTCAGCGTGAGAACATTCCTTGGGCACTAGTAGGACCAAAGATGTCAAATTATTTGTAAAAGGAATACAGCGCCCCAGTTACTGGGTCTAACATAACAAATACATTTTGATTCTGAATTGGTACAATACCTTGATGAAGTTTTTGAACATACTGAGCTCCCTTTTGATCTTTTTGTAGCTTTGTTTGTTTTGGTCGTAAATTCGGATAATCTGCTCTGGATCACCCTTACTGTAGATGACAGAAATAAAAAAAGAGAGAACATTAAAAACCATGAAAAAAAAAACATGACAAAAAAACCCAAGAGAATAAAAGAGAACAATAAAAACCAGGTGACTATTTCAGTCCAGCCCTATATTGGCAGTCTCCCTAATGGTGATATGGCTTCTGACTGGCGCCCCCAAACAAAGATATTGACCGATAGGGAGACCGCCAACATAGGGCTGGATAGCTCAGTGTAGAACACCGGTACGTTAATCCAGAGGTCATTGGTTCAAGTCCCGCTCCAGTCAATTTTTCTTTGTTCAAACCAGAATTATTTAAAATTTACCCGGTCAGTTTCCCTTATGGTTTATTACTTGATACATATATCTTTTATACTGACATCATCCGTCATTATGCTATGCATAATTTTGTTTGCATTAATCTTCTCATGAAGAGTCGTTTGAATTTCTACTTTTTGCGCTTCCTGTTTGTGGGATGCCATGGTGCCTGGTGAATTGTGGGATGCTAAAGTCATTTCATCTAATTACCATACATTAACATAAAATTTACATCAGGTTTGGCTCATGATGCGATTGACGTCTGAAACCAAGATGCTCCACAGAGTCGTTCCGAACGACTGCAACAGTCGATTTTTTTACTTCCAGCCTGTCCAGTCGCTCATTACTGTTTCAGACGTCAAACTTTTCATGTACTTCATTCAATATTTTGGTTTGACGCAACTCTGTCTGTCTGAAGCGGGTATTAGTCACTAAACCTGTGGGGACAAAGCAACAGGCAAGCGTACCTCTGTTGCTCCTTCTCTATTCGTTTAGTGATCTGGTCAATCTCGCCGTCAATATTCTGAGGTTTTCTGTTTGTCACGATACGCTCTGCGTGGACTTGCTGCGCCTGGCCTACCATTTCCTGGAAGAAACAAAAATGAAAAAGACATTAATAGCACTACGCACTAATGCTAAAGATAAAAGCTAAGTAACCAGGTCTCAGGCAGTGTGTCAAATTTCACTAACATACGGACACGTGAAATGTCCAAGTTAATGCCAAATAAAGCCAGGTACTGACCTTCAGAACCTCCTGGTTGCCTGCCAGATATCACTTTGACCCACTCAACTCTAGTATTCCAACGCTGTGTGTGTACACGCTTATGTGTGTAGTGTCATCTGCACTACACAGTGAATCATTGCATACTATGTATATATATCCAATGAACTATTAGGTCTGTAAAAACCACTGGCTGCCTTTCTCCTTGTAGACTGTGAGTGGGGACCAGTCTATTAAGAACATCGCTGCTTTGTCATACTTAGTCTAAGACCACATCCAAATTAAGCGACTTTGGCTACGGCTACGGCTACTGGCTGCAGTGAAAACAGTGAAGATGAGGTCGTTTTAGCAATCTGGTCACAGCCACTACTGAAGCCATCCATTCGGATATTTGGTGGTAAGGGGCATGGTGTACATCCCCTATTGTGTCTTCATTGTGTGCTTGGAATCTCAGAAACTCTTTAGAAAATTTTATTTATTTATTTTTTTTTTTGGGGGGGGGTTATTTCTTCTGTACAAGAGGAAAATAGTGTGTTAAAGGGAAGGTATATGTTTGGTAATCACTCTTAAAATCAATTGCAATAAAAACTTATTGGTTTACAGAAGCGAAGCCTAGAGCAGCTTCTAATAGTAAAAAGCAGTTTGAAGAAGCCTTTCACTTCGTAGTAATGTGGTTATGTAAAAAGATATCAGTTGTTATTCCCCAAAATTTGAATCTGAGAAGCGTTACTGTCAGTAACGCTTCTCAGTTTGTGTATTCTTATTAGGTATTTATCTTCCTGCGTGGACATTTTTGACCCAGATTTTCGATATCGGCGATATCTAAAAAACTTGACCACCTTTTGAAATAAAGTTTTCACAGGCTAGTTTTATTGTATGAATATATCTACATTTAGGATTAAGCAATCGGACGGCTCCAATAACCAAAGGTATACTTTGCCTTTAAAGCATGGGAACAATGGTGGGATACTCTCTGCTCCATATCCGGCATGGGATAGGTCTATAAGACCAGTGCCTGTTTGTTACAGATTAAGACAGGCACCAGTCTAGAGTAGTAGTTTTATAATTGTTTAGTTTAAGGCAAATCAAGAGACTTTGGCTTTGGCTGCACGGCTGCTGGCTGCAGTGACAACAGTGAAGAGTAGGCTGTTTCAGCGATCTGGCCGTAGCCACTACCAAGGACGTTCATTTGGACACGGGCAACTTTTTAGAATTTCTTGTGAAATGGGCTGAAGGATTTAGCGGACAGACCTCGACCTCTTTGTTTTTTTCTGCAAGCTTCCTTTCCATCTCAGTGATCTTGACCAGATGTTCCGTCTTCTTACTGCTGTAATGACGCAGATGACTCTGAGCTGACTCAACCTCGGTGTTAGCTGTCAACACATTATCCTGTGCAAACAGATTTGAAAGGAATGTAATAACGGAATAAATAAATGAGTGGTGTCGAGGTCTTAAAACGGCTTGTGAAAAATGGCAGGGCTGTGGACTGTTCGATAAAAGAATGAGCCGATTCGTCTTTTATCGCACGGCCACAATCACCTGATCATTATCCATGTCTGGGCATATGATGAAGATTATACGGATATAAATGGTGTACGTTGAGCAAAGACAAATCGACTAGATGCAAGATTGGAACTAATGACCTTCGGATTAATGTGCTGGTGCTCCACCAACTGAGCTATCTAGCCTTAAGTTTGCGGCTTCTCTATTTTGTCAATATCTTTGTTCGGGGGTGGCCAGTCAGAAGCCATATAACCATTAGATGCAGTGTAGCCAGAGATCACATCCAAGTTTACGATACAACCTGGGAAGCAGCAGCCATGGGATAACCTTGATGGGATACGACCTTTTTTATTTCAAATATCAAGTTATAAACCACAAGGGAAACTGACTGGGTAAATTACCAAATAAGTTTCCCTTGTGGTTTATAACTTGATATTAGAAACAAATGGTCTTTAATAGGGTTAAGACTCAAGTTTCCAAGACCAGCTGATACAGGATTCATTGTCACATGACTCAGCAACCAAACCCTAAGATAAGGCGTTTATAAACACCTGGAACAACTTCCGCTTTACATGTATTTCACCCGGACATTCCATTGTGTAGCCTGCACAGGAATGCACCTATCGTGCCAAGGTTTGTGTCACCATTACAAAGAGAGACAAATAGTACTGGAATTCATGTTCCAAATGGGGGGGGGGGGGGGTTATTGCTGAAACCCCAATTCACGGCCTTTGTCCTTTATTATATAAACATGACTTACAAGAATGAACAGGCTGCCACCATTGTTTGTCATTGTTTTCGGCTCAATGAGAGGTCCCGAGATTCCCACATACCGTCGGCCGATTCACGGTAAATGCATACCCAGGCTTTCTCTCAAGAGACCAACAAATTCTGGTGCTTATTATGAGAACCTTTGTTGTCTTTCTTTTGTCAAGTCAGGGTTTCGTGACAACCATATTCTCAAAGAAAAAAGATTTCTCCACAAGCTACAAAAAAAATTATATCGTGCAAATACTCAAAAAGATCTTTGAATACAAATGCAAAAAAGGTTAAACTTCCCAACCTTAGTCTGTTTGAATTGACTGGTACCTTAATTGGTTCCACTCGATCAGCGAAGTTTCTCATCTTCTCGTCCAGGGTGCGATATTCCTTGCTCATTTTCTCGTACTCCTTGTGGATTTCTTTGTACTGTCCCCCAATTTCGTCCAAGCTTTCCTGGTGGGCACCAATTTCTCTGGCAAGAGTTTCGACCTCTTCCTCCAGGGTGCTGACATCGACTGGGGGAACATCTTCGATTGCTTCCAGCTGTTGTTTGTCCTGGAGACAGGCGTACACGAAGAAACAAAACATTTATTGACCTCTTGCACTGAAACCACATCCGACTATTACGTCGGTCGATGGTCAATCATTTCGGCAGTCAAAATGCATGTAAAGATATGATGTGCAACTTACTTCATGTTCACTGTAAAACACAGGGAATCTGATTCCCCAGTAGGAAACTTTGGAACGCTAGGTGGCAGCAGACTTACCAGGTAAATTTCCAGGGCTCAATGTCATAAACCTTCCTAAGCAGAAATGTTGCTTAACAATATTCTGCTAAAATGCAATGAGCAGGATACCAGTCACAAGTTGTACATAAAACATGGTAGTTTGGCCGGTAACCTTATTCTGGTATTAGCATAATTTTATCATGCTTAGCAACTTTTTGTGCTTAAGCAGCTTTATGAGATTGGGGACCCCAGGTTGGAGTTGTGAATCTGAGGTGTCTACTTACATACGACAGTTGGTTGATGGAGTCTTGTATTTTCCGTCGCTGCGTCTGCGCCCGGTTTTTCTGCTGTTCGTTCTCCCTGATGGTTTTGTTAAGTTCCTGCAGCTGTCTCTGCGCCTCCTGCTGCTTCTGTCTCAAGTCCTGCAGTTCCTGCCTCAACTCCCTGTTCAGATCCAACACTATTGTTATTTTCATCAACCCAACCATCCCAAACCTAACATCCAATAAGCCATTTGTGAGTTAGATTTGAATAACGTCTGGTACACTGACTTGCTTAGTCACAAGTTACCGCTGAAATTTGAATTCCTCAGACTACAGAGACAGTTGCTATCTCACATGGTTCGGGGCAAGCTTTTGTGAAGCAACCCTCCAAATGAACAAACCCTGGTACCATTGTGCCATACACATTCATTCAGAATTGCGTATGGGTGTTCGCCGTCTCTTTAACTATGCAAATGCTTACCCAGAATCATGTGACATAGCAACTCTCTCTCAAGCTCGAAGCCCATTATCTCACGCAGCAGCTCCGCTGAGTTCAGAGGTCAATTCTACACAAATTAATAGCACTCTGAATGTTTTTTTCGAGAGCAAAATAAATGACGAAACTTTTTCTTTTCCCTTTCATAGAATAAAAAAAGATCAAAGAGATCGGTCAATAAACAGCCAAGTTCTTGATTTAATTTCCTGAAGTCCAAGCTGGATTCTCAAATACATTTTGTCATGAGCATATTGCTCTCCGTAGGTGTTTATTTTCGGATCTTTCCATTCTATTTTGAAAAGATTGCATAATAGCAACCTTATTTTATGGTACCCTCATTGGAAAGATCTGATCTTTGTCTTTCCAACCATTGGGTATAAAGGGTGAACATGGACAAAACTACAGCTTTATTACAAATGGTCTTTGTGCTCAGGCTTGAGTGCTTTTTGGTGTGTAAGCTTAACCAACTAAAGTAGCCAATAGTAAAGAAGAGGTGGTATGAGTGTAGTTGACTATTAAAAGTCAGTTTCCCTTGGGGGTTCATTACTTTAAAATTAAAATAAAAAGTTGCATCCCCTTAAGGTGATCCCTCTGCTGCCGTTTCCCAGGTTGTATTGTAAACTTGGGTGTGATCCCTGGCTACACGGCAGTTACAGGTTGTATGGCTTCTGACTGGCACCCTGAACAAAGATATTGACAAAATAGGAAGGTCACCAACACAGGGCTAGATACCTTGGTTGGTAGAGTGCCAGCACGTTAATTTGGAGGTTCAAGTCCCGCTCTAGTCAGTTTAGTTACTTTATATCTAATAATGTGTACTGCGTACCTGATACTGTCCTCCACGTCTCCCTGCAGAACTTTTGCCTTGGTGTTACGGTTGGAGTAGTAGCGTTGGTCACGCCCAGCGTAGACCTGGTCCCCACTGAGCGTGAACGCCTCTCGGCAATTCACTGGAGTGTGGAGTCGGAGCAAGTCTCTCGCGTCTTGGCTCGACCTGATCAACAGGATGTTCTCCACTGCACGCTGCATGTTAAAAAGAACATTTTTGAAATCTGCGGCTTTTCCATTTCACCCAGCTTAGCCTTGCAAAATGGAATGGTCCAGATTTCACTTTGCGATTATATTCTGAGACAATGCCCTCATATGCATCCAATATTTGTGTAATATTGGACTCCAATATTAAATTGTGGAGCATCGCGACAGTAAATTTTTAGCAAAATAATGGATGGCATGTGACCCAAGTTCCACCTATCAAATGACATTTGTGTGACACAATAATAAATCAGGTTTCATATGAAAACGCCAACACTCTGTGCTTACATGACGCATAACTGTGACTTCCACGTTCTACACGGATGCTAACAACGGATACGGGAGTTCACACGTTAAAAAACGGATACAAATTTGCTCATTTTACTTGTATTATTGCCCTAGATCAAACAATATTTTCCACAGTATTGATTTAATGTTGAATTCATGATACAGATAGAAGTGTGTTAGGCATTAGTAAGCAAGAATAAAGAAGAAAAAAAGAAAAAGAAACAAGGAAACAAAAAAAATTAGGGAAAAAGGCAGTGTACAAAGTCATGCAATACTTGTTGAAAACTTTCTTTACATGCATTTAACAGGTTGGTCTGAAAACGAACAAAAATACTATTCAATCAATTTTTCTAATGTAGCGAGAAGATATCCAAAATGTTTTGGGATTGGTTTTGCTTTCAAAATCTAGGCCAACATTGATCTACAATTTGGCCCAGGCCTGACGAATCTCTCTATGATCGCGAAACAAAATCTGACGTGCATCCAACGTTAAGGGATACGGTTATCTGTATCTGTATCCGTATCCGTACGCTTGCGAAACATTATATAGACCAATCCAAGCATGCCAAGTGCTGCACACCACGCCGCACTTGCTGGGACACTGGCAGCGCAAGGTTTGGGAAACAAACAAATAGAAAACCGTCGTCTTTTTAACTGTTTATGTGAATTAGGTGTCTTTCTCAACGACTTACAGAATTTCAGTATAGAACACTGATTATGGATATTTGCTGAACAGACACTGAACCCTGAAAATGGCGCAGACAGTAGATGTGTGATTCTACGGGAAAACTGCCCAGCCTGGTATAAAATGTGTCATATCAGCAAGGGCCTTCTGTTTAGTTTCAAGTATTCACCAAGTGAATTATTTTACATCATTTTACAAAGCTGTACTGTCAGGGAATATGGGTAAATTGATGAAAAAGACACTTAATTCACATGAAAAGTTCAAAAGACTACAGTTTTTCCATGTCTTTGTGTAAAAAACCTTGCGATGCCAGCATCCCAGCAATGGTGGCGCAGCCAGCAGCACTTGCGCGTGCGGGCTAAAAAAGAATAGGTTATAATACTTTACCTGATCCACAAGACAGTTATAAATCATAGGGTCTTCAATGTCCAGCATGTCCAGCAAGGAGGGATGTTGTTGGCATTGTACAGCACCTGCCTCAATATTATACTTCTGGTCCTGGTAATAGTAAAACAGCAATCAGAATCATTTGGCAAATGGGTAGACTGGTCCCCTGTCTTTATCCACAAGGATAAAGACAGGCACTGGTCTTACAGGCCCGATGATTTCATTGGACAAATGTGCAGAAATGAATGCAAGGTCAAAGGTACATCGGCCATTATCCGGTCAGGAAGGTCCCAGGCATTATTCAAGAGCCTCGAAGTGTGGCGTCAGATTGTTCAGGCTAGCAAACAAGAGACTTTTGGGGACAGTAGGTGGCAGCAGACTTACCAGGTAAATCCATTGTTTTTAGAAATGTCTGCATGCTCTACGTAAACCATGGGATTTTACCTTGAGCTGTGGGGCAATTCATCAGCCAATCAAACCAGGAAACACTGGGGGCAAAACCCTTCGCTTAGCAATAAGTGTACTCAGTACTTTTAAGTGCATAACACAACACGAGGTTGTACGTCCCATCCGAAGGACAAAGCAGTAATGGTCAAGTGTCTTGCTCAAGAACATGAGTGTCAAGACCGAGACTTCAGCCCACACTTTGCTGGTCAGAAACACCAGAGCTTGAGGCCAGTGCGCTTGACCACTTGGAAGAGTTGGAAACGTTTTCGAAGAGTAAAATCATTCCCATCCACTCATTTTTCAATAAACACACTGTGCAATTAACTAAATCTGTGAAAATGGCCAACACTCAGTGAAAACACTGAGCAACAAACAAAATGTTTTGAAAGGTATTCAGTTTACATTCAAATAGACAGTTCCCAATAGACGGCATCTTTACGGAAAACTTGGGGTTTGGCTTTGGGCTGCGTCAAACGTTCAAATTTTTCTCTGCAACCAACAGTTTGACTGCCCACTTATGCAAGAAATTTGATAAAACTCATGTATGCTGCATGTGGTTTAAAGTTGTGAGTTAAGCAAATTTGCCTGTAACGATGGCCAACTTTACAGCTCTGTGACATCAAATGGGAACTACCTATTGGAATTATCTTCTACTCATGAATCTTTTTGCCTAGTGTCAGAAGTGACAGCTGCGGCTATCTTAAGGGCTATCTGCACATCTAGCCACAACCACAGCCGCTAGCTTAGAAACAGTCTTGATCACTCTTTCCAGGTTTCATGACACCGATATTTCAAGAATTGGAAATCTTACTTGGAAAGCCGAGACGATGATGCCCGGTCGCTGTCTCTTATCAGGCACGAAGCGAGCAATCAACTGGTTCAATATTTTCATGTCGTGGTAGTCATGGCAACAGAACTTAAACACCAGTCCCTTTAAGCAAGCCTCGATACCGATGGCCCACTGAGGGTCTCTCAGTTTCAGATGAGTACCTGTAAAAACCGGAAAACATTTGTTTTGATGAAATCCAATTTGTTTGTTTTGAATAATAAAGACAATACTCGGTATTAATATAGCGCAGTGCACACCTATACTTGTTTTAGATAAAGGCGCTTTACAAGATTTATATCCCTGTTCATCAGGCAAACTTGGACCATTCCTCTCACTTTCTCAGCTCCTCGAGAAACACTCAACCCTAAGCTGCCTACACAACCATGGCATGTCGTGGCCGAGTGGTCTAGTTCACCGGACCCAAGCTCTGGTGTTGTCAGCAGCAGAGTGTGAGTTCGAATCCCGGTCGTGACACTTGCACCCTTGAGCACAGCACCAGCCATAATTGCTTTGAAAGAGTTGGAAAGGTAGTGCATTCTGCTCTACCAGCCAGGCTCCAAGTGGATGGTACCCATGCCTACATCCTTACGGACTGTGAAGGGGGTAACCCTGTTTCAGCTAGCCCCGGGAGTAGGTGGCAATGAGCCCCTGGTGACAGTTGATTTGGGTCGACAGCCCGAATCAATTAAGTGTAACCCTCACCTTGAAGTGGCTGTCTGGCCTTGTGATGCTGGCAATATCTCATAAATTTAATTTAAAAAAGTTATGGGGCGCTAAGGGTTAATCAAACATAGTACAGTCTCAGCCCTCGCAGCTTTACATTTATGCACCTGGGTTCAGAGAAGCAATTTATGGCTAAGTGTTATTGTCAAGGACACAAGTGTGATGAATACGATGTGAACCAACATTCCGATGACTGGGCCTTCAGAAATCGAGTCTGATGAGCTAGATTGCTTGGACAAGAGATACCACAAAATTCTTCAGATATCATCAGGTCTGGAATCACCCAAGGGACCAGGGAGGCTACACCCCTTGTTACCCTGGTCTTCGCCTTGGTGTCTCTTAAACATATTCCCTTACACTTAATAAGACTTTCAAATCATAGTGCCCTCAGCCTCGCTACCATGGGCAGCGCGCCGTATCGATACCTTTCGTCGCTGACCCCTGGTAGGGAATCACTGAAAGTCAACGCCGATTGGCTAACCAAAAGTTACTGCTTTGCGTGCGCGTTTAATAAAAACATTTGAGCGCTTGTTGGGCGCTATGTAAAAATGCCTGTATTTGGACGCAATACATTTCAAATTTTAACGTTGTCACCCTAAACTGCGTACAGTTAGACGTATCACAAGATCAAAAAAAGATTGATAGGGGGCCAGCTGCTTCATGACTTGAAGCGTCTTTTGACAGCGCGCTCTGCGAAGTCTCCAAAACAGAATGGATCAACCACAGGACTAATTAAAATATCCAATATATTGTGATAATTTAAAGTCACACTTCCAGGCTTTACGATCGTACACCACTGGGAATGAGGTTGTAGTGCCCTTGTCAAAAATCAGGGATCAGGTTGGCTTGGGGGCATCTTGCCTTTCATGTCTGTGGACCCCAGTTTGAATCCCATGCAGACTGGAGCCTTGTGGCCGAACGGTCTGAACCAGACTCAAATTCAGGGCCCACTTCTACAAAGCTGTTAAGCAGAATACGCTGCTGAGCAAAATTTCTTTGCTAAGCAAAAAATAAGTGGGGCACCAGTTTGCAACAAAGTAAACTAAAGGACTCCCACATCTTATTCTGACATTTCTTCATCATCTTCTCTACACAGGTACATATGCAGAGGTACAGGTTACAGTGCTCGTCACTTTTAAGGACACTATGGTTTAAACCCCAAATTAAAAAAATAAGAACAAATTTTAATTTCGCAAAGAAAATGACCTTAAGGACATTTTCATTACGAGAAAGCTCCATTAAAGAGAGAGGCTCAAATGAAACATCCTTTTCATCTGAAACATCACACCTGTTATCTTTATGTAATTCCTTTTCCAAACAGTAGACATAATTGGATCATGCACAAACCAGTAGGGCTGCTGACTGCTCATCCATTAAGTTTAATGACCCAAGTAATTCAATGTAAACACACCCCCTAGTGAAAAAGGATGTACAGTTTCGGAGTTTTGTGGCCAAAACTCAGAAATTCTTTAAAGGAGCTTTTCTGTGATGTTTACAAGAAAAGGGGGTGTTTTTATACCAATTGGTCCCTTGGGCTTATGATGGAACATATTCTTCTGTGCTGCTTTGTTAATCTCATTGAGTAGGGTCGGCATGAAGTCGCCGTATAGTTTCAGACGATCCTTGCGGCTAGCCTCAAGGTTACGGACTCGCCTTTCTGAAGCCTCTATGCTATGCCTCATGTCTCCGTCACGTGTCCTGAGATTCACCGAAAATATTATTAGTTATCACAGAAACGTCAGTGGAAGTTTGCGAGTTAGATTTGAATAATGTCTGGTACACTGACTTGCTAAGTCACAAGTTACCACTTAAGTTTGAATTCCTCAGACTATAGAGACATTTGCTCTGTAACAATACTGAATGAATTTGCATGGCACAATGGTACCAGGGTTTGCTCATCTGGAGACTGCTCGCCCCGAACCAAGTGAAAAAGCAACTGTCTCTATAGCCTGAGGAATTCATATTTAATCGGTAACTTGTAAATGGCCAATTAGGGGTCTTGTCAAAATTAATCGGATAACAATTCTCTGATATCAAATTCTGGTTGGACTTCCATTGGACTGTATTTCTAAGAGAGACATGGTTTTACTTGCTGAAAGACTCATAGTTCTCCGATGCACTAAAGACATGCCCTACTGAGTTCTCTGCGGTTTGACTGGCTGATTAAATGTAGTATAAACAAACTTGCAGTTTTTGAACGACCTGAAAAGTTTGAAGGTCGTTGTATATAAGTAAAATGTGTAATGTATAGATGTTGACAGTGAATCGTGTAGAGACCCCCTGCTTGTTTTCCCATTAGATAGCAATCCAAGTCTCTGCAGTTTGTAAACAAAAATAACCCCAGGCACTGTGAACTTCTCCCATGGTTTCTCTGAAACCCAATTAAACAAGTTGAATTAACGGCGAGTAAAAACCCTTGTCCCGGACGGTACTTATTCACTGGTTGTCCTGGACTCTTTTTGACAAGGTCCCTTACTTGAGTGCATAGGTTGATTCTTTGGCTCTGTTGACAGCGGATGCAAACTGCTCTAGGTCTTGCTCCGTAGTTGCCTTCTGTGCCTCCTGGGCTCTGATGTGCTCCTGCAGCCTCTGGATCTCTGCTTCTCTACTCTTCCTCTCATCCTCATAGTCTCTACGTGCACTGTAAAACAAAACCGAGAACATAGGATTAGCTGTTTGCAAACCAACCAAAAAGACCTATGGCATTAATGCGAAAAACAGCCCTCGAAAAAGACTCTGCTTGGGTCGAAACCTCAGGCCATTGCTACTTTTTTGCACTGTAATAAACAGCAGAACAAGAACAGTAACAATGGCCTTCAGCTAGAGGTAAAAAGACAGTTGCTCGTTGGCCCATCCTGTGTGCCGCACATACATAGATTTCCATTTTCCTTGTTTCATCATCCTCATTTTACCTCTAAGATGGCAGTGTGATGATGTCAATGAATTAAGGTCTAGTATACAGCTTCGATAAATGTACAATCTTGCTGTCGTTCAATAAATAGACACTCAGGCCATGTCCAAATTGGTGGCTACGGCTACGGCTACCACTGGATCACCACGTCATCATGCTTGAAGTACAGGTCATCCTTAGCAACACCCATAGCAACAGTCATAGCCACAACTGTAGCTGCCAGTTTGGATACAGCCTCATGTACACAACAAACCTGTTTTTCAGTTCATCAATTCTTTGCTGGAGATCATTTCTATCGCTGATCAAACTCTTCACATGGCTCTGCTGGGAGCTGACCTTTTTCTGAAGTTACAAACATTCGTGAAATTGGTTCAGTGCAACAATCGAACAGCCTAAAGAATGGCCCTTGAACATTGATAAAATGATTCTAAAAACATCGGTGAAAGAAAAATCACAAATTATGATGATTTAACTGTTCGTTAAAGGTATTTATTAATGGCAATAACAGTGTGAGGAGCCAGCTTTCACGGTGTGGTAATGACGCTGGTTGGTGGCTGGCCGCTGTTAATGGACTTCACCTTCAGCTTGGTCCCTTAACAGCGGCTAGCCACCAACCTGGGCCCAAAATATAGAGCAACTTAAGCACAGACACTAGCTAGAAAATTATGCTTACCAGAAAGAGGTTACCAGCTAAAATACCATTACCCACGTAGCATCTGTGACTGGTATCCTGCTTATTGTTGCTAGCAATTTTGTAAGCAATATTTTCTGCTTAAGCAGCTCTATCAAACTGGGCCCTGGTCTTAATCACGCAGTGAAGTCCGGGTCCCTACACTCTTATTGCCTTAATAATGTATCACAATATTCAGAGGGCTAGGTAGCAGAAATTGTTAAGTCAGTAACTTTGGAACAGGCTACCGGTGGCTGCAGTCACTGCAACCAATCTGAAAGGAGTTCCAGTGAGAAGCACTGCTAGCTATAAGAGTGATGGATCTTCCAATCTCTGTCGGACAAATTGAAAAAATCACCATCTTATACGCACAATCTTGACAGCACAAGCACAGAGCACAAATGGAATTGCGACCGAACAACAATGCAAGATGCAAGAGTGTAGGGAGGAGATGGGTGGGGTAGGACAGTGGGGAGGGGGTGGTTTAAGGGTGAGGGCCTTTAATGTAATTTCTCATTGGCAGGTGGCATGTTTATTGAAATTATGTCAACTGGAGTCATTTCAGAATAAAAAAACAATATTTCAAAACATTCAGAGAGCTAGGAAGCAGAAGTTGTTAATTTATTTTGAGGTGGGGGTAGTGTGTTGGTATGATGGTGGGGAGGCAGAGGCTGGTTGGTGGGGGAGGGGCTGGTAGGTGGGGGAGGGGCAAGAAGGTGTTACCGTTATCTCTCTTTCTTTCTTCTTCTGTTTATCCATCTCTGACTTTGCCATGGCATGCTGGGGTTGCAGTTCCTTGATCTTCTCACCGAGCTCATTCAACTGGTTCTGTAGGCTACGGTAATGAGCCTCGCTACTCTCAACCTTGGCCTGAAGGCACAGACAATAGAATATAGACAGTGTTTTAAAGTTTCTACCCAAGGGGTCCGGTATACTTTACAGTCATCCTCACTGCAGTTGAGCTTACTACTCAGAGTTTGCCCTTACTTTTTTATATCACTAGCCAACCAAAAGTTTGGCTTTTTAACTCTAAAGTTCCTTCCACGGATATTAGAAGGATTTCAGAGACATTCTGAAGTTGAGCTCAAAGGTATTATGCAGGATCGGTAAGAATAAAAAACATCATTGTTTAAATTCCCTTCAAAATAAATTCATCTTCGAGAAAACTGTATCTGAGAAACCTAACAAACGGAACATCTGATTTGGGTTGTTACAAACAGAATTAAGGACAATGTGTTTACATGCTGAAACTGTGCATGGTTTTTCACATTTTCTCCTGACACGCACAACGGAAAAGCCCATTTGTTCACAATTTTGTTTACTTCATGGATATGGCTGATCACACAAAACATGAATACTGTCAGCGACTATTTTGTCAGCTCAACCAATTCTGTATAATACTTTTAATCTTTAGAGATTGCCCACACTTTTTCATCAAAAAAGAAAAGAAGTTTTTTCCAGAGACCACAAAGATTTGGCGCGAGTAGAAACTTTGGGTTGTTAGGTAGCAACAGACATACATGTACCAGGTAATTTTCCCCATTGTTTCATAATTCTGAGATTGCACACTGCCACCACTGGGCTATAAACTTGCAAACCCTTCAGGAGTGAGAGTTACTGCTGACAAAGTCTGAAACTAGGATCCAAACTTTAGGAGGTATGTTGAAATGATGGCATTTCCACCTTTTGGTAACCCTGGGGCATAGATTTCACGCAGCTTTTAGGAACAGTGTCCTCAGCACTAGAGAAGTAGATCAAAGAGGAGGATTTATTTATATATGGGGAAAAATAAAAAATGATTTTCTTGACTAGGCCGATTAAAAAAATTTGAATTTGGATAAATAATAACAATATTACTACTTTACATTTATACCGGCTTAATACTACGTTTCTAAGCGCTACGGTATTTATCCTGCAAGGTATGCGAAGCTCTGTTTTGAAGTATGAGACCTATTCTTTTAAATAGCACCATGTAATGGTTTACAAGGTGCTGTGGCGCAATATGCAGCCAATCAAACCAGAAACACCTTCCCATTACGATAAGTGCATTGGACTCTTTTACGTGCATAAAACAACACACGGGACCAACAACTTGACGTCCCATTCAAAAGACAAAGCAATATCACCAAGTCAGCAATCTTTGGAAAAAACGACGCAGCGAAACCTTACACCACTGGGAACGAGGTTGATTCTGTTGATTTACCTGTTAAGTCTGCTGCCACCTAGTGTCCCAAAAGTCTCCCATTCTTGAAAAATTACAAATGGAGTAATGCAAATAATTGTACAGACCTGTGATGTTTGGATTTTTTCGTCAAACTTTGGTGTGCGATTCTCCTCTTGTTTGAATTCTTTCTGCATGGCTTCGTACTTCTGCAAACAAAAGGATACAATGTTAGGCTGAAAAATCTCTGCACCAAAGAATACTTATCCATACGAATAAGAAAAATCTTCTATTGTATGTGTTAAAATAATTGAAAAAAATTGGATAAAGAATATTATTTGACTAATTTAATCTGTTAAATTGATGCAGTACTTGCTTTTAAAATATAGGGTCCGAGCTGGGTCTAGCTACTGGGCAATCTTGGTGGTCTAGTGGTAAGACATCTGCTCTATGGCAAAGGTCAAAGGTTCGAATCCCATCCAAGTAGTTTGGCAATGGATTATTTTCACAGGACACTGGAAAATACAGTGCTTAACACATCGGTGTGTGGGTAAAACCAAATAATATTATTATCATTGTTATAATTACTCTTTCTTCTGCAGCCACTTGGGACCATGCAGCCACATGCAGTAGGCCTTCTCGTTTCTTCTGTAGCTTTTGTATGGAATCCAGATCTTTGAACCGTTGCTCATTCTGTAGTACCTCTCGTTCTAACTCTGGAAGAATCTGCGAAAAAAAAAAATAATAGACAAAAAATGCAAGAATTAAGCAGACTTTCCCGCAATTTGTCCAATCCCTCTTTTCTTTTACCCTAGCTCTGGGAAATTGTTTCGGCCTGGGAAATTTATGCCAGAAACTTGTTTTTGATCATGCAACTTCCTAAATGCGAAAAAAGAGGAAATGGCAAACTATACTTAGGGAGCGTCTCGGAAGTCGCGTCCGTTCTAGGTGCAAAAGATTTGTGTTGTTATCAATTTAAAAAAAATAGATATCACCCAACTCACAAGGCCGGACGGCGACTTCAAGGTGAGGGCTACACTTAACTGATTTGGGCTGACGACCCAGATCAACTGTCATCAGGGGCATGTTGCCACCTACTCCTGGGGCTGAAACAGGGTTACCCCCCCTTCACAGTCCGTAAGGATGTAGGCAAGGGTATTATCCACTAGGAGCCGGGTTGGCAGAGCAGAGTGCACTACCTTCCCAACTTTTTACGAAGCAATTATGGATAAGTGTCATTACCGGGATTCGAACCCACACTCTGCTGCTGACAACATCAGAACTTGGGTCCGATGAGTTAAACCGCTCGGCCACGACACGCCATAAATATTCCCAAGGGCACACGCTTGCAATCCATTGGACTGCCAGAGCATTTCGCTGGACCGCATCCTTGTGCAGAAGTATTGGAGCAATCCTACGTGAGTGAATTTGTGCGTTAGTATTTTTAAAGTTCCAATGAAAAGTCCAGCGGTCCAAGGGAACGGTCCATGAGCACACGCTGGAATACATATCCAATCCAATTGGAACATTTCTACTGATTCTACTTTTGAGACTTCCTCAACTTTTTACAGCATTTTTTATTTCCAGTTTCCTATGCCACTACTACTAACAAACACACAGGGATAAAGAGGAAATCAGCTGGGACAATTTCATCCAGATGTTAAGCAAAAAATTCTGCCTAGCAAATTTCTTTACTCGGCAAGAAATGAATGAGGTACCAGTGGCAACAATGTAAACTTTGTGGAATGTTGGCTGGTAGGCTGTTTCTGCTAAGCAAGGTTTTCTGGTGCTTAGCAAGTTTTTGTGCTGACAGGCTATGTGAAATTGGGCCCTGATTGGCTGACATGTTGCATGCCAGGTCAAAAAGCATGACCGTTAATCTTTTGACCTCTCACCTCTTCTTTCCGTTCAAGTGTGTTTTTCATCAGCTCTTTATGTTGTTGGATGTTGTTGTAGTCGTCCGTCATCTGCTCCAGCTGAGTTGCCTTCAAGAAAAACTGCAGAGAAATTTGCAGTATTTTTGAACGTTTGAGGGCGTGTGTGAACCAAATTTACATGATGCAGAACAAGTAAAACAAACTACTTTTTTTTGGTTTTTATTATTATTTATTTGACCACTGGTACAAGAAAGCAGTCTTATTCGGCATGCGTGAGAACGTTTTGAAAAAAAAGAGTGTCCAAATTGCTGTTTATTAAACAGACGCACAAAAGTTTGCCTGTGTGGAACGTCATTATTTCATTGGTACTAACGATGATTAAGAATGAAAATTTGATACTTTAAGTGGTAAGTAGCTATTTCTGTATTCCTTATCTCATGCGAAGTTGGTCAAAATATTGTATTATTTTGTGTGGAGCTTGAGAAATCTTGAGAAGTCATCACAAGGAATCTATGGTTTTTTAGGGTTGGGGGGGGGGGCTTGTGTGAAAAAAGGCTTAGGTGTGCAAACTTACTGTGTATTTGTCTTTGGGGTCCTGCGAGTGTAGGAAGTTTCTGCTGGTGTCTTGGTTTAGAATGGACATAGGATTATCAATCTGCAATGACATCAAACCAGAACATCAAAAATAGCTTGTACAACTTATCCTGTTTGTAAGAGTGACGTCAATATGCTGTCTGGCCTGGAATTACACGGAGGCCACAGAGGCCATGGCCTCCATTGCCCTGGTCTTGGCCTTGGTGCCCCTTCAAAAGTTCCCCATAGACTTTCAGATTTTTCTAATGGAAGTGCCTTTTGCAAAATGAAAATGGTCTTGTCCTCTCAAAGATTAAATTCTAGGCCTACGCTGTACGCTATGCCACCCACTTCACACGAACTGGCTCAAAAGATTCTGGTGGTGGGGGGGGGGGAGGGAGTGGGCTGTTTTTTTAAAACCCTTTCAGCCCCAAGTTCTTTTGACATAAACAACCACTGCAGCCCACATTGTTTGACCACTGAAGCGTGAAACACACATTCTCACACAACAGGAAGCTTGTGTTCAAAGTTGGATTGTACTTTTACGTGGAAGATTTCAAATTAGAGCAAAATAAGTAATAGAAATTGTCTTACTTGTTGAGTTTCCTTTCATATAAATAAAAAAATCATTGACATCAGCCAATAAATGTCCAAGTTCTTGGTCTTTGTTTCCTCAGCGTAAACCCAAACACTTTTTTGCACACAACCTGATGGCTCTGGAGGTGTTTGCCATTTCGGGTCTTTCCAGTCCAATTTGAAGTGATTGCATAATAGCAACCCTTTTTTTATTTTACCAAAGATCAAATCTTCCTCTTTCCATAGATGGTAAGCTTGGGTATGGAGGGTGGACACGGACAAAACTACAGCTTTTTAACAAATGGCCTTTGTGCCACTGTGATCAAAAGTGATAAATTTAGCGCCTCTCACGAAGTTTGGCGACCCACTTTTAGGTTGCATGTTTCTGGTAATGAAACCAAGAATGCCCCGTTTATGCAAGTGAATTTAATCACTGTAGCTTGCAAGCCTGAGGAAACTTCTACCCAAGGATGCTTGCTATGTGAACTAGAATCACCAGGGTTAACCCCTACTCTTCCACGATAAGTTTTCTGGGTTTAAATTTTTGTTTAAAAACTACCAACCATAGTACACGTGACCTTCTGCTTAATGTCCCATCCAAAAGATTAACAATTATGGTTAGGTATCTTGCTCAGGGACACAAGTGCCACGACTGGGACTCGAACCCACACTCTGCTGATCTGAAACACCAGAGCTTGAGTCCTGTGTTCTAAACCACTCCACCACAACAGCCCCACAATTGTGAATATCCACACTAGACCACTCAGCCACAATCCTCCATGACAGCTCTCTTTGGAAAGTAAAAAAAACCCAGGGAATTAAAAAACTGACTTGTATGTTGAACTGGTCCTTGATCTGTTGAAGCTCAGCATACTTCTGTGAGATGATCTTCCCAGCCTTGGAGCGGAGTTTGTAGCTAGACGTCCCGTCAGATTTTAAGCGTCTCTCAACAATGATGGTTGAACCATACAGGTTAGGTTTGAAGGCGTCTGGACCACGATTACGGAGCTTTATTGTGATATCAGCAACACTGATAGGATGAATATGAAAACAATTTCATTAGGTGAATCCCCCATTAAAAGCAGGCCCAAGTTTGCTAACCCAGTAGTAATGAGAGGTATCGGTACAGCACGCTGCCCATGATAGCGAGGGTGTAATGAGGCTAACCCAGTAGTAATGAGAGGTATCGGTACAGCACGCTGCCCATGATAGCAAGGCTATAACAAGGCTAACCCAGTAGTAATGAGAGGTATCGATACGGCGCGCTGCCCATGATAGCGAGGGTGTAACGAGGCTAACCCAGTAGTAATGAGAGGTATCAATACGGCCCGCTGCCCATGGTAGCGAGGTTTTAAGGAGGCTAACTCAGTAGTAATGAGAGGTATCGATACGGCACGCTGCCCATGATAGCGAGGCTATAACAAGGCTAACTCAGTAGTAATGAGAGGTATCGATACGGCGCACTGCCCATGATAGCGAGGGTGTAACGAGGCTAACCCAGTAGTAATGAGAGGTATCAATACGGCCAGCTGCCCATGGTAGCGAGGTTTTAAGGAGGCTAACTCAGTAGTAATGAGAGGTATCGATACCGCATGCTGCCCATGATAGCGAGGCTATAACGAGGCTAACTCAGTAGTAATGAGAGGTATCGATACGGCGCGCTGCCCATGATAGCGAGGGTGTAACGAGGCTAACCCAGTAGTAATGAGAGGTATCGATACGGCGTGCTGCCCATGGTAGCGAGGTTTTAAGGAGGCTAACTCAGTAGTAATGAGAGGTATCGATATGGCACACTGCCTATGGTAGCAAGGCTGTAGCGAGGCTAACTAAGTAGTGATGAGAGTTATTTATACGACATGCTACCCATGGTAGCGAGGCTGGAGGTCGTAACAATGAAGAGATCTTGTAAATCTTTTTCTTTGTCCACTTACTGTTCTGTGTTTTTGATGAGATTCTTTACTGATGAGCCACGGTTGGTAGATGCAGCCTTGCCCCCTAAACCCACAACAATGGCCGTCAAGATGGCACTCTTTCCACCTAGGGCAAACAAAATCAAATTAGTAAAATATATCGCTTTCAAATTTAGTTAATAAAGAATAGAAAAAGAATGGAGTGTCTTGGTCAATGGAAGACTTTGGAATGCTAGGTGGCAGGAAAGGGTCAATTCTTCAATGTGACAGCAGCAGCCAAAGTCTATTGGTGGTGTGTCGTGGCCGAGCGGATAAGAGCACCGGACTCAAGCTCTGGTGTTTCTGATTAGCAGAGTGTGGGTTCGAGTCCTGGTCGTGACACTTGTGTCCTTACGCAAGACACTTAACCATGATTGCTTCGTCCTTCGCTTGGGACATAAAGCCGTTGGTCCTGTGTGTTGTGTATTAAACGCGCAAAAGAACCCAGTGCACTTATCGAAAAGAGAAGGGGTCCGCGCCGGTGGTCCTGGTTTGATTGGGAGCATATTGTGCCACAGCACCTTGTAAACCATTACATGGTGCTATGTAAAGGAGTAGGTCTCTTACTGCAAACGTAGCCCCACATACCTTGCAGGAAAATACTTAATATTGAAGCGCCTTGAGCGTCACTGAGCGATGGATATGAGCACTATATAAGAAGCCATTTATCATTATCATATTAGCTTTGGCCCAATAGACTGTGCAAGTCTCGCGTGTATTGGAATGAGATAACACGTCAAACAAAGATTTTTTTTTTCTTAAACCAAATCTCTGTTTTGAACTATGCTTATGAAGAAATCTGAACAATAAAAGTACTCATAAATTTTTTTATAAAATGAGCAAATAATTTGTTGATTTTATTGCAACAAAATTAAAACTCTGGGAAAAGGATGTTTACTTTTTAAGAAACCCCTTTTAAATACACAAATAATTTGTTGATTTTATTGCAACAAAATTAAAACTCTGGGAAAAGGATGTTTAATTGATCTTAACTTTTTAAGAAACCCCTTTTGAAAATTCATGCCCAAATGTGCAACTACTGGTTTTATTTGCGGATGCGCATTGGTCAAGTTTTCGTCAAGCAACGCGTGACGCAGTTTAAAGAGGACACTGACGCCTCAACAACCACAGAAACGGCTTTTCATTGCGCGCGACAAAAACAAGCGTTTACATAAGTTTCGTGATCGGAGGTGGGCACCAACTCACAGTTTTTTGCAAAACATAACAACAACAAACCTAAACATCAGCAAAGTACGTACTGATTTCCATTGCAATACTTACTTCCGTTTCGCCCCACAATGAAGTTGACATTAGGACCAAAGTTGAACTCCAGACGTTTGTGGCACATGAAATTTTTGACGCTGACATGCTCAATGACTCCATACTCCGCTTCACTCTGTGTGAAAAGAGAGAGAAATATTTCATAACTAAAAATACCTTAATACCCAGAAAGACAAATGTGGTAAATATTCTCTAAGTCACGAGGCTTGTTCAAGTACAAACAGTCAAATGCATGTTAAACATGTTAAACTGCGTCCGGAAGTTATTTTCTCATTTTGTCTCATTTTTCTCATTTTGTCTCATTTTTCTCATACTAAATATTTTCTGGTCCAGTAAACATTTTGAGATACAAGTCCTGTGGTCTTGTAGATTTTTTCCCCCAAATTCAAGCCGTGCAGATTGAGGAAGAATCTTAGAAAATCCTTCTCAATGGAGTTAGGGTTAACTTACAAAAGTGTCAAAATCAGCAGTTTGAGTCAAGTTTGTCTCCTCCTCCTCCTCGCTGGTATATTCAGGATCTGAGGATGGTGTCATCTCTCGACGAGCCTTCTTGGCCGACGGCCCCTCATATTTAAGTCGGTGAGGATTCCTTGTCAAGGACATGATTTCAAAAGCTTTTGTTGTCCGTTAGGGCACTTTGGAAGTTGACACTGTAAAAGAAAACAACAATAACATAAATCATAAATGGACATTTGTTTACTTCTTACACATCCATCATCAGCGCATTTAACGACAATGATGCATACAGCATGTACAGGAAACAAGAGGAAATATTCAGTTTTAGATTTGGGAGGAAAACCCTATGGGGAAAATCCACCCAATCAGGTAGCGACTGAAAACCCAATCCCCATCCAAGGCTTGGGTCTGAGGGGGATTCTAACCGGGGTCCACAGAGTCCAGACAGAGGCAGGGAAATCAGGCTCATCATGCCTAAAAAGTAAAACATGAAACTGGCTGCAGTCAAAGTGTCATACACTACACACTATTCGCTCGTCCCCAGCGCCTTGCCTTAAAACCAAAGGCGCTGGGATGGGCAAACGTATCAAGCACGTTAATGCTCAGTCACATCATGCATCACACTCACACTGCAACATAGAGTTATATCTATGCACTGCTGCAAGCACTGCACGCATGACGTACTTCCTGAACAAGAATCTGCGCAAGCTGATTAGCCCATCCCAGCAGTCCTGGATAGGCCGCTACTGGGGCCGAGCAAATACACACTACACAATACCCCCCGTCCATAGGCGTAGGCCTATAAAGTAATACTTTTTTCACACTATAGATAGTGTGACACTCCAGTGTGTGTGTGCATGGAGGTAGTGTACTGTGTCACTGTCACACTGTCACTGACTCAGTCTGTCGCTGTAGTGTCAGTGTCACTGGATGACTGGGGACAATGTTATTGTTAGTGACACTGACAGACAGTCAGTGTCATTTCATGGAGGAAGGAAACACACCTCCATGTGGTCATTTGTTTCACTGTCATTTGACAGTGTAAAAAACTGTCAGGAAAAAATCACAGACATGTTTCCAGCTAGCTTCGTTGCAATGTATGTTGTGGCATAATTCCCATCCACACGTCACAAATACAGTAACAAGAAAAGTGCAATATGAACCGAACTATGCCTCCCCTACCTTTCAGTTTCACATGAATAGTACAGCTCTCTACGCAGTCAGACCACCCAGTCAGACAGTTAATATTATAAGTTGCAGACTTTCAACCGGGAAGCTGATGTGACGTCGCCGTCATCATGTCGAGGAAAAAATGCGCGCGGAGATTTTGGAGATTTTAAACTATATGTTTTGAGCAGTACTTGGCCCCAGACGTCCCATCGCTAGACGTAGACGTAAACTAACGGAATATAAATTCTGTTGTGAAACAGAACCAGACTAAAGTGAAAATGGCAAGCAACAAACGAATGGTTTACGTTGCTGGTAAGCAATTTTTTCCTGATTTGTTTAATTTCTAAATCATTTTTTTCTCTCAAAATAATCGCATATGTGGAATGCTGTTGAAAGATGTTGAAAGTGATAAATTTAGGGTCAAATTTATTCCCGATCATAATTTGAGGGAAGGAAATACATCGGTTGTTTTTGAGCGTTGTGCTGAGATTAAAGGGAAAGTTCCATGTTTCCGACATCTCAAATTATTGTCAAGCATTTTTCGTTACGATTAACAACATATATTTAATTACCTTAAGAAACTAGTTTCATACTTTCAAAAAGTGGGTAAAATGGCACATTTGTGCAGGCCGTGTAAATTACGCTTCAATCATCAATTTATTTTAAATATTTATCATCTCACTCGGTTTTTACTAATTAATAATAATATTAATCCAATAAATGAATAATTTTAGTTTTGGTTTTTACCCTACACCGATGTGTGTTAGCACTGTATACTCAGTACTTTCCCGAGTTCTGTGAAAAAATCACAGGCATATTACTCGGGTGGGATTCGAACCCACGACCTCTGCAATTCTAGAGCAGTGTCTTACCAACTAGACCACCGAGATTGCCTGGTAGCTAGAGGCAGTCCGATGCAAAATTAACATCATTTAAATCGTTGCGGTACCCGCTGCTAAAATATAGGGTTCGAACTGCCTCTAGCTACCGGGCAAACTCGGTCGTCTAGTTGGTAAGACACTGCTCTAGAATTGCAAAGTTTGTGGGTTCGAATCCCACCAGAGTAATACGCCTGTGATTTTATCTCAGAACTCGGGAAAGTACTGAGTAATGAGTATACAGTGCTAACACACATCGGTGTAGGGTAAAAACCAAAATTAATATTCTTTATCCCCGATGCAAAATTAACATCATTTAAAATGAATAATTTTGTTAGCCCCACTTGTGTGGTCAAGCTGAATCCTTGGTCCAGATCCATTTTTTCTTAAGCTTACGTATAAAAAGTTCAAGGCGCATTTCCCACGGGTGGGTCGGCGGTTTAAACCAGCTCAATGTGTTCACTCACCTAGTCTTAGTCTTAACTTAGCTTGACCTCCAGGGGTGTTTTGGATGTTTAAATAAATATAGTTTTAAAAAGATATTCTAAGAATTAATTTGTCTGTTTCCGCTGAATTACTTCACTTGATGTTTACTGACTGCGGCCATTTTGGATTGATCCTAATCATGCCAATCAATTCACGACGTCACTGGCTGGCCGGACTGTGGGCGGAGCAGATACAAAGCAACCACTGCAATGTTTGCATCCTCACTCCGCCCACAGCCCGGAAAGGTTTTGTGGATTCTCAAAAGATCGTAAAATAATTATTTTCATGGTAAAAGTGCAACATTGAATTATTTTACAAGCCCGTGTTGATACAACAAGTACACGTTCATGAGTAAAAAAAACCTTAAAATTTTTGGCTCACAAAGTCACTTGTTTTTAAAATGTGCATCAAACTTCCTGAAAGTGTCCCGTTGACAAATAAAATGAAAATGTTGGCCACTGAGAAAGTTTTTGTTGTGACATCATGCACCTAGGTCAGCCCCAAGTAACCCGCTCCACAAGCAGGTTACTTGGGTCTGACTTGGTTGAGCCACAACAATGGCGTCAAACTCAAAGCTACCCAAACGCACTGGGGTCAGACCTGGGTCGACATGGGGAAGCTTATCAAATGCACCTATATATCAACAGGCAAAGCTGTCTGTATTCTTTATGAAGTAGTATCTTTGAGAAAGAAATTTACCATGTTACAATACCTTAATTCAGAAGCACCAAGCATCAATCCCTGTTAATTTTAATTGAAGTGAAATGATATCATTTCAAACTTTGTGTTTCCGTTTAGGAGGGCTGGCAGAAGAAGTTGATGAGAAGGCACTCCAGGCGGCCTTGATTCCCTTTGGTGACATTCTGGACATCAATATCCCATTGGATTATGAAACCGAAAAACACAGAGGCTTTGCTTGTGTTGAGTTTGAGTTTTCAGAGGTAAAGGCAGTGCTACTTAAAACCCTAATTCAGAAGTCGTTTTCTACACATTGAAACATGAAAAAATAGTATCAGCTGTTGCAAACTGCTCACCAACCCAAAAAGGTGTATGGTATAAATGCAAACAAATAGTTAGTGTCCTGACATTTCATCCCTATAGCAGAGTCTTTCTCAGAGGCTAAAAACATCCTTTTAGCCTGCCAGAAAGAAGGGTTGGAACATCAGGCCACTAACTATTTTTTGGGTATAACTTACAATAAGAAATTTCACCGGGCAGATTTGTTTATTTCAAAAATTTGTTGCCACCTGTGACTCTGCACTGAGAACTTCACGCACACATCAGGAAAGTGCGTGGAAGCTCGACCCCTGAGATGCAGATGGCAGTGTGTGTTCGAAATAAACAATCCTGCCTCTCAAACAATATGGCGCATGTAAGCGTGAAGGTGCTTATTCACCATACAACGTAATATATTTCTTTCCTTCCCACTTCTTTTACTATCCCCTTCCAATATAACCATTTCCATTCCCCGCTTCTCCGTCCCTCCTACATCTGCCAACCCCCTTTTTATTTACTTTACAAGACGCCAGAAAGTTTGTCAAAACTTTGCCTATAATATTTGTTTCTCACTCCACTCAGAGAGAAGCGTTATAAAGTGACAAACTAATCTTCTTGAACATTGTTTGGGTTAGTAGGATTTGAAACTTTGCATGTTGGAAGTATAACTAAGAGAGATTTGTGGTAACACCATGTGAAATCTCTTTTGAGTAGTGTAGGTTCTGAAAAGAACTGGTGGTTAACGACTCAACGTTTCGATCAGTATGCTCTGATTGTCATCAAGAGAATGCTGGACTCTGTTGTTGGACGCTGCTTATGTACTGCCTTGTAGGGGAATAACTGGTAGTTGGGCTTGGCTCGGTGGTGTGTGAAGGCGGAAACAGGAACTGGATAAGCTGGGATTAGCTCGGTGAAGCATGTAGGCTGGAGCTAGGACTATTAATTCCAAACTGGAACCCATTGGGAGTGGGTAGGGAGTGTGTACTCACTGAACTGAATCAGTTGGTGATGGCACGGGGAAGGTAAGGGAACCTAGAGGAGACTGAGGGTATAGATGACTCAAGTCTAAGGGGTAGGGGATGTGACCTTGGATATAGGGGATCCAATAGTTGGGAAGAGTGGGAGCCAAATGTCACTTATGTGGAAGCCTATGTCGTGCTTGTAGATCTCGATGGCCTCTCTGATCCGCCTGGGGTGCCATGCCTGGATGAGAGCGATGAGTTCTGCAGCACCCCAGTCTACTCGGTGGCAGGTGATGTTGGAGTGCTTGACGATGGCTGACTTCTTATAATCTCCCCTCCTTCCGTGCGCTTGATGTTCTTTGAGTCCAGTGGGAAGGTTACGCCTGGTTTCCCCCGACATAAACCTTCCCTTCATTCACAGGGAATGCAGTAGACTCCTGCACACGTGGAGGGATCTTGCTTGTCCTTGTGAGATTGAAGAGAACTGTGAAGTCTTGGGTGCAGAGTGGTAGACCTTGATCCCTGCTTGCCGGAAGATACGCTGGAAACAGTGGGAGTGGGGACCTAAGTAGGGCAAACATACTGAGGGTGTGGGTGGTTGACTTTGGGTATAGGAGACCCTTCGGTCTGGATTGGGGACTGGCTTGCTTGTCTTGATTTGTCTTTAGTTGTATCCGTTGCCCTTCAGTGTAGTCTTGATGTGCTGCAACTCCTGCTAAAGGCTGTCTGGGTCACAGATGTTGAAGGCACGTTGAATCAGGGTGCGGTTGACCGAAGACTTGATTCTTGGATGGTGGAAGGATTGCTGGTTGAGATACTGGTCGGTGTGGGTAGGTTTCATGTGGATGCTGTGGTGAAGTTTGCCGTTTGGTTTCCTAGTGATGGTGACATCAAGAAAAGCGATCTTGCTGGACTGCTCTTGCTCCATGGTGAACTTGATTCTGGGGTGTTGTTGGTTAAGATACTGCAGAAACTGGAGGAGAGAGTCCGGTCCGTGGGGCCAAACGATGAACGGAGATCGGTGGTGAGTAGGGATGAAAGCTCAAACTCTTCCATGAAGATGTCAGCTAGGACCAGGGATATAGGAGATCCCATGGAGGTCCCAGCTGTCTGCTCGTAAAACTTGTCCTGAAATTGAAAACAACTGGAAGAAACACTGGTTAAAAGGAGGTCATGAATTTGAACAGGTGAAAGATCAGTCTTGTCAGACAGGGAGGGGTCATGGGTAAGTCTTTCCTTCACTATGAGGCAAGCCTCATCTGTGAGGATGTTGGTGAACAGAGACTCGACATCAAAACTAACCAGAATGTCAGTTGGCTGAATGGTTAGGCTGCGGGTGATGTCCACAAACTGGCTGGAGTTGGACACGTGGTGGAGTGTGTGACCCACCAAGGGTAGGAGAACTTTGGCGAGGTACTTGGCTGTTTCATAAGTAGGGGGACCTGATGAAGATCACGTAGGGCTGCCTGTTCAACCTTGGAAAGGTTGGATTTGGCGGGTTTAGCCTTCCATAGAACTTCGTTGATCTTCGTCTGGACATCATCCTTCTCTGTCTTGCTGAGGTGTTTCAGGGCTTGCTCGGTAGACTGAATGATTTCTTCCGTTTGGATGGTCTTGGGTGGAATGGCAAAATTCATCCCTAGGGACAAAATGCTGGTCTCGGTGTTGGTGATGCTCCGCTGGCTCATGTTGACCACTGTGTGTTTCTGGAATGCGCGTTGGTTATGGGGGTGAGCTGGCGGCTGTAAGGATATAGGAGATCCTGCTGGCTGACCAGTTACGCGATTGAATAGAGATTCTTAATTGTTTGGGTTCTTTAATTTTTTCTTTGCTTTTCGGGCACTGAAAAACATCCACCGTAAGTCTGTTGAAAATTGTCTTTGTTGATACACATGTCGTTGTTAAACACACCATACAAAGTGAAGTGGTTAAATAAGAAAGTTTCACTTCCGAGTTTTCAAAAGTTAACATCGCAGAAAGCTTCACATCTCACGCATTAATCTTCCAATGGGCTACCAACGCTCTCCCTCATTAAGGGAAACATTGTCCCTTGTTATTGTAGTATGATCTTGTTAATAATTATTATAATACAGTATTTGTAATGCGCCAAAATTCACCAAATTAAGGTGCTCAAGGTGCACGAGAGTGAATCCTCACACAGTAAGAAAGGCGAAAATCCGACAGAGCAATTACAGATAAGTGATATTTACAAGCAAGTTTTCAAACTAATCTTAATAAAAGTTTCAACACTACAAATATCACGAATTTGTAGTGGTAAGTCATTCCAGAGAGTGGGTCCAGCATGCGAAAATGACCTATCGCCCCATGATTTCCTACTCTTAGGAACGTGTAACAAGCAAGTATCAGAAGATCGTAGGGATCGTACAGGAGTATATGGTTTTACCAAAGAAATATTATAGGAGCAGAACCATGTATGTAATGAAAATAAGCTACAGAAGTTTGAATGCAATACGAAACTCGATGGGTAGCCAGTGTCGTGACTTCACAATGCAATCAGCTGCATTTTGTAACTTTTGCAGTTTAGAAAGTTGAGTTTTAGGTAAGTGAAAAAAAGACCATTACCAAAAGCTAATCGTGAAGAAATGAGTGCATGGACTATTTTCTCAGTAGCTGAACAAGTCAAGTATTTGCGAATAAAGCCAACATTTCTCAATGGTATCGAACAGATTTACACATGATGGATATTTGGGCTGAAATTGTACAGTTGAATGTAATACCAAGATTTCTACAAGAATGAGACAGAAATTACAGAATCAGCAATCTTGAAAGATATAACATTGATCTTATCTAACTGAGCCTTTGAACCAAATAATACAAACTCAGACTTTTCACAATTCAATTTAAGAGAGTTCAGACTCCAACTACAAATATCTTCCACACAAAATTCAAGATTTTGAATGGTACGTAGTGCTTGACTTTGATTTGGTGGAAAAGATACTGTAATGTACTGCCAACGGGTCCTTGTTTGCTCTGCAGCCAAACGCAGACAGAAAACAAACGAACTCAAACTTTGTTCATTATATGAAACACACTGATTTATTCAATCTCTAAGAACAACAACTTATTCAGTGCTCACTCACTGAGCTCACATTTGGTCTGTCTAACACAACTATCATGCACAACACATCGCTAGAAAAAGGGCGCCAAAACAACACACGCATCCTGCCAGCGCACCTGGATGATCGTTATATTTACACAATTTGTTATACATCAGCCAACGCGCGCAGGAATTTGTCCAATCACTGTACAGTTCACACATAGATCAGTCCAGCTGCCGTGGGAGCGCTGTCTTTCCATGATCCGACGGGGTGCTCCAGCGCACCCGGCCGGCGGGTGAGGCTTTCCTCTCTATTTATTGAGCATACAGTTTGTGTTCGTTACAATACATATAACTGAATGTCATCTGCGTAACAATGATATTTGACAGAGTGACGTTGAAGAATACTTTTTAGACCGCTGCGAAATATGGAAAACAATGCAGGGCCACCGATAGATCCTTGCGGAACACCACAAGTTACAGGCATGGAATCAGATTTACAATTATTAATACATACAATCTGAGAACGTTTAAATATATACGACTCAAACCATTTATATGCCTGTCCACTAGTAATTTCAAGTGATTGATGAGTATGTAATAGGATCTTATGGTTCACCGTATCGAAAGCGTATGAAAGGTCCAGAAGTAACAAGGCAGTAATTTATTCTTCCGTCATCCATTTCATATATGATCAGAGACATTTACAAGGAGATTCTCAACGCTGTGCTGTGGACGGTAGGCAGACTGACGGTTATCAAAAAGGTCATTATCAATTAGATTTTCAGAGACTCTGGAAAAAACAACCCCGCTCAATTATCTTAGACAAGTATGGGAGTTTTGACACTGGTCGATAATTGTGGAGAACTCCTGGATCAAGTAGATAGTTCGTTCAAAAATTATTATCATTGCCTGCAAAGAGATGGGCAACTACCGTGTGACGTTAGTGACCGAGATCCAACTATTTCATAATTAAAGCTGTGAAAGTTGTCACTTTATCTCTGATTATTTTCAAGATTTCTCATTGCCTTCTGGGTATGTTTTAAAATACCATAATATTATGTTACTCGTGAAAGTTTAAAATTGTGTACAACTCTAACATAACAAAATACTTAACTGTCTTTGAGAGGTCGTTTATCGCTTCGGAAGCCAATAAAACACGACCTTTTAAGCTTGGGCGATACTGCTTTTTCTCATCCACGATATATCGTCAAAAATATATCGCGATATTCGACGATATCGCGATTAATTCGTGACGTCAACAAAAAACTAACACTTCTAGCGCCAACGGCCACAGAATACTCTCACAAAGTGCATGCAGCGCATGCGCCTTGTAAACGAGAACATAATGGCTACCAACCGTGGGGAGAATCCTGCTGCTGGCACTACCACCAAAACCGAACTCGCATCACAGAGGATTGCCGACCGAATCCGCAGTAATGTTTTTTGATTGGTCTATGAACGGCAGGTGGCGCCATTATCGAAACGACCCGACTTCCAACTGACAATAAGATTCGTTGTCCTCTTCTGAAGGTTGTTAGCCAATCACGCACATTTTATTTGATCGTACGGTGGCTCATATTCGCCAATTCCTAGAGAACCCATGTTTTATTTTACGGCGATATATCGCCGTACTATTGCGTTATATCGCCATACTATTGCGTTATATCGCCGTATTTTATTGCGTTTTATCGCCGTACTATTGCGTTTATCGCCGTACTATTGCGTTATATCGCCGTACTATTGCGTTAATCGCCGTACTATTGCGTTAATCGCCGTACTATTGTGTTATATCGCCGTACTATTGCGTTATATCGCCGTACTTTTGCGTTATATCGCCGTACTATTCCGTTTTATCGCCGTACTATTCCGTTTTATCGCCGTACTATGATTTTTATTTATTTAATATTTTGCTAGTTGGGACTCCTCGAATTAGCAAACCATTTAACGAATAATTAGAAAAAAGGTACGACAATATATCGCAATAGTACGGCAATATATCGCCGTAAATAAAACATGGGTTCTCGAGGAATTGGCGAATATGAGCCACCGTATGATCGTGAATAAACTGCCCGCGATCTTAGCCAATGAGAAATTGGTCCTTACCGGGTCCGTTGCTCAGCCTGGGGCTTCCCCAATCACGCACATTTTTTACTCGATCCTGGGGTGCGATTTTGCGGTCGTAACCAATAACTGTTTCGGTTTACTTGGCCTTTGGTCAGTGACCGAAACAGTTATTGGTTACAGCCGCGAAAACGTACCATGAATAAACTGCCCGCGATCTTAGCCAATGAGAAATTAGTTTTTATCGCGTCCGTTGCACAGCCTGGGGCTTCCCTATAGATATAGACTATAATATCTATGGCTTCCCCATTTACTGAAAGATATATAGAGCTTGTATTTGTCTTATCATTATGACTGATATTTGAGTTGAAGACGCACCGGATATTTGCTCAGAAGATTGACGTTAACATTAAAAAATATATATTTGGGGAGAATAAAGCTTTTCTAAATTAATTCATCCATCATCGTTTGCTACTCATCATTACTTTTAAAATGAAAAATACACATGAAACTGAACATTGCCTTAGCCTCTTCAAAACAAAATACTAAGCACCATGATACTTTTTGTTTGAATTTGAAATATTAACGTTTATTTAGTCAGTAAATTTTTGTTTTAAATATCAGAAAGGAACAAAATGGAAGGAAAGGAGGACATCACCGTGTAATAAAATTGAATAATGGATTAATGATTGAATTGATGAAATAAAGGTCTAATGTGAAAAGTTTCTCTTCTTTTTATTAAATGACGTGTAATGCCCAAATCACTTTAAAATTAAGCAAATTTTTAAAAGCTCACCGATTTGAAATTTCAACTTATCAAATCACAGTCTTCCCTTAGTAAGTATATTTACATCAATAGCAGTCATTTACTTTTGGTTCAGTCAGGTTCACTTCATCTAATTACATCAAATACAATGGCTGTGGGTAAACAACAATGAGTTGCCGATGTGATTGTGAGTGCAGTTACATGTTCTTCCTTTTTATTCAGTGTTCACAAATTTCTGGCCAGAAACTAACATCACTCTATCCGGTTCGAGGAAAGACCTTTGTGGTTTCACCACATTTCCAGCTGTACTGAACAGCCTTTCTGATGGCGAACTTGTCGCACATATGCACAGGTATTTCTTGGCGAGTTTTGCCGTCAGAGGGAAATGAGTCTTCGTCTGGTGTTCGCGCCACCATGCCTAGGCCATGTCAGACGGGGCAATTCAGGCAACTTGGAGGAAAACACAAAACATTAAACAATGAAATATGTGAAGCAAAGTTACAAGAATGTAGATTCAAATGAGTGAGTCTTTAAAAGTCCTTTGAAAGTAGGCGCAATGAAGTTTAAGTTTCTTTTTGACCATAGAATTTTGTAGAAACAGTAGTTTGCAGAAACATGGCAACACAAGAGAACATTCTTCTAGCTGTGACTCACTCTCCACAAGAAAATGATGAGAAAACTTGATATACGAATGAATTTTCTTATTGTAGACTGCTTGGAGCGGTTGCCTGTAAATTTACAGGGGTCGATTTCAATGTGAAAAGTGCTTCAATACAGTTTCTATTGGGTTTGTGCGGAAATGAATGATGAATGTCAAACGAGTAACTGGTACTTGTTTGACAACAATCGAATATCGAATATCGAACGTCGAACATCGAACGTCAAACGAGAAACCAACTTCACATTAACAACGTCATCTTCCCGGAAGTCTGCATTTTAACTGTCTGACTAGTGTGGGGCGCTGTACTGTTTATGTGAAACTGACAGGTATAGTCCAGCTGCTAAGGCCCCTAATGTGGGAAAATTGTGCACTTTGTGGTAAAAGCATGAAACTTCCTACAGTTGTTATATAGATGTACATGTACATGTATACCTAATAATAATTTTTAGACATGGACCCTTCTCGGATCTTGCCCATTTCAGGGGCGGGGCTACGTTTTCTGAAACTGGGGTGGTAAAAAACTAAATATGTTCATTTTGACTATGTTGTCGTGTTTTCTCTGCACATTTTTTGACTAAATACTTAGTAACAGTAAAATAATTAGTTTGAAATAAATATTTATCTTTATTTCGCCCTTTTGTGGGCGGAGTTACATTTTTGAAAAGTGGGGGCAAAATATAATATGCCAGTCTAGCTTCTTGATTTTTTCATTTGTTAAAACTGAAACATGCAAAAGATGTAGATACAGGCATTTGAATACAGTATTTCCACATTTTCAGCATCTACTAGGCCTACATAACTTTTTGCAGTAACAGTGTATTACATTGGTTCCGAGCACTTCTTGGCTCCCTCTTGAAGAGTGAATTGCTTTCTTGCATTATATTGTCACAGTCACTGGTTCTACAGGAAGTAGAAGGTCTGGGTCAATACATCCAAGGTGTCGTAACATCTTGCATACATGTATGTTAAGCCTTCAGGCACCTCAAGCTATTCATTTCATACATCCTATGCTGTCTGATCTTCTTTCATATTCTTGTAAATTATGATACATTTTCAGTGGAAGGATGGGAGAGCAGCTGATTTCCAACATCCAATTATTGATGCAGCAGTGCTGTCTTCATAATGAATATTCATATAAAGTTTTTGCCACTCTAAATTCCCACCAGAGCTCATTCAAGAGTTTGCTTTTGCATGATCACAGGGCTATCCTGCCCATTTAAACTGCAGATGGAAAGAACCGAACACTATAGTCCAAAACAATTTACTACAGGTTCTTATAGTAGCTAGATCAAGGTGCTTTACAACATTATGCCTTTTCATCAGTCATAAATGTACCATTCCTTAAACTTTCCCATAAGGGAGCATGCCACCCAACGAGCTTGGAATCATAACCAAATGCTGATGCTTCAGCCATTAAAACTTCAGTTGCACTGAAAGACAAATGTAACAAACAAGGGCAATCTGGCAAGATACCTTTCTTGATGTTCCCTTCACAAAGAAACCACACAACTCACTCCATCACAGTTTCTACAGAAAACCGACAAACATTGACTGTTCTACACCAGTGCTCCTTCCATAACCCCAGCGTTTTCTATGGTGTTCCATATAGAGGACAGGATAGCCTCCATTGTGGTTGTGGATTGCTCCGTCAGAGTTGTGAGTTGGCCAGTCGGAGTTGTGAGTTGGCTAGTCGAAGTTGTGAGTTGGACAGACGGAGTTGTGAGTTGGCCATTCGAAGTTGTGAGTTGGCCAGTCAAACTTGTGAGTTGTACAGTCGGAGTTGTGAGTTGGCCGTTGGAGTTGTGAGTTTGTCAGTTGGAGTTGTGAGTTGGTCAGTTGGTATGAGTTGATCCGTTGGAGTTGTGAGTTGGGCAGTTGTAGTTGTGAGTTGGCCAGTCGAAGTTGTGAGTTGGACAGTCGGAGTTATGAGTTGGCCATTCGAAGTTGTGAGTTGGCCAGTCAAACTTGTGAGTTGTACAGTCGGAGTTGTGATTTGGCCGTTGGAGTTGTGAGTTGGTCAGTTGGAGTTGTGAGTTGGTCAGTCGGTATGAGTTGGTCCGTTGGAGTTGTGAGTTGGGCAGTTGTAGTTGTGACTTGGTCAGTCGGAGGTAGGAGTTGGTCCATCGGAGTTATGAGTTGGCCAGTCGGAGTTGTGAGTTGGCCAGTTGAAGTTGTGAGTTGGACAGTCGGCGTTATGAGTTGGCCATTCGAAGTTGTGAGTTGGCCAGTCAAACTTGTGAGTTGTACAGTCGGAGTTGTGAGTTGGCCGTTGGAGTTGTGAGTTGGTCAGTTGGAGTTGTGAGTTGGTCAGTCGGAGGTATGAATTGGTCCGTTGGAGTTGTGAGTTGGTCAGTTGGAGTTGTGAGTTGGTCAGTCGGTATGAGTTGGTTCATTGGGGTTGTGAGTTGGTCAGTTGGAGTTGTGAGTTGGTCCGTCGGAGTTGTGAGTTGGCCTGTTGGAGTTGTGAGTTGGCTGTCGGGGTTGTGATGGGTATGGGGGGAGGGTTTGTCCCATGTGTGTTCGCCATGTTTTCCTGTGTACTTTTAAATATCAAAAAGAAAAAAGAAAAAGAAAATGTAAGAACTCATAAAGGACCACAATAGGCGTATGTGCAAAAAAAATTTGCCCACAACTAACAACTCACAAGTCCAATGAACCAGCTTGCAACTCCGACAGCCTACTAACAACTCTGACAGACCAACTCAACTCTGACGGACCAACTCCCAACTCAAACTGAGAAATCCACAACCACAAGGGGGGCTGTCCTCTATGGAACACATTGTTTCTGTAATCCTGACAGTCTTCAGCATGAGTTGCAGCACATATTATACTATGTCGATCTCTTTGTGTGTCAGCTAGTTGACGGCCAGTCCCCAGCCTGATGAAGGACTATGATGCCACCATTAAGGCGAAAGTGTGTGCAGTCGGCTATCATAATATGGCGCATCGTCTGGTGTTCACTTCAGTCACAAAGCAGGATGCAGAGTAGTCCAAACTGTGTAGACTGCTGCGGCAAGGCCACACGTCAGTGCTGAACCAGTTCAGGAGGTACCATTGACCGCAGGGAAGGTTCACTCCCGGGAGCTGGATGGTGAAATCAGTTACCAGAAACTTGTGCAGGACGTCATTGTTTTCTTGCCACCGCGTGCACCATTGGTCTTCTGCTGTCATTGTGCTTTCCAGGATATTTGACCAGGATGGGTGTCTAGACTCGAGTCTTGGACTAGGGTGGAAGTCAATGTCACTTAGCTCAGGGTTAAATTGGATCTTGAAAACCAGCCCTGATGTGGTACACTCTTTTCGGATCATCTGAATGGGCATTTACTCAGGACTGGTAGCCAATCAGTCTTTGTGCAGCAAACGTCACCAGTGATGGTCCTCATGGTTTTGTTAAATTGAACATCGACGAGGCTGGAGAGTTCCTGTATTCTGGATCACAGTACTCGGCCACTGAGTAGCAGAGGGCTAGTACCTATGAGCAAAGTTTCTTTGCATTAACTCCCCAGTTCTTACCGGTGAGCATGTGGATCAGGTTGTTTCTGGTCCGAATTTTGGCAGCCACTTTCTGGAGGTGAGTGAAGGGTCACCACAATGGTATGGAACGGTTACAGCTTCAACCAGATCAACACCACCAAGCCCATCTCCAACCTCAACCAAAGGGTTTCCTATACCCAAAGGTCAACCACAAACCACTCCTCACTGTCTCCAGTGTATCTTCCATCCAGCAGGCAGGAGGCTTACCCTCCACCCAAAGAAAGTTTCTCACACTGAGGGGGACTTTGACTGACCACCAAGTTGACTGGGGTGCTACAGAGCTCATCACTCTCATCCAGCCGTGGCAGCACAAATTCATTAGAGAGGTCATTGAGATCTGGCAGCACAACACCATTCCTCAAAACCTCAGCCTCCAGATTAGTGATATTTGGCTCCAACTCTTCCTGACCAATGGCTCTCCCTCTATCCACAAAACATTACCTACCCTGTAAATTTGGATAGTGCTGGTAGATCTTAATGGCCTCTCATATACCCTCAGTACCTCCCCCACCCAACCTAGGCTCACTCTTCCTTTACCCTGTGCTTGTTACCTTATGACACATACAGCTCAGTGAGCATTCCCCAACCTAATCCCAGCATGATCCTGTTTCCAGTCTACGCCCATCATCTAGCTAATCCTCATCCATAGTACTTAAGCAGCATGTCATCAGAATCCAGCAAGACGGTTAGAGCTTACAGATCAAACCATCCAGCTATTTAACCAATGGTTCTTTTCAGAACCTCATAACTCATAGCGAGATCGTTCCCATGGTGTTACTGCAAACGTTTCTCAAAAATGCAGAAAAATCTGCTATTTTAAAAGTTACTTATTTTTGCTGGCCTGCATGGCTTGTGCTAAGAGAGCACACTGTGTGAGTAATATGGCGTGATATTTGAGAGCATGAGCGGACATAGCCATGACATAGCCGATGATATATCTGACGTCACGACTAAGACATGAATACCAGACTTTGCTGGCCAAGGACATTCCTATGGTGAGATTGTTGGCTGCTTGTGTATGCTTGGCTGTATTTTTTACATACACACCTACATGTATGTTTAATTCAGACACACTTCCATTTAGAAATCTGGCCCCACCCACAACAGAGGGGGTAAATTAAGAAATTAATTAAGTTCATATGAAATATATTTTCTTTTATAGTATTTCCATTTACAAAAAATTAATCACGTAAAAAAAAAAAAAAAAAAAATGATACTTCACTGAGAGAAGACTTTGTTTTAAAAACACCCACAATAATTGACAGTAAAGCAAATGACAGTCACTGTCAAATGATCCTCACTGTCAAATGGCAGTCAATGACTGACAGTGACACTGTCAATGACAGTGTCACTGTCAGTGCTGCTCTATGGTCAGTGACTGTCACTATCGAGTAAAATTGTCCCCAGTGACAATGACACAAAAGTAACACTGGAGTGTCACTATTCAGTATCACTGTAGTAGGCCTACGGTACTGTGTAGTGTATGGTATATATGACACTTTGACTGCTGCAGCCAGTTTCATATGACACTTTGACTGCTGCAGCCAGTTTCATATGACACTTTGACTGCTGCAGCCAGTTTCATATGACACTTTGACTGCTGCAGCCAGTTTCATATGACACTTTGACTGCTGCAGCCAGTTTCATATGACACTTTGACTGCTTCAGCCAGTTTCATATGACACTTTGACTGCTGCAGCCAGTTTCATATGACACTTTGACTGCTGCAGCCAGTTTCATGTGGCACTTTGACTGCTGCAGCCAGTTTCATATGACACTTTGACTGCTGCAGCCAGTTTCATATGACACTTTGACTGCTGCAGCCAGTTTCATATGACACTTTGACTGCTGCAGCCAGTTTCATACATTTTTAATCTGATGAGCCTGATTTCCCTGCCTCTGTCTGGACTCTGTGGACCCCGGTTAGAATCCCCCCAGACCCAAGCCTTGAATGGGGATTCAGTCGCTACCTGATTGGGTGGATTTTTCCCATAGGGTTTTCCTCCCACATCTGAACATTTCTTGTTGTTTTCTATGCATCATTGTCGTTAAATTGCGCTGTCGGAATTGGATGTGTAAGAAATAAATAAATGTCCATTTATGATTTATATTATTGTTGTTTTCTTTTACAGTGTCAACTCGCAAAGTGCCCTAACGGACAACATAAGCTTTTGAAATCATGTCCTTGACAAGGAATCCTCACCAAGTTAAAGATGGGACAAGGAATCCTCACCGACTTAAAGATGAGGGGCCGTCGGCCAAGAAGGCTCGTCGAGAGATGACACCATCCTCAGATCCTGAATATACCAGCGAGGAGGAGGAGGAGGAGGCAAACTTGACTCAAACTGCTGATTTTGACACTTCTGTAAGTTAACCCTAACTCCATTTAAAAGGATTTTCTAAGATTCTTCCTCAATCTGCACGGCTTGAATTTGGGGGAAAAAATCCACAAGACCACAGGACTTGTATCTCAAAATGTTTACTGGACCAGAACACATTTAGTACAGAATCAAAATGAGAAAAAAAAACCTTCCTGACACAGTTTAAGATGCATTTGACTGTTTGTATTTGAACAAGATTCGCGACTAGAGAAGATTTACCTCATTTGTCTTTCTGGGTTTATTAAGGGATTTTTCATTATTCAATATAATTGAAAAGTATTAGACTTAAGTCAACATTTGAACATAATTTGTTTTTTGAATTGAAAAGCCACAAGATTGCCGGACTTGTCTGGTCATGAGTTTACTGGCCTGAAGCTGAAATCACTGGCCTCGGGACTGCAGTCCAGTGTAAAGTTCGAGACTTGCTCTCCAGTAACATCAGAGTCAGAGTTCCAACAGTTTGCAGGATCTCCCCATGCACAAGCTGGCATACCGGGCCAATATGTTAAAATTGCGGCCAGTATGAAAAATAAAATTGGGTTTATTTTTACTTCAAGGTAGGGTAATAGATTGATTTTTGTCATTGTAATGCTGATTTACAGGCAAATTGTCAAGAAAGACACAATAAAATCCATAGGTGAAAGTTTCAGCTGAATACAGTGTCTACTTGCCAAGAAAACAGCAAACAAGGAAGTCAAATCCATTGACAAAGCGAGGTGACATCGGTAACTAATTGCATCTCTGGCCGCAGCATTCGTGAAGGGACACCAACCCTCAGAAATGTGAGAAATGATTCATGCATGAATGGTTTTTCAGATTCCAATGTCTTGGGGTGAAAAATTTTCCGAGCCGTACTACTGGAAGGGACTCCTTTCTGAAAATAGTTTATACCATCAACAGCTGCAGTGCTTCTCACCAAGTAAGTTTTTTTGGTCATTCATTTTTGGAGTATTTACCAATCTCTGACCCTATAGTTGTGTACTGCATTGCTTCAAAATCAGCGCGCCACAATGGTTGCTGGTGTTGCTGGGACTCGGATTTCACCCGTAATCGTTTACGCGCAAATAATGTTTTCCTGTCTAAAAACTGAATTTTAAGAAGTGTCCATATTTGTGGGAAGATTCAGTTTTTTAGGAGTTTGGTTATCATTTAGTAAATCAAGAACTACAAATATTTCATCAGGTCTTTGAATCTACCCGGCGGCTTGCACAATGGGGCTGTTGACCCCTTGCTTTGACATTGTTATGGAGTGGCATTAATTGGCCATCGTAGCCTTGCTGTATCATGATGTCATGGGCTATGAATAAACCACTTATACAGTGAATGCTACACTGGAGTCCTGCTGTCTTTAGAACATGGTGTCAGAAATTAGCTGAATCCACGGCAAATACCTGGCAAAAGTCATCGGCAATCTTGGAGAACAGATCATTAGACATCCGTCGGCAGTACAGCTTGATCCTTCACGCACGGTAAGCTGTCAGAAAGTGTTAAAAAACTGTATATTTTACGTGGAGTGTCCGCTGTTTTTTTCTGCATGAACGATAGGCTGTACATAATAATGCACGCATTCTACGCCATTAGCGTCAGCAGGCGCACCACGGTAAACTACGGAGGCTTCGAACAGACATATCGCGGAACATTTCAACCATGGCGCACTCGCTCATTCCCCCACCAGCCAAAATGGATATGAAAGGAGACCAGGTCTCCAACTGGCAATTTTTTAAGGCAAGTTGGCTGAATTATCTAGTGGCCACTGAATTGGACAAGAAAGACTCTTCCATCCATGTGGCTACATTACTCACAGTAATGCGTAAGGAGTACTATGAAGTGTATCAAAATCTGCCACTGACAGAAGAGCAAAGAAAGTCACCACAGCATATCCTAACCAGCCTTGGAGCTCATTTTGACCCAAAACGAAATGTGGTATATGAAAGATTCATGTTCAACTCATGCAAGCAAGAATCCAAAGAGAACATCGACACTTTCTTGAACAGGCTGAGAAAGCTAGCAACCTCGTGCAACTATGGGCCGCTTCTGGATGAAATGCTTAGAGACAGGCTGGTCATAGGAGTGGCAGGCATAGGAGTGGCAGGCAACAGCATCCGTGCCCGTTTGCTGCGGCAGTCAGGTTGGCTCAGTGGTTTCCTTCCCTGCCTTTCACCTCTGGGGGCCCCGGTTCGAATCCCGGGCTGGAGTCTTGTATGTGGATTGGGTTTTCAGTCCCTACCTGACTGCGTGGGTTTTTCCTACTTGGGGTTTTCCTCCCACATCTAAAACTGACATTTCTTCATCGTTTTCTCTACACAGGTACCTTCAGGCCTACGGGTCACAGTGCTAGTCGCTTTTGAGGGTCCCTTGGTTTCATTACCAGAAAGATATAATAATAATAATAATAATAATGACATTGCAGAAAGCCATAGACATATGCCGCAGCAGTGAACAAGCTCAGATCCACCTTCAACAGATGGATCCGCTAGAGGCAGAAACGGCTCACTTTGTGAAAAATAAGGCAAAGCAATGGACACAGAAATCTGGAAAACCAAACAGGCCTCCAAATAACAATTGCAAGTATTGTGGCAAATCACACAGCAAGGGCAAGTGTCCAGCCTATGGAGCAACCTGCTCCAAATGCCAAAAGCGCAACCACTATGCGCAAGTTTGTCAGTCGTCAGGCAAAGATTGTACTAAACGTCATCCACAGAAATTTACACAGAAGCTCCATCAAATGGAAGGAGACGAAAGTGGTAGTGACGAAAGCATTTATACAGTACATTCCAAGCCCAAACAGCAATACTTTTTAGAGCTATCAGTGGAGACGCTAACAAGGGATCGGACAAAGACTATAAGCTTTCAGCTAGACTCTTGTGCAACTTGCAGCACCATGAAGCTTGCAGATTACAAGCAGCTAAGTGACAAGCCTCCATCTCCATCAAAGAGTAAGCTGAAAATGTACAATGGCACAATTATACACCCGGTAGGAGCCACCAGCTTGAGATGTCAGATCAAGGGGGTTACAAGGAAAATCCACTTTGAGATTGTGGAAGATGCCCCCTAATCTCTACTGTCAGGTAGAGCAGCAGAAGCTCTGGGATTAATGCAGTTCGCAGAGGAGTGTTTGGTACATGCAGTGACAGAGTCACAGACTTTTACCAAGGCAGAAGTTCTCGGAGAGTACAAAGATGTATTCACCGGCCTTGGTTGGCTACCAGGACATTATCACATAGACATTGATCACAGTGTCACTCCATCGCAGAACACCAGGCGCAGAGTACCAATTCCAGTGCGAGCAGAGCTGAAACAAATGCTAGACAGCATGAAAGACCAAGGCATCCTCGCTCGAGTGACTGAGCCTACCAAGTGGATCCACAATATGGTGGTTGTCAGAAAGCCAAACAAAATCAGAGTATGCTTGGATCCACACAGCCTGAACAAAGCCATTAGGCGCAACCATTACCCGATCCCCACTGTTGACGAAGTAGCCCCGAGATTGAAGAATGCCAAACTCTTCTCGGTAGTAGATGCTAAGGACGTACTTGATGAACCCTCAAGTTATCTTACAACATTTTGGACACCTTATGGACATTACTGTTGGTTGAGGATGCCCTTTGGTATCTCTTCAGCACCGGAGGAATTCCAGCGCAGACTCCATGAGTGCCTGGAAGGCCTGGAAAACATCGCAGTCATCGCTGATGATGTCTTAGTCTACGGCTCAGGAGAAACGCAGGCCGAAGCAGAGGCCTCGCATGATGCCGCATTCACCGCCCTTCTCGCAAGATGCAGAGCACGGAACCTAAAGCTTAATGGGACCAAGCTGCGGTACAAGCTACCCAGTGTGACATACATGGGACACGTCTTCAGCTCAGACGGATTATCTCCTGATCCAAAGAATATAAAAGCTATACCCGACATGCCTCGCCCTACAGACGTCCAGGGAGTGCTAAGACTCATTGGAGTGGTGACATACCTGGCTAAATTCTTGCCAGAACTGAGCACAGTATGCGAGCCATTAAGACGTCTCACAGACAAAGACGTCATCTTTGACTGGTTACAACATCATGACACGGCCTTCAACAAAATCAAGAAGCTCATCACAGCAGCCCCAGTGCTGAGTTACTATGATGTCAACCAAGATGTCGTAATTGAGTGTGATAGCTCCGAGGTTGGACTAGGAGCCGTCATCACACAAAATGGCCGACCAGTCGCATATGCCTCACGAGCGCTATCAGCTACAGAGCGCAACTATGCTCAAATAGAGAAAGAGTGTCTGGCAATTGTATCCGTCACCCAGCGTTTTGAGCAATACATTCTTGGCCGTGACAATGTTATTGTGCTCTCCGACCACCAACCTCTGATGAGCATCTTCAAAAAGCCAATCTTGGTGAGCCCCAAACGTTTGCAACGTATGCGACTTCGCCTACAGAAGTACTCTCTACACGTAGAGTACAAGCAGGGTTCGCGGATGTACTTGAGTGATACACTGTCAAGAGCAGCCTTGCCAATGCGTCAAGTCAAAGATCAGACACCAGACTATCTGATCTTCTCCGTCACCCAGGAGCAGAAGCTCAACATTGAGTTGGAGAATATTGACCCGACCATCTTTGTCACAGATGAGCGTCTTCTGACAATCAAAAAGGCAACGCTTGCTGACCAAACCCTGCAAACACTGATGCAGATAGTCCAAATAGGATGGCCAGGAGATAAAGCTCAAGTTCCTTTGTGCATCAGGGAGTACTGGCCATACAGACATGAACTTTCAACACAAAACGGTCTCATCTTTCGTGGAACCCGTATTGTTATTCCAACAGCTCTTCGTACAGAAATGATAACAAGAGCACACGCATCTCACATGGGCGTTCAGTACACAACCAACACTGCACGGGACATTATGTACTGGCCACGTATGCATACAGAACTTGTGGAAGCCGTACAACGCTGCACAATTTGTCAGGAGTCACAACCAGCTCTCCCCAAGGAGCCCCTCATGACACACCCAATACCGAAGACACCGTGGCAGTTCGTCGCGAGTGACTGTTTTGAGGTCAATGGACAAAACTACTGCGTACTAGTAGACCTCTACTCAGACTACATCGATGTGCGCACCCTGGCCGATATGACTTCCACATCACTAATCAATGAACTAAAGCCTGTGTTTGCTACTCATGGCATTCCTCACATCTTGCTCACAGACAACGGACCAAACTATGTGTCACGTGAGTTCACCCAGTTCACAAATGAGTGGGACTTCCAACACACTACCTCAAGTCCTTATCACTCCAAATCCAATGGCAAAGCAGAATCCGCAGTAAAAATTGCCAAGGGACTTGTGACCAAAGCTGCAAAAGGCAACAGTGATGTATGGAAGGCTATCCTCGAATGGAGAAACGCTACTACGCCAGGAATGACCAGCTCCCCTACACAACGCCTAATGTCTCGAAGAACACACTCATTCCTAAATTGTATCATGACCGCACAGCCAGGAGCCTCCCTGATCTAGTTGTTGGACAGCCAGTTCGCGCCAAAACACGTCCCAAGGTGGAAGGCTCCCCATGGATACCAGGAGTGATCAAAGCTAAAGTTGCACCTCGCAGCTACATTGTTGAAGTCGGTACCAAATGCTACAGACGCAATCGTGTACACCTCAGAGACACTCAGGAGACCACTCAAACAGAAAAAACTCCAGACGCTTGTGTAAGTGCACGTCAGCTCACATCACAACCTACAACAGAGCCAGCAAGTCCCAGTGTTGCCAGCTCAGCCGCAAAGACACAAGATGTGCCTTTCACTCCGACAGATAAACCCCCAGAACTGAACACTAATGCTACCACCACCAGGTCCGGTCGTGTTTGCAAACCTCCTAAGAGACTCATTGAATCATAAAACTGACTTTTAGTTACCCCAAAAGAATCCATAAGAACTAAAAGGTCAATGCTTGGTTTAAAACAAACAAACAACAAAACTACTCAACTACAGTAATTCAAAAGTTTATGCTATAACAGTTGGGGTTTTTTTTTTGGTTTTTTTAACAAACACTTTTCTTAAAATAAGTGATTTTGAAATGTTGAAACTGTTTTCAATCTGTTTTGGTGTTAAGGCGTTTTTAAAAGTTTTGCAAAGTTAGAACAAACAAAAAAAAAGAAGAAAAAAACAAGAAGAGAAAAAAACCCAGGAAATAAAGAAGTTTTTCAGCTTTTTCTTTTTTAATCACAAAAATTCCTAGCTACTGTTAATTTTGACGGCCTCATAAGTTTTAATGACATTGTTCCTTATGTTAAGGAAAGGGGATGTTATGGAGTGGCATTAATAGGCCACCGTAGCCTTGCTGTATCATGATGTCATGGGCTATGAATAAACCACTTTTACAGTGAATGCTACACTGGAGTCCTGCCGTCTTTAGAACAGACATTACAGGAGACCATTGTCTGCCCATAGTCTGCCATGTTAACATTTGCAGGCTCGAGAACCAAATCATTTTAGAACTCTCTAGATTTGTTGTTAGATTTTTCTCTCTTGCACACAGAGTGAAGCAGAGTATGGAATCATTGAGCATGTCAGCGTCAAAAATTTTATGTGCAACAAACGTCTGGAGTTCAACTTTGGTCCTAATGTCAACTTCATTGTGGGGCGAAACGGAAGTAAGTATTGACAGTGGAATTCAGTCGAAATTTGCTGATGTTTAGGTTTGTTGTTATGTTTTGTTTTTTTGCTGTATTTTTGTAGGAGGGGAGTATGAAAAAAAAAGAGCGTACACAAAGCACGTATTCGAGCTTCCGGGACAATTGTGGTCCCAACCATTTGAATTGTTATGGGTGCAGATTTGTTTTGGTCAATTATTTACGTTTACGTAGTTTATTACCATGAAGATTAAATATGTTATTGGGGATGTCAGGGATGTGATTTCTCCGTTTTTAACAGGAATTCCGAGGTTTTTTGCCCTAAAAAAAAGAAATTCCGGGTTTTTTTTGCCCCACCCAAAAAAAAAAAAATAATAATTTTTTAAAGATCAAATTCATAAAAAATGAAGATAAAACCATATAATAACGCCCCAGATTGCAGAGTAGGGCTTTTAAAACCAAAGATAAATGTAAATATTTGGCTTCATGCTCGCAAGTTTTTGAGCTCGCATGCATGCTTTCGCGCTTTGCGCTCAGAGTTCAGGTTTTTTGCTCAACAGCCTATCACATCCCTGGGATGTATTAGTTAGTGATAAACATTATGAAAGTAAAATCAATTCAACTGTAACAAAGAAAACAAAATGTAAAAAAAAACTAAGAGTTTGTGCCCACCTCTGACCACGAAACTTATGTAAAACTCAGTGTCCTTAGTTTTACGAACGTAGGAGTATAAACCAGCTTTTAGTAGTTGGAGAATTGACCCTTTCAGTCTGACCATAGTCGCTAAGCCGTCAATTCGAACATGGCCTAATTCTGAAATATTTCCAGAAATCTGTTTTTGTTGTTGGTAAATATTTCACCTTTCCTTCAACTTTAAATACTTCCAGCAGATCAATGACTGTCACTGTGTAAACAAATCACTTATCCTACCCTTCCTCAACAAATTTGGCTTGGATAGACATTTGACAAACAATACAAATATGCAGTTCTTATTTTGCACTTCAGGGCATGAATTTGGAGAGAACTTCCAAAAGATGTCAGGACTTGTAGCTCAAATTGTTTACAGGACCAGAATGATTCTTACAAAACCAGAATTGAAATAAGGACAAATTCCTAACTTTGGAACCGTTTTAATTTAAACAGGCGAAAGATTGATCTCATTTGTATTATTGGTAAGTATTCGTCCGAACCCACATGCTGACAACACAGGAACTTGAGATGCTAGGTGGCAGCAGACTTGCCAGGTAAATCTATTGTTCTCGGAAATGTGCTCATGCTCAGAACTGCGTAAACATTGACATTTTACCTGGTAAGTCTGCTGCCACCTAGCATTCCAAAGTCTCCCATTGACCAAGACACTCCATTCTTGTTCTTTTCTTTATTAACTAAATTTGAAAGCGATATATTTTATTGATTTGATTTTGTTTGCCCTAGGTGGAAAGAGTGCCATCTTGACTGCTATTGTTGTGGGTTTAGGAGGCAAGGCTGCATCTACCAACCGTGGCTCATCGGTAAAGAATCTCATTAAAAACAAAGAACAGTAAGTTGGACCAGTGGACAAGGAAAACGATTTTTAAAAGAGATCTCTTCATTGTTATGACCTCTCATCACTGCTGATTTAGCCTCGTCATAGCCTCGCTACCATGGGCAGCGCGCCATATCGATACCTCTCGTCACTACTGAGTTAGCCTCAACATAGCCTCGCTACCATGGGCAGCGGGCCGTATTGATGCCTCTTGTCACTACTGAGTTAACCTCATCATAGCCTCGCTACCATTGGCAGCGTGCCGTATCAATGCCTCTCATCACTACTGATGTAGCCTCGTTAAAGCCCCGCAACTATGGGCAGCGTGCCGTATAAATAACTCTCATCACAATTGAGTTAGGCCTTGGGCCTGCTTTTAATGGGTGACTTACTTAATGGAATTACAATGTTTTCATATTCATCCTATCAGAGTTGCTGATATCACAATAAAGCTCCGTAATCGTGGTCCAGATGCCTTCAAACCTAACCTGTATGGTTCAACCATCATTGTTGAGAGACGATTAAAATCTGACGGGACGTCTAGCTACAAACTCCGCTCCAAGGCTGGGAAGATCATCTCACAGAAGTATGCTGAGCTTCAACAGATCAAGGAAGAGTTCAACATACAGGTCAGGTTTTGTATTCCCTAGTTTTTTTTCTTTCCGAAAAGAGTTTTCATGGAGGATTGTGGCTGAGTGGTCTAGTGTGGATATTCACAATTGTGGCTTGTTGTGGCCGAGTGGTTAAGAACACGGGACTCAAGCCCTGGTGTTTCAGATCAGCAGAGTGTGGGTTCATTGCTTTGTCCTTTGGATGGGACATTAAGTGGAAGGTCCTGTATGGTTGGTAGTCATGGGAGTGCAAAAAAACCAGCCAAACCAGAACACTCATCGTGGAAGAGTAGGAGTTAACCCTGGTGATTCTGGTTCACATAGCAAGCATCCTTGGGTAGACGTTTCCTCAGGCTTGCAAGCTACAGTGATTAAGTTCACTTGTAAATGAGGCATTTTTGGTTTCATTACCAGACACATGTAATAATAATGAAAATAATAATATTAAACGAAGGGTTGCAACCTAAAAGTGGGTCGCGAAAAACTTCAAGTGGGTCGCCAACCTTCGTTAGAAGCGCTAAATTTATTGCAGCAGCACAAAGGCCATTTGTTAAAAAGCTGTAGTTTTGTTCGTGTTCATCCTCCATACCCAAGCTTACCATCATTGCAAAGAAAAAGATCTGATCTTTCCAATGACGGTAAAATAAAGTAGTGTTGCTATTATGCAATCACTTCAAATTGGAGAGGAAAAGATCTGAAATGCGAAACACCTCCGTAGTGTCATAAGGTTGTGTGCAAAAAAGTGAAATTTTCTGGCTGATGTCAATGATTTTTTCTAATACTTATTTTGCTCTAATATGAAATCTTCAAGGTAATTGTACAGTTTGTAAAATCCAACTTTGAACACAAGCTTCCTGTGGTGTGAGAATGACCCCGTTTACACTAGATCCAGAAAGGTGGACCAGACCCAGGTCTGATCCGGCAATGTGGACTAACGGCTAGTGTAAACGCAAACAAGCAGGATCAGACCCGGTTCAAGATCCGGCAATTTTAACCCACCTTGGCCACCAAGGCTAAGACCAGGGGCAACAGAGGCCATGGCCTTCATGGCCTCCGTGTAATTCCTGGCCGGACAGCAGATTCACTTTACTCTTACAAACAGGATAAGTTGTATTTAATTTGTATTTAAAGCTAATTTTGATGATCTTGTTTGATTTCATTGCAGATTGATAATCCTATGTCCATTCTAAACCAAGACACCACCAGAAACTTTCTACACTCACAGGACCCCAAAGACAAATACACAGTAAGTTTGCACACCTAAGCCTTTTTCACACAAGCCCCCCCCCCCCAAAAAAAAAAACCACAAAAAAAAACCCAACGTAAATTCCTTGTGATGACTTCTCAAGATTTCTCAAGCTCCACACAACCTAATACAATATTTTGACCAACTTCGCATGAGATAAGGAATACAGAAATAGCTACTTACCACTAATATAAGAGTATTAAATTTTCATTTTTTAATCATCGTTAGTACCAGTGAAATAATGACGATTTGTTTAAAACGACTTTTGTGTGTCTGTTTAAAAAAACATCAATTTGGACCGAAACACTCTTTAAAAAAACTTTCCCACGCATGCCCGATGAGACTGCTTTCTTGTACCAGAGGTCAAATAAATAAATAATAATAATAACAATAACAAAAGTAGTTTGTTTTACTTGTTCTGCATCATGTAAATTTGGTTCACACACGCCCTCACACGTTAAAAAATACTGCACATTTTTCTGCAGTTTTTCTTGAAGGCAACCCAGCTGGAGCAGATGACGGACGACTACAACAACATCCAACAACATAAAGAGCTGATGAAACACATAATTCAACGGAAAAAAGAGGTGAGAGGTCAAAAGATCAACGGTCATGCTTTTTAACCTGGCATGCAACATATCAGCCAATCAGGGCCCAATTTCATGTAGCCTGTAAGCACAAAAATTTGCTAAGCACAGGAAAATCTTGCTCAGCAGAAACAGACTACCAGCCAACATTCCACAAAGTTTACATTGTTGCCACTGGTACCTCATTCATTTCTTGCCGAGTAAAGAAATTTGCTAGGCAGAATTTTTTGCTTAACAGCTTGATGAAATTGGGCCCAGCTGATTTCCTCTTTATCTCTGTGTGTTTGTTAGTAGTGTAACACAAGAAATAATGTGAGGGAATTACTTTAATGTCTTCCTCAACTTTCCTGGTTAACTAACTGTTCGGGTGAGCGTATGCCGGAGCTGAGGGCGAGTGTAGACGTCGATGAACAAAATGATGGTACAACAAACAAACGTTTCGGCCAAACTTTAATTATAATTTTGACGGATAAAACGATTGCAAATACACATGTACAACAAATCTAGCTTGTAGATATATGAGAGGCGAGTCTCTGGTGTATGGAGCAAGTCGGAGCACTCAAGAATGAGAGTCCAAATAAGAACACTTTGAAAGGAGAATTTGGGGGATCTTATATAGGGTTTCTGGAGGTGGGGTATATCTAGATTTAGCAATGATGTCATAGAGAAAATACATAAGATCAGTGACATCATTTCCTAGAATATGTTTGGATGAAGTAATGGTCAGCAGGGGAGTAATGGTCAGTGTCCTGGGGGCATAGCCTAGGAATGTGTGTGGTGTGTTTTACAAGAAATGGGAGTGAGCTTTGAAGTGAAATGGACCACCTGTCGACAATGTTGTGATTAGGGGGAATGGTGAATTTAGAGCCAGGAAATGAGCCTTACAGTAGTAGTGGCATAGAAAACTGGAAATAAAAAATGCTGTAAAAAGATAAGGGAGAATCTAAAAAGTGGAATCGGTAGAAAGGTCCCAACTGGATTGGATAAGTATTCCAGCGTGTGCTCATGGACTGTTCCCTTGGACCGCTGGACTGTTCATTGGAACTTTCGAAATACTAATACGCAAATTCACTCACATAGGATTGCTCCAATACTTCTGCACAATGATGCGGTCCAGCGAAATGCTCTGGCAGTCCAATGGATTGCAAGCGTGTGCCCTTGGGAACATTTATGGCGTGTCGTGGCCGAGTGGTTTAGCTCATCGGACCCAAGCTCTGGTGTTGTCAGCAGCAGAGTGTGGGTTCGAATCCCGGTATTGACACTTGTGTCCTTGAGCAAGGCACTTAACCATAATTGCTTCGAAAAAAAGTTGAGAAGGTAGTGCACTCTGCTTTGCCAACCAGACCCCTAGTGGAGGATACCCTTGCCTACATCCTTACAGACTATGAAGGGGGTAACCTTGTTTCAGCCCCAGGAGTAGGTGGCAACGTGCCCCTAGTGACAGTTGATCTGGGTCGTCAGCCCAAATCAGGTAAGTGTAGCCCTCACCTTGAAGTGGCCGTCCAGCCTTGTGAGTTGGGCGATATCTCATAAAAATTTTTTAAAAATATAAAGATTCTTTTGCACCTAAAACGTACCCGACTTTTGAGACCCTCCCTAAATGTAGTTTGCCATTTCCTCTTTTTTTTGCATTTAGGAAGTTGCATGATCAAAAACAAGTTTCTGGCATAAATTTCACAAGCCGAAACAATTTCCGAGAGCTAGGGTAAAAGGAAAGAGGGATTGGACAAATTGTGGGAAAGTCCGCTTAATTCTTGCAATTTTTGTCTTAATTTTTTTTCCCAGATTCTTCCAGAGTTAGAACGAGAGGTACTACAGAATGAGCAACGGTTCAAAGATTCGGACCCCATACAAAAGCTACAGGAGAAACGAGAAGGCCTACTGCATGTGACTGCATGGTCCCAAGTGGCTGCAGAAGAAAGAGTAATTATAACAATGATAATAACATTATTTGGTTTTACCCATAAACCAATGTGTGTTTTAACACACATTAAAGCACTGTATTTTCCCGAGTCCTGTGAAAATAATTCATAGCCAAATTACTTGGGTGGGATTCGAACCTTTGACCTTTGCCATAGAGCAGATGTCTTACGACTAGACCACCGAGATTGCCCAGTAGCTAGACCCAGCTCGGACCCTATAATTTAACAGCAGGTACTGCAGCATTTTACCAGATTGAAATAGTCAAACGATATTCTTTATCCAATTTTTTGCAATTATTTTAACACATACAATAGAAGATTTTTCTTATTCGTATGGATAAGTATACTTTGGTGCAGAGATTTGTCATTTTTCAGCCTAACATTGTATCCTTTTGTTTGCAGAAGTACGAAGCCATGCAGAAAGAATTCAAACAAGAGGAGAATCGCACACCAAAGTTTGACAAAAAAATCCAAACATCACAGGTCTGTACAATTATTTGTATTACGCCATTTGTCATTTTTCAAGAATGGGAGACTTTTGGGACACTAGGTGGCAGCAGACTTAACAGGTTAATCATCAACAGAATCAACCTCATTCCCAGTGGTGTAAGGTCTCGCCGCGTCGTTTTTTCCAAAGATTGCTGAGTTACTGATATTGCTTTGTCTTTTGGATGGGACATCAAGTTGGTCCTGTGTGTTGTTTTATGCACGTAAAAGAGTCCAATGCACTTATCGTAATGGGAAGGTGTTTCTGGTTTGATTGGCTGCATATTGCGCCACAGCACCTTGTAAACCATTACATGGTGCTATGTAAAGGAATAGGTATTGTACTTCAAACGAAGCCCCACATACCTTGCAGGGTAAATATCGTAGCGCTTAGAAATGTAGTATTAAGCTCGGTATAAATGTAAAGTAGTATTGTTATTATTATTTATCTGATTTCTGACTTTTTAAATCAGCCTATGTCAAGAAAATCAACTGTTATTTTTCCCGATATATATATAAAGAAATCCTCCTCTTTGATCTACTTCTCTAGTGCTGAGGACACTGTTCCTACAAGCTCCTTGAAATCTAAGCCCCCGGGTAACCAAAAGGTGGAAATGCCATCATTTCAACATACCTCCTAAAGTTTGGATCCTAGTTTCAGACTTTTTGTCAGCTGTAACTCTCACTCCTGAAGGGTTTGCAAGTTTATAGCCCAGTGGTGGCAGTGTGCAAGCTCAGAATTATGAAACGATGGGGAAAATTACCTGATACACGTATGTCTGTTGCTACCTAACAACCCAAAGTTTCTACTCGCACCAAATCTTATGGTCTCTGGAAAAAAGCTTCTTTTCTTTTTTGATGAAAAAGTGTGGGCAATCTCTGAAGATTAAAGGTATTATACAGGATTGGTGGAGCTGACAAAATAGTCGCTGACAGTATTCATGTTTTGTGCGATCAGCCATGTCCATGAAGTAAAAAAAGTTGTGAACAAGTGGGCCTTATTCGTTGTGAGAGTCAGGAGAAAATTGTGAAAAACCATGCACAGTTTCAGCATGTAAACACATTGTCCTTAATTTTTGTTGTAACAACCCAAATCAGATGTTCCGTTTGTTAGGTTTCTCAGATACAGTTTTCTCAAAGATGAATTTATTTTGAAGGGAATTTAAACAATGATGTTTTTTTATTCTTACCGATCCTGCATAATACCTTTGAGCTCAACTTCAGAATGTCTCTGAAATCCTTCTGTAAAGTATACCTGACCCCTTGGGTAGAAACTTTAAGACACTGTCTATATTTTACTGTCGGCGCCTTTAGGCCAAGGTTGAGAGTAGCGAGGCTCATTACCGTAGCCTACAGAATCAGTTGAATGAGCTCCGTGAGAAGATCAACGAACTGCAACCCCAGCATGCCATGGAAAAGTCAGAGATGGATAAACAGAAGAAGAAAGAAAGAGAGATAACGGTAACACCTTCTTGCCCCTCCCCCACCAACCAGCCTCTGCCTCCCCACCATCATACCAACACACTACCCCCACCACAAAATAAGTTAACATTTTCGGCTACCTAGCTCTCTGAATGTTTTGATACTTTTTTATTCTGAAATTTCTCCAGTTGACATAATCTCAATAAACATACCACCTGCCAGAGAAATTACATTAAAGGCCCCCACCCATCAACCATCCTCTTCCCCACTGTCCTACCCCACCCCACCCATCTCCTCCCTACTTTCTTGCATCTTGCATTGTTGTTCTCTCCAAGCATTGCTGCTGTCCTGGAGAGAGTGGGTCCCAATTCCATTTATGCTCTGTGCTTGTGCTGTCAAGATTGTGCGTATAAGATGGTGATTTTTTCAATTTGTCCTGACAGAGATTGGAAGCTCCATCGCTCTTATAGCTAGCAGTGCTTCTCACTGGAACCCCTTTCAGATTGGTTGCAGTGACTGCAGCCACTGGTAGCCTGTTCCAAAATTACTGACTTAACAATTTCTGCTACCTAGCCCTCTGAATATTGTGATACATTATTAAGGCAATAAGAGTGTGGGGACCCGGACTTCACTGTGTGATTAAGACCAGGGCCCAGTTTGATAGAGCTGCTTTACCAGAAAATATGGCTTAAAAAATTGCTAGCAACAATAAGCAGGATACCAGTCACAGATGCTACGTGGGTAATGGTATTTTAGCTGGTAACCTCTTTCTGGTAAGCATAATTTTCTAGCTAGTGTCTGTGCTTAAGTTGCTCTATATTTTGGGCCCAGGTTGGTGGTAAGGGACCAAGCTGAAGGTGAAGTCCATTAACAGCGGCCAGCCACCAACCAGCGTCATTACCACACTGTGCAAACCGGCTCCTCACACTGTTATTGCCATTAATAAATACCTTTAACGAACAGTTAAATCATCAGAATTTGCGATTTTTCTTTCACCGATATTTTTAGAATCGTTTTATCCATGTTCAAGGGCCATTCTTTAGGCTGTTCGATTGTTGCACTGAACCAATTTTATGAATGTCTGTAATTACAGGAAAAGATCAGGTCCCAGCAGAGCCATGTGAAGAGTTTGATCAGCGATAGAAATGATCTCCAGCAAAGAATTGATGAACTGAAAAACAGGTTTGTTTTGTACATGAGGCTGTATCCGAACTGGCAGCTACAGTTGTGGCTATGACTGTTGCTATGGGTGTTGCTAAGGACGACCTATACTTCAAGCATGATGATGTGGTGATCCAGTGGTAGCCGTAGCCGTAGCCACCAATTTGGACATGGCCTGAGTGTCTATTTATTGAACAATCATAACGACGGCAAGATTGTACATTTATCGTTGCTGTATACTAGACCTTATTCATTGACGTCATCACGCTGCCATCTTAGAGGTAAAATGAGGATGAAACAAGGAAAATGCAAATCTATGTATGTGCGGCACACAGGATGGGCCAATGAGCAACCGTCTTTTTACCTCTAGCCGAAGGCCATTGTTTCTGTTCTTGTTCTGCTGTTTATTACAGTGCAAAAAAGTAACAATGGCCTGATGTTTCGACCCAAGCAGAGTCTTTTTCGAGGGCTGGTTTTCGCATTAATACTATAGGTTCTTTTGGTTGGTAAGCAGTTTGCAAACCGCTAATCTTATGTTCTCGGTTTTGTTTTACAGTGCACGTAGAGACTATGAGGATGAGAGGGAGAGTGGAGAAGCAGAGATCCAGAGGCTGCAGGAGCATATCAGAGCCCAGGAGGCACAGAAGGCAACTACGGAGCAAGACCTAGAGCAGTTTGCATCCGCTGTCAACAGAGCCAAAGATTCAACCTATGCACTCAAGTAAGGGACCTTGTCAAAATGAGTCCAGGACAACCAGTGAATAAGTACTGTCTGAGACAAGGTTTTCTACTCGCCGTTAGTTAAACTTGTTTAATTGGGTGTTGGAGAAACCATGGGAGAAGGTCACAGTGCCTGGGGTTATTTTTGTTTACAAACCGCAGAGACTTGGATTGCTATCTAATGGAAAACAAGCAGGGGGTCTCTACACGATTCACTGTCAACATCTATACATTACACATTTTACTTATATACAACGACCTTCAAACCTTTCAGATCGCTCAAAAACCGCAAGTTTGTTTATACTACATTTAATCAGCCAGTCAAACCGCAGAGAACTCAGTAGGGCATGTCTTTAGTGCATCGGAGAACTATGAGTCTTTCAGCAAGTAAAACCATGTCTCTCTTAGAAATACAGTCCGATGGAAATCCAACCAAAGTTTGACATCAGAGAATTGTTATCCGACTGCTTGTTCTGGATTAATTTTGACAAGACCCCTAATTGGCCATTTACAAGTTACCGATTAATTATGAATTCCTCAGACTATAGAGACAGTTGCTTTTTCACTTGGTTCGGGGCAATTTTTTATATAGCAACCTCCAGGTGAGCCACCCATGGTACCATTGTGCCAAATACATTCATTCAGAATTGTGTATGGGCGTTCACCGTCTTATACGTAACCACGCACAAGCTTGCCCCGAGTCATATGACAGAGCAACTGTCTCCAAAGTCAGAGGACTTCAAATGTAAGCGGTAACTTGTGAGCAAGCAAGTCGTTAAACCAGACATTATTCAAATTCAACTTGCAAGTGGCCTCTTATCTAAGTGTCACTGCAGAATGCGTTGTTGCTTCTAAAATAGCATTTACATAACACTCGAGTTTGATATTGCAAAAATGTATTATCTCGCTTAAAATATCTCAGATTAACATGCCGAATTTTGGCGCTGAGATAAAATGTTTTTGCACAGGTCTTTCTTTTAACCCTATATCACACTGCTTATATCAAACCCTGCGTATTGCACCAATGTAAGTCGGCGTATTGCGCTGTTTTAAGCTAAGTATACGCAAAACGCACCGCTGTTCTAACACCAAGTAATGCGTTCATCCGCGCATTAAGTTTCCTTAAATATAAATTTAATATCACATGTGCGCTCGAGGAATACGAGACTCCGATACGGCCTGGTTGGATATGGGGCTCAGAAGCGCTATATTTTTACGTATTCCACTAACGCTTTTGTGACAACTAATGCTATTTTGGTTAATTTCAGGACACGTAATAAAGACATAAGGCAAAGCATAGAGGCTTCAGAAAGGCGAGTCCGTAACCTTGAGGCTAACCGCAAGGATCGTCTGAAACTATACGGCGACTTCATGCTGACCCTACTCAATGAGATTAACAAAGCAGCACAGACGAATATGTTCCATCATAAGCCCAAGGGACCAATTGGTATAAAAACACCCCTTTTCTTGTAAACATCACAGGAAAGCTCCTTTAAAGAATTTCCAAGTTTTGGCCACAAAACTCCGAAACTATACATCCTTTTTCACTAGGGGGTGTGTTTACATTGAATTACTTGGGTCATTAAACTTAATGGATGAGCAGTCAGCAGCCCTACTGGTTTGTGCATGATCCAATTATGTCTACTGTTTGGAAAAGGAATTACATAAAGATAACAGGTGTGATGTTTCAGATGAAAAGGATGTTTCATTTGAGCCTCTTTCTTTAATGGAGCTTTCTCGTAATGAAAATGTCCTTAAGGTCATTTCCTTTGCAAAATTGAAATTTGTTCTTATTTTTTTAATTTGGGGTTTAAACCACAGTGTCCTTAAAAGTGACAAGCACTGTAACCTGTAACCCTGCATATGTACCTGTGTAGAGAAGATGATGAAGAAATGTCAGAATAAGATGTGGGAGTCCTTTAGTTTACTTTGTTGCAACTGGTGCCCCACTTATTTTTTGCTTAGCAAAGAAATTTTGCTCAGCAGTGTATTCTGCTTAAACAGCTTTGTAAAAGTGGGCCCTGAATTTGAGTCTGGTTCAGACCGTTCAGCCACAAGGCTCCAGTCTGCATGGGATTCATACTGGGGTCCACAGACATGAAAGGCAAGATGCCCCCAAGCCAACCTGATCCCTGATTTTTGACAAGGGCAATACAACCTCGTTCCCAGTGGTGTACGATCTCGCAGCGCCATTTGTTTATATTCCCAGATTGCCTCGCTCGATCGTAAACCCTGGAAGTGTGACTTTAAAATATCCAAATATATTGGATATTTTAATTAGTCCTGTGGTTGATCCATTCTGTTTTGGAAACTTCGCAGAGCGCGCTGTCAAAAGACGCTTCAAGTCATGAAGTAGCTGGCCCCCTATCGATCTTGTGATACGTCTAACTGTACGCAGTTTAGGGTGACAACGTAAAAACATAATTCATTTGAAATGTATTGCGTCGAAATACATGCATTTTTACATGCGTTCTACAAGCACTCGAATGTTTTTAACAAGTGCGCATACAAAGCAGTAACTTTTGGTTAGCCAATCAGCGTTGACTTTCAGTGATTCCCTACCAGGGGTCAGCGATGAGAGGTATCGATACGGCGTGCTGCCCATGGTAGTGAGGTTGAGGGCACTATGATTTTAAAGTCTCAAAGTGTAAGGGAATATGTTTAAGAGACACCAAGGCGAAGACCAGGGTAACAAGGGGTGTAGCCTCCCTGGTCCCTTGGGTGATTCCAGATCTGATGATATCTGAGGAATTTTGTGGTATCTTTTGTCCAAGCAATCTAGCTCATTGGACTCGATTTCTGAAGGCCTAGTCATCGGATTGTTGGTTCGCATCGTGTTCATCAAACTTGTGTCCTTGACAACGACACTTGGCCATAAATTGCTTCTCTGAACCCAGGTGCATAAATGTAAAGCTGCGAGGGCTGAGACTGTACTATGTTTTATTAACCCTTAGCGCCCCATAACCAGAGCTCGGGTCCGTTGAACTAGACCGCTTGGCCATGATATGCCAGGGTAATGTAAGCAGCTTAGGGTTGAGTGTTTCTCGAGGAGCTGAGAAAGTTTGAGGAATGGTCCAAGTTTGCCTGATGAACAGGGATATAAATCTTGTAAAGCGCCTTTATCTAGAACAAGTATAGGTGTGCACTGCGCTATATAAGTACCGAGTATTGTCTTTATTATTCAAAACAAAAAAATTGGATTTCATCAAAACAAACGTTTTCCGGTTTTAACAGGTACTCATCTGTCACTGAGAGACCCTCAGTGGGCCATCGGTATCGAGGCTTGCTTAAAGGGACTGGTGTATAAGTTCTGTTGCCATGACTACCACGACATGAAAATATTGAACCAGTTGATTGCTCGCTTCGTGCCTGATAAGAGACAGCGACCAGGCATCATCGTCTCGGCTTTCCAAGTAAGATTTCCAATTCTTGAAATATCGGTGTCATGAAACCTGGAAAGAGTGATCAAGACTGTTTCTAAGCTAGCGGCTGTGGTTGTGGCTAGATCGGCAGATAGCTCTTAAGATAGCCGCTGCTGTCACTTCTGACACTAGGCAAAAAGATTAAAGAGTAGAAGATAATTCCAATAGGTAGTTCCCATTTGACGTCACATATTGTTAAGTTGGCCATCGTTACAGGCAAATTTGTTTAACTCATAACTTTAAACCACATGTGGCACACATGAGTTTTTATCAAACCTGCATACATGGGCAGTCGACCAGTTGGTTGCAGAGAAAATTTGAACATTTGACGCAGCCAAAGGTCAAGCCCCAAATTTTCCGTAAAGATGCCGTCTATTGGGAACTGTCTATTTGAATGTAAACTAAATACTTTTCAAAACATTTTGTTTGTTGCTCAGTGTTTTCACTAAGTGTTGGCCATTTTCACAGATTTAGTTAATTGCACAGTGTGTTTATTGAAAATGAGTGGATGGGAATGATTTTACTCTTCGAAAATGTTTCCAACTCTTCCAAGTGGTCAAGTGCACTGGCCTCAAGCTCTGGTGTTTCTGACCAGCAAAGTGTGGGCTGAAGTCTCGGTCTTGACACTCATGTTCTTGAGCAAGACACTTGACCATTACTGCTTTGTCCTTCGGATGGGACGTACAACCGCGTGTTGTGTTATGCACATAAAAGTACTGAGTACACTTATTGCTAAGCGAAGGGTTTTGCCCCCCAGTGTTTCCTGGTTTGATTGGCTGATGAATTGCCCCACAGCTCAAGGTAAAATCCCATGGTTTACGTGGAGCATGCGGACATTTCTGAAAACAATGGATTTATATGGTAAGTCTGCTGCCACCTACTGTCCCCAAAAGTCTCTTGTTTGCTAGCCTGAACAATCTGACGCCACACTTCGAGGCTCTTGAATAATGCCTGGGACCTTCCTGACCGGATAATGGCCGATGTACCTTTGACCTTGCATTCATTTCTGCACATTTCTCCAATGAAATCATCGGGCCTGTAAGACCAGTGCCTGTCTTTATCCTTGTGGATAAAGACAGGGGACCAGTCTACCCATTTGCCAAATGATTCCGATTGCTGTTTTACTATTACCAGGACCAGAAGTATAATATTGAGGCGGGTGCTGTACAATGCCAACAACATCCCTCCTTGCTGGACATGCTGGACATTGAAGACCCTATGATTTATAACTGTCTTGTTGATCAGGTAAAGTATTATAAACTGTTCTGTTTTAGCCCACACGCACAAGTGCCGCTGGCTGCACCGCCATTGCTGGGACACTGGCAGCACAAGGTTTTATACACAAAAACATGGAAAAACTGTAGTCTTTTTAACTTTTTATGGGAATTTTTCTAAAACCTTGCGCTGCCAGTGTCCCAGCAAGTGCGGCGTGGTGTGCAGCACTTGGCATGCTTGGATTGGTCTAAATAATGTTTCACAATCGTATGGATACGAATACAGATACAGATAACTGTATCCCTTAACGTTGGATGCACTTCAGATAATTTATATTGGAGTCCAATATTACACAAATATTGGATGCATATGAGGGCATTGTCTCAGAATATAATCACGAGGTGAACTCTGGACCATTCCGTTTTGCAAGGCTAAGCTGGGTGAAATGGAAAAGCCGCAGATTTCAAAAATGTTCTTTTTAACATGCAGCGTGCAGTGGAGAAGATCCTGTTGATCAGGTCGAGCCAAGACGCGAGAGACTTGCTCCGACTCCACACTCCGGTGAATTGCCGAGAGGCGTTCACGCTCAGTGGGGACCAAGTCTTCGCTGGCCGTGACCAACGCTACTACTCCAACCGTTACACCACGGCAAAATTTCTGCAGGGAGACGTGGAGGACAGTATCAGGTACACAGTACACATTATTGGATATAAAGTAACTAAACTGACTAGAGCGGGACTTGAACCTCCTAATTAACGTGCTGGCACTCTACCAACCAAGGTATCTAGCCATGTGTTGGTGACCTCCCTATTTTGTCAATATCTTTGTTCAGGGTGCCAGTCAGAAGCCATACAACCTGTAACTGCCGTGTAGCCAGGGATCGCACCCAAGTTTACAATACAACCTGGGAAACGGCAGCAGAGGGATCACCTTAAGGGGATGCAACTTTTTATTTTTAATATCAAGTAATAAACCCCCAAGGGAAACTGACTTTTAATAGTCAACTACACTCATACCACCTCTTCTGTACTATTGGCGACTTTAGTTGGTTAAGCTTACACACCAAAAAGCACTCAAGCCTGAGCACAAAGACCATTTGTAATAAAGCTTTAGTTTTGTCCATGTTCACCCTCCATACCCAATGGTTGGAAAGAGAAAGATCAGATCTTTCCAATGGGGGTACTGTGACGCAACTTACCCAACGCATGAGGGCGCACGACTAGCTGCGGGCTATAAAAGCCGTGAGCGCGACAGTCGGGTCTGGCAGTCGGCTCTCAGTCTCCCACTCAGTCAGTACATAGTTAGTTCGTCGTATAGTTGGTGTATTCAGCACGTGCAAGGAGTATAATTAGGTAGGCACGGGCGGGGCAGACGGCGTGCTGCACGGTGGGTGAAGTCGGGCTGGGCGTTCTTCACCGGGTGTCAGGAGGCTACTGGAGGCGCAGCTACGGACTGCTATAGGTAGCGCGACGGGACGGAGCCGGGGAGCGCGCGTCGATGCACCGGCCGCCTCTACGAGGGAGATCCGAGGACTCAGAGCCGTAGAGGGCGGGAATCTAGGGAGGCGCACTATCACGCAATTGAGGCGTACGGCACGACGGACACCTGGAGGCTAAGCCCAGCCAGGCATTACCCAGCCGACAGCATTGCCTCACATTGACAAACAGGAGGTTATTGTGATTATAGGGCTTACGTTAATAATTAGGGAGGCTACTCAACAGGGGTCCTGTTAATACAAGAGTGATTACACAATAAATAGTTGGAACAGTGATATATCTGTCTCTGTGTTTTTATATTGTCTGTCCATTGTCTGTCCTGGAAGGCTGAGGCGCGGGTGAGTGCAGCTACGCGTATAGGCGGTATATTTCATCCAAAACGGACCTTCCTTTCTCGACCGCTCGATTGGTAAGGGACCAGTTCCGCCACAGTACCATAAAATAAGGTTGCTATTATGCAGTCTTTGCAAAATAGATTAGAAATACCTGAAAATTAAACACCTACGGAGAGCAATATGCTCATGACAAAAAAGTATTTAAGAATCCAGCTTGGACTTCAGGAAATTAAATCAAAAACTTTGCTGTTTATTGACTGAACTCTTTGACTTTTTTTTATTCTATGAAAGGGAAAAGAAAAAATGAGAAATGTTTAATTATTTTGCTCTCAAATAAAACATTCATACTGTGCTAATAATTTGTGTAGAATTGACCTCTGAACTCTTCGGAGCTGTTCCGTGAGATAATTGGCTTCAAGCTTGAGAGAGAGTCGCTATGTCACATGATTTGGGGTAAGCATTTGCGAAGTTAAAGAGATGGCAAACACTTATACACAATTCTGAATGAATGTGTATGGCACAATGGTACCAGGGTTTGCTCATCTGGAGGGTTGCTTCACAAAAGCTTGCCCCGAACCATGTGACATAGCAACTGTCTCTTTAGTCTGAGGAATTCAAATTTAAGCGGTAACTTTTGACTAAGCAAGTCAGTGTACCAGACGTTATTCAAATCTAACTCACAAATGGCTTATTGGATGTTGGTGGGTTTGGGATGGTTGGGTTGATGAAAATAACAATAGTGTTGGATCTGAACAGGGAGTTGAGGCAGGAACTGCAGGACTTGAGACAGAAGCAGCAGGAGGCGCAGAGACAGCTGCAGGAACTTAACAAAACCATCAGGGAGAACGAACAGCAGAAAAACCGGGCGCAGACGCAGCGACGGAAAATACAAGACTCCATCAACCAACTGTCGTACGTAAGTAGACACCTCAGATTCACAACTCCAACCTGGGGCCCCCAATCTCATAAAGCTGCTCAAGCACAAAAAGTTGTTAAGCATGATAAAATTATGCTAATACCAGAATAAGGTTACCGGCCAAACTACCATGTTTTATGTACAATTTGTGACTGGTATCCTGCTCATTTCAGCTTAGCAGAATATTGTTAAGCAAAATTTCAGCTTAGGAAGGTCTATGACATTGAGCTCTGGAAATTTACCTGGTAAGTCTGCTGCCACCTAGCGTTCCAAAGTTTTCTACTGGGGAATCAGATTCCCTGTGTACAGTGAACATGAAGTAAGTTGCACATCATATCTTTACATGCATTTGACTCCCGAAATGATTGAACTTCGACCAACATAATAGTCAGGTGTGGTTTCAGTGCAAGAGGTCAATAAATGTTTTATTTCTTCGTGTACACCTGTCTCCAGGACAAACAGCAACTGGAAGCAATTGAAGATGTTCCCCCAGTCGATGTCAGCACCTTGGAGGAAGAGGTCGAAACTCTTGCCAGAGAAATTGGTGCCCACCAGGAAAGCTTGGATGAACTTCGGGGACAGTGCACAGAAATCCACAAGGAGTACGAGAAAAAAAGCAAGGAATATACCACCCTGGACGAGAAGATGAGAAACTTCGCTGATCGAGTGGAACCAATAAAGGTACCAGTCGATTCAAATAGACTAAGGTTGGAAGTTTTAACCTTTTTTGCATTTGTATTCAAAATTCTTTTTGTGTTTTTGCACGATATTATATTTTGTAACTTTTTTTCCTAGCTTCTGGAGAAATCTTTTTTCTTTGAGAATGTCGTTGTCACGAAACCCTGACTTGACAAAAGAAAGACAACAAAGGTTCTCATAATAAGCACCAGAATTTGTTGGTCTCTAGAGAGAAAACATGGGTATGCATTTACCGTGAATCGGCCGACGGTATGTGGGAATCTCGGGACCTTTCATTGAGCCAAAAACAATGACAAACAATGGTGGCAGCCTGTTCATTCTAGTAAGTCATGTTTATATAATATAAGGACAAAGGCCTGGAATCGGGGTTTCAGCAATAACCCCCCCGGAAAAGGGGAGATTTGGAGCATGAATTCCAGTACTATTTGTCTCTCTTTGTAATGGTGACACAAACCTTAGCACGATAGGTGCATTCCTGTGCAAACTACACAATGGAATGTCCGGGTGAAATACATGTAAAGCCGAAGTTGTTCCAGGTGTTTATAAATGCCTTATCTAAATCCCCTACAATTTCTATGTCACAAGTTCAGTTTAAAAGGTTAGGAAATAAACATAGATGCACCAACCGGAGAACAGACAGTTTTGGGGAGTGTCATAATTTTCTCTCAGAGTGTTGTGGTGGACAAGTCATATGCTCTGGACTTGGGGTTTGGTTGCTGAGTCATGTGACAATGAATCCTGTACCAGCCGGTCTTGGAAACTTGAGTCTTAACCCTATTTAAGACCATTTGCTTCTAATATCAAGTTATAAACCACAAGGGAAACTGATTGGTAATTTACCCAGTCAGTTTCCCTTGTGGTTTATAACTTAATATATTTTAAATAAAAAAGTTTGTATCCCATCAAGGTTATCCCATGGCTGCTGCTTCCCAGGTTGTATCGTAAACTTGGATGTGATCTCTGGCTACACTGCATCTAATGGTTATATGGCTTCTGACTGGCACCCCCGAACAAAGATATTGACAAAATAGAGAAGCCGCAAACTTAAGGCTAGATAGCTCAGTTGGTGGAGCACCAGCACGTTAATCCGGAGGTCATTAGTTCCAATCTTGCATCTAGTCGATTTGTCTTGGCTCAACGTACACCGTTTATTTCCGTATAATCTTCACCATATGCCCAGACATGGATAATGATCAGATGATTGTGGCCGTGCGATAAAAGACGAATCGGCTCATTCTTTTATCGAACAGTCCACAGCCCTGCCATTTTTCACAAGCTGTTTTAAGACCTTGACACCACTCATATATTTATTCCGTTAAAGCGTTCCTTTCAAATCTGTTTGCACAGGATGATGTGTTGACAGCTAACACCGAGGTTGAGTCAGCTCAGAGTCATCTGCGTCATTACAGCAGTAAGAAGATGGAACATCTGGTCAAGATCGCTGAGATGGAAAGGAAGCTTGCAGAAAAAAACAAAGTGGTCCAGGTCTGTCCGCTAAATCCTTCAGCCCATTTCACAAGTTGCCCGTGTCCAAATGGACGTCCTTGGTAGTGGCTACGGCCAGATCGCTGAAACAGCCTACTCGTCACTGTTGTCACTGCAGCCAACGGCCGTGCAGCCAAAGCCAAAGTCTCTTGATTTGCCTTAAACTAAACAATTATAAAACTACTACTCTAGACTGGTGCCTGTCTTTATCTGTAACAAACAGGCACTGGTCTTATAGACCTATCCCATGCCGGATATGGAGCAGAGAGTATCCCACCATTGTTCCCATGCTTTAAAGGCAAAGTATACCTTTGGTTATTGGAGCCGTCCGATTGCTTAATCCTATATAAATGTAAATATATTCATACAATAAAACTAGCCTGTGAAAACTTTATTTCAAAAGGTGGTCAAGTTTTGAGATATCGCCAATATCGAAAATCTGGTTCAAAAATGTCCACGCAGGAAAACAAATCCCTAATAGGAATACATAACCTGAGAAACGTTACTGACAGTAAAGCTTCTCAGATTCAAATTTTGGGGAATAACAACAGATATCTCCTTACATAACCACATTACTATGAATTTAAAGGCTTCTTCAAAATGCTTTATAGTATCGCAAGCTGCTGTCGGCATCTGACCAATAAGTTTTTATTGCCATTGATTTTAAGAGCGATTACCAAACGTAAACCTTCCCTTTAATACACTATTTTTCCTCTCGTATCCCCCCCCCCCTAAAATCTACCACGTGCCACTCAATGTCCAAATGGATGGCTTCAACGACCTATTCTTTACTAAAGGCGCTTGATTTGGATGCGGTCTTAGACTAAGTATGACAAAGCAGCGATGTTCTTTGTAGACTGGTCCCCACTCACAGTCTACAAGGAGAAAGGCAGCTAGTGGTTTTTACAGACCTAATAGTTTCATTGGATAGATATATATAGTATGCAATGACACACTGTGTAGTGCACATGACACTACACACATAAGCGTGTACACACACAGCGTTGGAATGCTAGAGTTGAGTGGGTCAAAGTGATATCTGGCAGGCAACCAGTAGGTTCTGAAGGTCAGTACCTGGCATTATTTGGCATTAACTTGGACATGCACGTGTCCGTATGTTAGTGAAATTTGACACACTGCCTGAGACCTGGTTACTTAGCTTTTATCTTTAGCATTAGTGCTAAGTGCTATTAATGTCTTTTTCGTTTCTTCCAGGTAATGGTAGGCCAGGCGCAGCAAGTCCACGCAGAGCGTATCGTGACAGACAGAAAACCTCAGAATATTGACGGCGAGATTGACCAGATCACTAAACGAATAGAGAAGGAGCAACAGAGGTACGCTTGCTTGTTGCTTTAGCCCATAAAATTACATGTTCAATCCCACAGGTTTAGTGGCTAACACCCGCTTCAGACAGACAGAGTTGCGTCAAACCAAAGTATTGAATGAAGTACATGAAAAGTTTGACATCTGAAATAGATACAGGCAACTGGACACACTGGAAGTTGAATGACTCTGGCGCATCTTGGATTCAGACGTCAATCGCATCATGTGCCCGAACCTGATGCAAGTTTTATGTTAGTGTATGGTAATTAGCATCCCACAATTCACTGGGGCACCATGGCGGCCCACAAACGGGAAGCGCGAAAAGTAGAAACTCAGATGACTTGTATCGAGAAGATTTATGCAAACAAAATTATGCACAGCATAATGGCGGTTGATGTCAGTATAAAAGATATGTATCAAGGAATAAACCACAAGGGAAACTGATTGGGTAAATTTTGAATAATTTTGGTTTTAACAAAGAAAAATTGACTGGAGCGGGACTTGAACCAATGACCTCTGGATTAACGTACCGGTGTTCTACAAACTGAGCTATCCAGCCCTATGTTGGCGGTCTCCCTATCGGTCAATATCTTTGTTTGGGGGCGCCAGTCAGAAGCCATATCACCATTAGGGAGACTGCCAATATAGGGCTGGACTGAAGTAGTCACCTGGTTTATATTGTTTTCTTTTATACTCTTGGTGTTTATTTCTGGGTTTTTTCATGGTTTTTATTGTTCTCTTTTTTGTATTTTTGTCATCTACAGGACGGGTGATCCAGAGCAGATTACCCGACTCTACCACAAAAAAAAACAAAGCTTTATAAAGATCAAAAGGGAGCTCAGTATGTTCAAAACTTCATCAAGGTACCAATTCAGAATCAAAATTTATTTGTTATGTAAGACCCAGTAACTGGGGCGCTGTATTCCTTTTACAAATAATTTGACATCTTTGGTCCTACTAGTGCCCAAGGAATCTTCTCACGCTGACAACATACTTGTCAATTTGCTACGATTTTCAAAACACACAGCCACAAAAAATGCCCCAAAATGACAAAAACACCAAACAAAATAGTTCGAAAATCGCCTACTGAATTCTCAATGTGTTAAGGATGCAACACAAGGCATTTAATTGTAATCACAATCTTTTTTTGTGCTTCAAATCGATGATTTTATAAGCCCACATTTTGAAAAAAGATGTCAATAAGTATGGTGTCCTCCTTGGGCTACCGTAGTCTTGGCTCCATGCGCACACACACATCCAACAGTCAGATATCTATGTACACCGCTCACTGTACAGTTGTAATGAATCAACATAGAGGGCGCTGTGACTATTGTTAAAAGGAGTACAGCGCCCCAGGTCTAGGGCTATGTAGGGTGCGTTTGAGTAGCTTCCACCAAGTTGCCTGCTGACTCCAGTACTTATAGTCTTTAGTTTACAATTTAGTAATAATTTACCCTTTAGACAGGGCAGTGCCCTGACTTTGTAGAGGGGCATCCAGGTCATTAAACAGTTTTGTTGTCCACTCTCTTTCCAATAGAGTCCTTATGAAAATGGGGAAAAAATTACAAGTCGGTAACCTCACGTTAAAATAGTGTAAAATGCCACTGTGTTTGATACCCTTCAAGTGCAATTTTAGTCAAATACCAAAGAGTTTGATGACATTACATTTTAAAATATAATGTCTGTACAGAGAATTGTTAGTTCATTCCTGAATGCTGATGATATTCAGTCAAAACAGCATTGAATTTGAGCTTAGGACTGGTGCAGAACTTCTGTCAAGGGAAAATATTGTAAAGACCACCAGTATTTTATTATTTATTTTTTTTTAGAGTTTAGAAATCATTTCATCTGAAAAAAAAGAAAACTAGTTTTTAAGGTAAAAGGATAAAAAACATCATTGTTTAATTTTAGTTTGAAAGCTTACTGATTATAAAGTCAATACTAGAACTATCTTTTCTGTGTAATTTTTCCAATGAGAAAACTATATCTGAAAACCTAAAACAACGCAACAGCTGATTTCGGTTGCTACAATTAAAATGAAGGACAATGTATTGACATGCTGAAAAATGTGCATGCTTTTACACTATTTTCTCCAGACACACGCAATGGGTTAAGCCCAAATTTTCACAGGTTTTTTATTTCATGTATATGGCTGATCACACAAACATGAACACTGTAAGTATTTTGTCAGCTCTACCAATCCTGTATCATATCTTTAAACTATGCCACTGTGCTCTCCCAACAGAAACTGGATACCCTTCTTGATCAGCGAATACGCAGCTTCTTAGTGATGCGTCAACATCTTGCCATTCGTGCCAAGCTCTTCTTTAACACGACCCTCTCAAGGCGTGGCTACAACGGCAAGATCACATTCCAGCACCAGACCGGGGAGCTTCAAATCACTGTAAGCGATTTTAGCAGAAATTCATGGCGTATCGTGCCCGAGTGGTCGAGCAAACTGGACTCATGCTCTGGTGTTTCTGATCAGCAGAGTGTGGGTTCCAGTCCCAGTCTGACACTTGTGTCCATAAGCAAGACACTTGTGTCCATAAGCAAGACACTTAATATGCTTCGCCCTTTGGATGGGTCATAAAGTCGTAGGTGCTATGTGTTGTGTAATGCACGTAAAAGAACCCAGTTACACTTATCGCAAAGAGAAGGGGTTTGCCCCGGTGTTTCTGGCAGTGGCTGCTGAATGTGCTGCAGCACCTTGTTAACTCTCAAAAGATGTTACATAAATTGGTCTCATAATTCATAAACTTCAAAAACCTGTCTGGAAATAAATATCGATAAGGGCTTTGAAATGCCAGTATGTAAAGGATGGTTTGTAATGTTCTTTTTTACCGACTGAAAAGGAGAGGGAAACAGAGGAAGCAGCGGGTCAATTGGTGGGAATAACAGCACTTTAATTAACTAAACAAAATATCAATATCAAAGATTTTTACATTAAACATACAGTTATTATAATCCCGATCATCAAAACCAAAGAGCAAATGGAGATAAAAGAAATACATTCCGAATTACCGAAAGGTATTCCTAATTGATCCGAGTCAATAAAAATAATAACAAAATAAAACAACTCTATTATAAAAGTGGAAACACAAACTTATTCTCAAATGGCCATTCTCAATAAAACAAGAAATGAAACTTTACATTCATAAAGAAACACTGAAATAAAAGGTAAACCCTAGGCTTTTGCTTAAATATCATCCCTCTTGCGTTAAATAGGCTTACACACCAGATAATAAATATTACCCTCTTTTAGACTCAAGACCAGACAGTCTGTTATCGAGTCAGAACTTGGGTAAATTACCCAAACTAAACAAGAACAGGCAATGTTGTAACCCAGTCAGACCACTTTATCTACACTTAACTAAAACAAAGAAAAACATAGCTTCCTCAGACAAGCTCAGAAGGCTCAGAAGAGCAATATAAACAAAAGTCTTTCCTATAAAAATGGGTCTCCACTCTAGAAACTTCCATAGCCTGGCACTTGCCTCCAACAAGCAAATCACAGGGGTATGTTTATGAGAGAGACATAAACAAAGGCTAGTCTGACTTTCAGCTTCCACTGACCAGGCCCATAGGGCATAGAGTTAATGACCCTACTGTAAGGCAAATGGAATGTCCACACAGGGCTGGGACTATGCAGTCTGAGTGTATCTGTCTGGGGCCATCTAGCCACATACATCATATACTGACCCAGAAACCTAAAATAGTTATAAAAGATAACTTTTCTGACTAAAATCTAACAAGTTTGGAGAAAGCCAACAGATCTGACTAATATGTCAAACAAACCTATGAAGTATGAACTTTCCTTAACTTAAGTTACTTGATACCACTCTGCTTCAATAAAACTGAAATAAAAGTCTGCTTGGATCCAGAATATGGCCAATTTTGGACCAGTGCAACCATTGTCTCACATGGAAATGTCTACAAAATATCACAAACTTTCTCTAAGTTTAAACACAATAAAAGCAACACTTCTTGAAATCAGAATAAACCAAACTAAAACTCATATTAACTTTTACACTTCCAACTTCTATTTTTATGTGAAAACTAAGAAATTAATGTAAATAAATGTAACTTTTCCTACCTGAAAAGGAGAGGGAAACAGAGGAAGCAGCGGGTCAATTGGTGGGAATAACAGCACTAAGGCATGCTAAACCCCACCAACCACACCACTGCATCCTCTGGCTCAGGGACAGTCCACTTTCAAGTAGGGGTCACCAGGGTCATACAAAATGTACCTTTCTAAGAGTGAAGGAGACCTGTTGATTAAACTTGGTTAAGTACAAAAAAAGAAAACAGGGGGGGGGAAACTTGTAAACTATAAATGAGGGGGCCTCATTTACATCAGATAAAGCTCTTTATGAAAACTAATTAGAATTATTTTTATTCTGCAATCATGGAAATGTTTCTTGTGCCGAATATTAATAATAATAATAATAATAATAATAATATTAATAATAATAATAATAATAATAATAATAATAATAATAATAATAATAATAATAATAATAATAATAATAATAATAATAATAATAATAATAATAATAATAATAATAATAATAATAATAATAATAATTATAATAATAATAATAATAATAATAATAATAATAATAATAATAATAATAATAATAATAATAATAATAATAATAATAATAATAATAATAATAATAATAATAATAATTTGTTCAATTTAGTAATAATAATTTGTTCAATTTAGTAATAATAATTTGTTTAAATGATACAGTTGTTTGCTGATCTGTTTTTATGCCCCGCCGGCGAAGCAAGCTGAAGGGGCATATTGTGTTTGCCTTGTCCTAGCGTGTGTGTAACTACAGGGACAAAGGAAATAACAAAATATGTCTCCACAGGGATGCAAAAAAAAGAATGTGTGGGTGTGTGTTTTGTGAGTGTGTGAGCACACCCACCGGTCCTTGTGGGGTCCAAAACACAACGGAACAATGGACCCCACAAGAGAGTTATTTGTTGAACTTGGACCCCACAAGAGAATTCTTTAGAAAAAGGAATAATAGAACAACAATAGCAGGACCCCACAAACCCGATCCGTAAGGTTGTGGGTGTGCTCATATTCGGTACCTTATGGAGAACAAGGACAAAACAAAAAAGGGAAATCAAGAGGTCGCCACAGGGAAATTCTAAAGACTGGGGTGCTCCACAAGGAAATTTGTGTACAAAGTCTATGGGAAACTGTTAAGTGCAGGGACAAAGGCCGGAAAGAACAAAAGAATGCTTCACAAGGATGCATTTTTGAGAATGGGTGCCCTTACACATGCCAACTTATGGGGTATTTTTAACAATGGAACAATGGACCCCACAAGGTAATTACAATAGGAACAATTGGGCCCCACAAGGGATTTCTTTAGAAAAGGGAAGAACAAAAGCAGTACCCCACAAACCGGATCCGTAAGGTTGTGTGTGTGTGTGTGAGTTTGTTTTCACATTCAAACCGGGAACCTATAACAAAAGAGGACAATAGGGTCCCCGGTTGGGTAAAGGTCCCCAGTTAGAAATTGTGTACAAAACCAATGGGAGCTGTTGCCAAAAAGTTAGAGTCCAAACAAAAGAGGGACAATAGGAGGTCCCCGATTGGAGGTGTTTACACACTTGTGTGTGTATGTGTGTGTCTGCAATCATTGTCCTAGCGATAACTCAAAAAGAACTTGGCATATCAACTCCAAACTTGGTTTGTGGATTGGTCTTGGGATACCCAGAAGCCTATTGTTTTTGGACCTTCTTGTCAAATGTCAAGGTCATTATGGCTAAAACAAAAGAAATGTTGTCCGAGCGATAACTCAAGAAGGACTTGGCATATCAACTCCAAACTTGGTTTGTGGATTAGTCTTGGGATCCCTCAGAAGCCTATTGTTTTCTGATGCCCTACAACAAATGTCAAGGGCATCATGGCTAAAACAAAAGAAATGTTGTCCAAGTGGTAGGTAACTCATGAAAGAGATTAATCTTAGCGGGACATTTGTGTTTGTCAACACACCATTCTTGTTTATAATCCATTTACAGGTGCAGCCCACCCAAGGTGTCGGCTCAAAGGACATGAAGGCCTTGTCAGGTGGGGAACGCTCCTTCTCCACCGTGTGTTTCATCATGGCACTGTGGGAAAGCATGGAGACACCCTTCATGGCACTAGATGAGTTTGATGTGTTCATGGTAAGATTTGTCCCATTCAAATCCAGGTAATAACCAAAGAGAGACTGGAAGGGGGAAATAGTCTGGTGCCGTGGTTACATTGGAGCTATGTGCTCATAAAATATGGGGGCGGGGAACTACACAAGAGTTTGGCCTAGGAGAAACTGTACTAGTAAACTTACAGGTACAACCTTGTATAAAACTCTATTGGGTGAAGTGTTTGGCTCTGAGGAGAACCAGTGAGGTCTCGGCGTTTTGAACAGCATGATCTGCTCGTCTTCAGGAGCACAAAGCAGGAGCTCACGACCTCAGTATACCAATTCATTAAGCTCTGCCCACTATACCTCTGCCTAGCACTGGTACCCATATGGGTATCACATGTGACACATAGTACCCGTTTTCATGAAAAAGTGTACTTTTGATGTGCAACGCAAACCCACATACATGCACAAATGTAAGTTTTGTGACAAAATAAATTTGTTTCTCAGTCATGCACAAGCCTCAAACATGTCTGCGATCAGGAGGCTTAAAAAAAATGTGTTATTTAGAATCAAGAGAGGTAGCTCTAGTCAATGCACTGTGCAACACCAAAAATGCATATTTTAGTCAAGAGATTTCATCTCATGAGACTGTGGAACTTAAGTAGTGGATCTTAAGTAGTTATTGCATACTTGAATTGCATCATTCTGATTGGTTTTCAGGACATGGTGAATCGGCGAATCAGCATGGACCTGATGTTAACGGTTGCTAAGGAGAACCGAATGAGACAGTTCATCTTTCTCACACCCCTGGACATGAGGTAGGTTTAACAAAATCATGGTATATTCACAGCTATCAGTGTGATCTTTTCTTTACAGACTAAAGCTGCCTTCGGGTCCACCTGAGATTTGCTTGCGCTGTTGGAACCATCAGCATCAACCAGATAATTGATACTCAGGTCACTTTAGCTCAGAAATAGTGTAAATGTTGTAGAACCAGTGTCACCCCAAATAAAACACCTTATTGTTCGATGCATGGGCTATATAAGACTATTATTATAACTTGGATGAGCTTACTCTAATTTAACTTCAAAAATCATTTCATGGCGACAATTGTTTTTATTTTCACATTACAGCAAAATCAAGGCCAACCCCCTGGTGCGGATCTCTCGTATGCCTGATCCAATCCGTGAGGATCAAAGCGTCCTTCCCTTCAAGCCAATCGGACGCAGTGACAACAATGACGAAGATTAACTGACAACATGGACGCTGAAAGGTCAAACATCAGGCACTATATGCTACCTTGACAGCACACCAGTGAGGGCGCAATAACCAGATCTGCTGCACACGTATGTTCTTACCTGCGTCTTGAATTCTTCATAGTTTTTACTGTTGTAGTTGTACTGCCTGAATTTTAAAGTGTTCTTGTGCTAGCTGATCATCTGTAGACAGGAATGAGTTATACGCTGAACTGTTTTAGCAGAGACTTTGTGAGCAGTAATAGCATTCATATTCTCGGACTCCGGCCCATCCTTCCCGTACATATTTCTGTGCGCCATTTTTCATCCTGCATTTGCATTCTCCATTCTTGACGAACTGTTGTGAACTCTGCTACTATTCTACTACTACAATAGTGCATTTCTTCGCTCACTGAGTAAAGTGAAGAGTGTACCCACTCCAATATAGCCGCCATCTCTGGGCTCATTATACAATATTTGGAAACTAGATGAGGTCGACGTGCTGGCAGTCATAAGAAGCGCAAAATCTCACTGATCATCAGGGAACGCCATGCAGTATGTCACCTTATTCACCATGGTGGTGTAGATCACTCCAATTTGGCTGAAGTTCCCATCAATCACAACCAGCAAAAGAGTCTGGTAGCTGTTCACCTTAAGAAGGCGACAAATCATCGAGTGACCCCAAAGACAACCATTGCTTGCTGGAACGCCTGTTCAATAAACAACAAGGTAACTTCAGTTTGTGAACTTGTGTCTGAGAATGACATTAACATTTTAGCATTGCGAGAAACCTGGGTAACTGGCACTGATCTTGACATTTTCACTTCAACTGACATCAAACATTAAATTCCTACATGATGAAGTCCACAATCCCCGATGATCTCAGTGTGGGGGGTGGGGTTTGCTTCGTTCTGAAAAGTGGCTTTAGTACTATCATCAACAATTCTAGTTCTTTCAAATCATTTGAATACATGGATGGGACTGTATCTAGAAAGTCCTCCAGCCTTAGGATGCTTAACATCTACCGGCCTCCTGTTTCCATCAAAAATAAGATGTCTCCTGCCATATTTTTTGAGGATTTCTCCACACTACTGGAAACCACAGTTCCTTTTCCTGGCCAGATCGTTCTGTTCGGCGATTTCAACTTCCATATGAATGTGCCTGAAGATCGTCATGCCGCAATCCTCCATCTCACAGAGAATGCTGGGTTTCAACAGCATGTAATGGAACCTACCCATCGATCCGGTCATGAGCTTGATCTAGTCTTTTCATGCAAAGACTCCTCCTTGATCACTGATGCCGGCATCATCCAGGATCTTCCATCTGACCATCATGCTCTGAAGTGTCATCTCAGTATGCAGTCCCCACCTGCTCTAAAGAGAACACTGCAGTACCGGAAGGTTAGTGAAATCGACTTGGACAACAAGTTTGATATCGAGTCATCCTTACGGTCTACTGATCCTGCTGCTGATTTCATTGATACAATGACAGACCAATTTGATTCAACCCTGCGCGATCTTCTTGACAAGCATACTCCGGTTGTGAGTAAAACCATCACTCTCAGATCGAACTGTCCATGGTTCTCAGATGAGCTTCGGTGCCTGAAGCAATGTAAGTGGAGTGCTGAGCGTCGGTATAAGAGAAACCTTGAGGCATCTAAACGCGATTATCGCAACTCCCGGATTACTGTCAGTAGCACCAGCGAGCTTTTTCACATCGTTGACTCCCTAAGCAATCCCGATACAGAGCAACGGCTACCAGCACACGACTGCTCAAAGACACTTGCTGATGACTTTGCAAACTTCTTTGAGCGCAAGGTGAGCACTATTCGGAGTACGCTGGATGCAACAGCCAATCGAGGAGCACCAGTGCTCTATGGTGAGATGTGCACCTGTTCGTTTCCACAGTTTGACACGGTATCAGAGGACGAGGTAGGGAGGTTGGTAATGGATTCACCGTCAAAGAGCTGTCAACTCGACCCGATCCCAACTACACTAATCAAGTAATAACTCATCATTCATGTCTGGAATTGTACCTCGAAGCTTCAAATCTACAAGAGTTGTACCACTTATTAAGAAACGTAAGCTCGATCAGAACACCTTGATGAACTACCGACCTGTTTCACCCCTTAGTTTTATGTCTAAGCTACTAGAGAGGTGCTGTATACAACAGACAAAAGGCTACTTTTCATCTAACGATCTGTATGTGAGTGCTCAATCTGGGTATCGATCTCATCACTCTACTGAAATGGCTCTACTTCAAATCCAAAAGGATGCTCTTAGAGCCATGGATGATCATCGGGAAGCAGCAGTTATCTTACTGGACTTCAGCTCGGCCTTCCATACCATCGACCATGCAATTCTACTCGATCGCCTCAAACATTGCTACAGTTTGACTGGGACAGCCTTACAATGGTTCATATTGATCATATCTTATTGACCGCTCTCAGTCCGTTATTATTTGGGATGCTGCATCTGCTGTTCACCAGATACATATGGGACGACGTTCCTCAAGCATCTGTGTGTGGAGCACCACTGTTCACTTTCTACATGGCCCCACTCAGCGACATCATGACCAGACTTAACATCTACCAAGTTATGTATGGAGATGATACTCAGGTGTACTTGCTCTTCAAGCCATCGGATGCTACTGGAGCCATTCACCGCCTGGAAGAGAGTGTTAGGGAAATCCACGAATGGGCCGTTTCCAACAAGTTGCAGTTTAACGATGAGAAAACCGAAATCCTTCACTTTAGCTCTCGTTTTGTTAAATCTGTGAGCCTTCCTCCAGTGCTGATTTGAGGTTCATTGGTCGACGTCTACAGTGAGGCGTGCAACCTTGGAATGTTTTTTTGACAGTGGGCTGCACATGAAGACTCACATAGACAACATATGTCGGCCGTGATGGGCATTCATCTACAAAATCAGAAAGATTAGGAACTTCAAACCCTCACCAGAAAAATTAGTGGATGCATTCTTTATATTAAGAATTGATGGCTGCAACAGCCTTCTCCTCGGTCTTTCGAACAATTTTATACCTCATACCTCCAGGAGCTCGTTCAAAGGCATCAGCCTGCTCGCCACCTACAGTCTTCATCCCTCAATCTTTTGCATCAACATTCCCCTCCTCCATGAACTTGTTCATATGGTGGTAAATCATTCAGCCCTGTAGCTCCGTCACTTTGGAACAACCTGCCACCAATCATCAGGGAGTTGTCTACCGTCGAGCAGTTCAAGTCTCGCCTGAAAACGCATCTTTTTAAACAATATTTTTTAACATTGTAACTTTGTAACTCTAAAACTATTTTCAACTCATTAGTTTTTTGTTTTTTTAGCTTACTGTTGGCTGGTCCAGATGTAATCATTTCATTTTCTTTGTTTGTAATTTATTTTAAATTGTACAATCCTTTGATTGTATTCAGCGCCTTTAGGCGGAGCTGATCTGCAACTGTTTGCACTTTATAAATTCCTTATTGTTATTATTGTTATTATTATTATAATAATTATTTCATCCTATCACAGCATGCAAAAGAAAGATCACATTTTCATTTGTGCCGGTAACTCCTTAAGTTGGGCTACGTCCCGTAGCCTTAGATCTCAAGGGTCTCTTAGAATCCTCGCTGTTCCCAAAAGCGCCGCCTTCTGTAATAGATCTACCCTCACATTTGTTGTTGTTGTATATGTTGTTGTTGGTGTTGTTGTTATTGTTGTTGTTTTTCATGTTGTTGTTGTACTTGAACTCCGTACTTAAACTGGTACCTGAACTAGTCGAACTACTAATACTGCTGCTGCTGCTGGAGTTGTTGATGTTGTTGTTGTTTTGTTGTTGTTGTCGTTGTTGTTGTTGTTGTTGTTGTTGTTGCTGTTGTTGTTGGTGGTGGTGGTGTTGTTGGTGGTGGTGGTGGTGTTGTTGTTGGTGGTGGTGGTTGTTATTGTTGTTGGTTGTTGTTTTTCATGTTGTTGCTGTTGTTGTTATGTAGTTTACACTTTTATTAGAAATATCTGAATATTCAAGCATCGTTTTTTTTTCACTACCTCATATAGTGCAAATGACATTGAACACAGTGTTTAACTAATTCATTAACCGCTGTATGAAGAATGAATTGTAAGACCATTGACCTTCAGTGACACCATTCGGAATCTACGCAAATGCTTACACCATCGCACTGTTCACAATAATACGTTTTATATTAGCGTGTCATTGTTTGTTTTGTGTTGAACGCAGTTCCTGTCAAATAGTCTAACCATCTGAAAACAGTCTTTAGACTAAACCATAAAATGTAATAAAAAATCAATTTTGCCACGCCATGTGCAAGTCATCTGTCAAAGACAAAATTTATTTCAGCCATGAGTGGCTATTAGCCCAAGGCAAGGGATTTGTTTACAAAACCTGTGGGAATACTAACTTGAAGAAATTGTCAATTTGTATTATTATTATTATTATTATTATTATTATTATTATTATTATTATTTCATTCTATCACAGCATGCAAAAGAAAGATCACATTTTCCTTTGTGCCGGTAACTCCTCGAGTCGGGCTACGTCCCGTAGCCTAAGATCTCAAGGGTCTTTCTCAGAATCCTCGCTGTTCCCAAAAGCGCCGCCTTCTGTAATATATCTACCCTCACATTTGTCCCTATTTCCTCTAGATGTTTCCCCAGTGCTTTCGGAATGGTGCCAAGTGCTCCAACCACAACAGGGACTACTTTCCCCTTCACCTGCCAAATCTTACGAAGTTCCCTGGCCAGGTCTTGGTACTTTTGGATCTTTTCCGTCTCCTTCTTAGAGACCCTTGTATCACCCGGCACAGCTATGTCAATAAGATGACACATCTTCTTCGTCTTATCTAAGACTACAACATCCGGACTTCTATGTTCTATAACATGATCAGTCTGAATGTTAAAGTCCCAGAGGATCTTGACCTGGTCGGTCTCTACAACTTTATCTGGAACATGCTCGTACCATTTTGCAGTCACTTGGACACCATTCTTTTTACACAGATCCCAGTGAATCACTTTGGCCAACTTGTCATGTCTTCCTTTGTACTCCATCTGGGCCATCATACTACATTCACTGACAATATGAAATACAGTCTCCTTCGCCTTATTACACATTCTGCACATAGGAGAGACGTTTGCTTTCTCTATCCTTGCCTTCATTACATTTATCCTTAGAGACTGGTCTTGCGCCGCAGTAATCAAGCCCTCGGTTTCCTTCTTAAGTTCTCCGCTCTTTAACCAATTCCAGGACTTGTTGCTGGCAACGCCTTCAGTGCATCTCAAGAACCGGCCATGAAGTGGTTTGTTCCGCCAACCTTGATGTCTTTCCTCTTTCCTTTCCCTCTTGTACTCCTTCGGCCCAACTTGGCCCAACTTGGCCCGCCTTTGTGTACTTCTGCGCAACTTTCAACAAGCTCTCCTCAGTCCTCCTAATATAATAATAATAATAATAATGGACATTTCTATAGCGCCAAATCCATTTTAGAAAATGCTCCCTGGCCCTTTACAATCCAACGATATACATAAAATAATATAGTAATATAGCCTAATCAAACGATAAGTTAAAAAATAAGCTAGTCAAACTAACCAAACGATGCAATTATAAAAATGAGATAATAATATAAACAAGCACAGTTGAATAAACATAAATACAAAACATTACACAATAGAAATAAGTGAACAGTAAACACCCCTATATAATGATCAATCAATCAATCTATCTGTCCAAGGAAGGAATTAAGGAAAGCAAGACTAGGTAAAAATAGTACAAAGAACATACATAAACCGAATACAAAACAATTGAATATAGATACCCCAGAACCTGACGGGTGAACTAACCTCCCCATCCAACCCACCCTCACCACAACCAGACCCAGCAACCTCAAACAATATATATATGCTCCTAGCTGCTTTTAACAAACCATATAAAATTGACATGGTACTAAATATATGACTTAAAAACAAATCCCAATGGGATATAAAATGCCACACCAAGACACAGAACATTATTATATATCCATCCAATCGACAAGTAAAAAATGAATATGAAAACCTGTTATTATAAAACTATGTATTATTTAAAAAAAAAAAAATGCAGACATAAAATTATATACACAATAAAATACAAAAGATACAAATAGAAGATAATGATATGCAGCTACAAACTGCTAAACACTACTCAGAGAATTAAAAATTAATCATCATTGGGAGCAATGTACATAGTTGAGAGAGATTACACTGCACCAAATGCTTCCCGAAACAGATGTGTTTTAAAGCCAGATTTGAATGTGCTAAGAGTGTCAGCTTCCCTAAGGCTGATGTTCAGTTTGTTCCAAAGCAGTGGGCCAACAGCAGAAAACATTCTGCCACCAGCTGAGGCTAACCTGGTCCGTGGGCACATCAACCTGGATCCATCAGCAGACAACCGTGTGGTCCTAACTGGTTTGCAAGTATGGAGCAGTTCACAGAGGTAATCTGGTGCTTGACCATGCTGACATTTGAAAATCAGCAGACAGATCTTGAAGATGACTCTGTATCTCACAGGTAGCCAATGCAATTGCATTAACACAGGTGTAATATGCTCATGCTTCTTAGTTCCAGTTAAGAGTCTAGCAGCAGAATTCTGGACTCTTTGCAGTGGAGCAAGAGTGGAAGCAGGTAGCCCAGCCAGCACTGCATTGCAGTAGTCCAGACGTGACGTAACAAGCATGTGAATGACCTGTTCAGTAACAGATCGACCAAGGTAACACTTAATTTTGCTGATGTTGTGAAGATGATACATGGCAGTGCGAGACACTGCACGGATGTGACAGTGCATGCTCATGTTTGTCTCTAAGTTGACACCGAGGGTCCTGACTTGAGTTATGGGGTTGATGTTATGTGTGCCGACATTTACAGTTACTGATGGAACTTTCTTCAATGATGCAGGCGATCCCAAGATGATGATTTCCGTCTTGCCATCGTTCAACTTCAAGTAATTGAACGTCAACCAAGATCGAATGTCGCGGCAACAGGCCTCCAGTACATCAATCTGAGATGTCACATCAGCAGAGTTTGGTCGAGCAGAGATGTACAACTGAGTGTCATCTGCATAAAAATGGCACTTGAGACCATGTTTGCGAATGACATCACCAAGTGGTCGAAGGTAGATGCTGAACAAAATGGGACCCAGAACTGACCCCTGTGGGACACCATAACGCAGGGGATATGAAGCAGCTGTTCCAGATTGAAGACAGTCGCTGCGAGAAGCACCAGTGACTACAACCGTTTGACGACGGTTACTGAGATATGATGAAAACCAGTCTAATGTTTTTCCAGTCACGCCAACATGTGACTTCAGTCTACTGAGCAATATCCCATGATCCAGTGTATCAAAGGCAGCGCTGAGGTCCAAAAGCACAAGAACAGTTACCATACCCTGGTCAGTGTTGGAGAGAAAGTCGTTGTGCACCCGAACCAGTGCAGTCTCTGTTCCGTGACATTTTTTGTAGGCCGATTGGAATGGGTCATGGAGTTTGTACTTGGACATGTGCTGAGTCAGCTGGCCAGCCACAACTCTTTCCATTACCTTGGAACAGAAAGGTAAGTTGGTGATTGGTCTATAGTTCTTTAACAGTTCTGCTTCAGGGCTTTTGAGATTTCGTACTTTAGGAACTGGAAATACAATCGCTGACTTCCAAGCTGCAGGGAAGATACTGTGAGTGAGTGATGAGTTCACCATAGTTGTAATTATTGGAGCGACCTGTTGCTCACATGTCTTTAACAGCCTAGTAGGAATTGGATCCAACCAACACGATTTCGGTGCTGATTTGTTAATGAGTTGTGCAACTTGAAGGTGTGATACTGTCTGCAGTGAAAGTTTACAACCAGCAGGGAGTTCAAAGTCATTGTCTAAGACACAGTGGTCATGCTGCTGCTCAGGTGAAGGATCACGACACATGCTTCGAATGTCAACAATTTTATCCTCAAAAAATTTGCTAAAACGACCAGCAAGCTCCATTGCAGATTTATGAACAGGCAATGGTGTAGGGGGTTTCAAAAGGCTGTCAATCACACTGAAAACGCGACCCATGTCACCCTTATTGCTGCAGATGAGGTCCTGGTAATACTGTAACTTGGCGTCGTGGATCAACTTGACCACTTTGTTTCGCTGTTCTTTATACAGTTCACGATCAATGACCAGCTGAGTAGAGCGCCAACGACGTTCAAGTCTTTTGCGCTTCACTTTCTCAGCATGGATGCTATCCCTGTACCAAGGAGCGTTTGGGCGGCGTGTCACAGATTTACACTTCAATGGTGCATGCTTCTCAAGGAGGTCTTCCATTACCTTGTTGTAGGCATCAGAAATCATATCCGGATGAAAATCTGACCCGCACAGATCCTGTAAGGTGGAGCTTTGAATATCCCTACCAAAGCTGTCAGGATCGATGCTACTGATCTTTCTGAATTCAATCATTGACTGTTCACTCCTCGGCTTACTAATGTCCAAACAACAGGATACCAGTGAATGGTCAGATAGAGTGGGGTCGAAAACATCGATAGCTTTAACAAGGTTTGTTGAGGACCGAGTAATAACAAGGTCAAGCACATGCCCCTTGCAGTGAGTAATGGTTGTGACATGCTGCTTCAAATCACATGATTCAAGAAGGTGGTTAAAGGCAATAGTGTCCTTTGCCTCCAGTTGGTCACAACGGATGTTAAAATCTCCCAAGATGACCAGTTCAGATGAGGAAGTTAGCATTTCCTCCAGGAGACATGAAAACTCCTCAAAGAAGATAGTAGTACTAGTAGCTGGTGGACGATAAACAACAACCAGTTCAAGTGAAATGTTACTGTTATCACATTGAACATCAAGGGCAATATGCTCAAAAGAAGAAGTCTGCAGTGTTGTTGAGTGTACTTGTACACAGAGTTGAGATTTGTACAAAAGTCCAACTCCTCCACCAGTTTTCCCAATACGAGGGTTATGGATGAAACGATAACCAGTTGATGTAAGCTCGGTAACTGTTCTAATATCGTTAGGTCCAAGCCAGGTTTCGGTTATTCCCAACATATCAATATTCCTCTCAGCTATGAGTTCCAGTAGATCAGTAGCCTTATTTCGAACAGATCGTGTATTGAGTGTACTCACAGTCAACAGGGATCTCTTCCAGTCATAAGACGATGATCGAACTTTGTTGATCCGAACTAAATTGCAGTGATTCCTGCGTCGATCCTTAGATCGCCACACAGGTACATGCCAACACATGATGATGATGATGATGATGATGCTATGTTAATGCTTGTAGTACACAAGTCATACCAAACCCAAGCCTACTTATGGGTTATGCTGTTTACCTGTTGATCACGATGTGCAGAAAAAAAACCAAAATACAGGAGAGCAGTTTGCACACTGGAGTCAAAATACATATCACTTTAATCTATAGTTGCTCAAAAAGGGAGTAGCAGTTGAGATATTGGTGGATGTCGAACAGGGAATGTGATAAAAACGGATTTAAAATTCAAACCACAGAGAGAAAATAAAGAGCAGTTGCCATCTTGAACAGCGCCCTCATCCAAATATGACAATGTAAGCTCCTGCGCTCGATGTTGAGCTGTCTGCCACACTTAGCAACCCCCTACCGCCTTCTGACCTCGGAAGATAAAGTCTGCTCACATTCGCCCACGGATGAAGCATACCATTCATGGTCATCAGTTTTCTCGTTCTCCTGTCCATGACATCTAGATCTTCGTTAGTCCACTCGACAATACCCGCACTGTACCTCATTAAAGACACGGCCCATGTGTTAATTGCCTTAACTATGTTTCCCCCGTTCAGTTTCGACTTCAAACATTTCTTTACCCGTCTGATGTACTCTGCCCTCAACCTCACCTTTGATTCCCCAACTCGCAAATGGCTTAGTGGTTCATGACCATGGAAGTACATGCAGCTCATGATATTCGCCAGTGTCTGCTGTGTACGCCCTCTATGTTAGCTATGAACATCAACATATGGCAAACTTGTTCAAAGCATGTTTATCATTTGTACTATTAACTAGTTGTTGTTTTGGTTTAGTTTGTGATGATGTTTAATGTACATTTTAATCATATTAATTGTGATCGTGTTAGTTGTCTTTTTCCTTGGGGAGTGGGGTTAGTGAGTGAAGGGGCTGCCCGTAAGACACCCCCCCCCCCTCCAATCTGAAAATCCAGCATTTGTGCCTTCTTATTTTCTTTAACTGGACCCTGCAGGGCTCAATTTCGCTAAGAGCTAAGATTGATTTTAAGTTCAAATCTGTCTTAACTGCTATAAAGCAAAGTGTGATGTCACAATACAAATCACTATCTCTTCATAATTACCTTTGCGATCCAACTGTGAGATAAATTTGGTCGTTTGTAGCCGAAAGACCCCAAATATATATTAATATTCCACCATAAAATTCATTAAATGTTATATATCTAGATTTATAGTTTTATAAAGCTGTTTAAAGAAAGAAAATATATCTATTATCAAATCAGGCTCTATGAAAGGCAGGGAACCAGTCTGAGCAATGCAAATTACAGGGTATTTTGGCTGGTAACCTATTTCTCCTATGAAGCAAGATTTGTCTGTGCTTTGTATTGCTTTATGAAATCATGCCAAATTAGCAGAGCTTTGAGAAGGGCCAAATATTTGTTGAAAAATGTTAGTCTGTTTAAACCTATTTCACAATGCACAGCGCTCTTATTAGGCGCACCTATCCTGTCCACCATATTGAGACAAAAACTGAGGGGAACTGATTTCCAAAATGGCGGAAATGGTAGACGCGCAGTGTGCAAGGAGTCAATATAAATTATTGTAGTTCCAGTTAAGATTGTTTAGTTTTTTCTCACTGACCTTTTTTATTCTTTTGCAACTTTACTTTAATCTTGACTAGAATACACAATGTGCCGCTTGTTAATAAAAATAATTATAGTTATTTTTGTAAAAAAATTCCCAAAGCTGTTTTCTTCTTTTTGAGTGCATTAGTGTATCTTTATGGATTATTTGGCCTATGTTATTGGCATTACGTTGAGAAAAACCCATTTATGACCCCATCTTCAAAAGAGCCACACTTTATGCTAACCCGACGTCATAAATTTGGTGATACTCAAGGACACCTACAAAAGTATTTGTAAAGAAAAGAAAGGTTTTTGAAAGAAGGCTTTGTCCAATTTGGCTACGGCTCCTGCTGTTGTTAAGGGTATTGCTATGGACCTCCTATGCATCAACGCATGTTTACGTGACAATCAAGCCTCAGCCCCTGCCACCAGTAAGCCATTTGTGAGTTTGATTTGAAAAATGTCTGTTACAATTACTTACTTACTTACAAGTTACCGTCTAAATTGAATTCCTTTGACTTTAGAGACAGTTGCTATTTCACTTGTTTCAGGGCAAGCTTTTGTATTAAGCAACCTCCAGATGAGCAAACCCTGGTACCATTGTGCTTTGCTGTCTCTTACGCAACTACGCAAAAGCTTGCCCAGAGTCATGTGGTATAGCAACTGTCGATATATAGTCTAATTTTAAACATTATTTGACAGTTTGTTTTGGTTTTTGGTTTTTGTGTGTGTGTGGTGATTGCTTGAATTCAAAAGTCACACATTTACAAAAAAAGCACACACGCTTACTGCCAGATGATGAACAAACAATAAATACAAAAGTAACTTTTTGACTTACTGCAATGATGCTGAACAGTTTTACATTACAAAATGATATTGGGCCACCTTCTTTTCAACTGTCCCTTCTGGCTGAATTTAAATTCGACCCCCTGAATATACTGCTCTCCAATAGTTCCTGGCTTCAGTCAGTTGAACTGTGGTACCTAACAGGGTGAACAAAAACCCTCTAAATTGCAAACTTTATGAAAGTTATCTACAAATGTTATGAATATTAAATGCCTCCAAACTAGTATTAAGTGCCTGCAAACTTTATGAATATTTAATGCCTGCAAACTTTATAAATATTTAATGTCTGCAAACTTTATGGACATTAAATGCCTGCAAACTTTATGAATATCAAGAGCTTCGAACTTTATGAATATTAAGTGTCTCCAAAGTTTATGAATATTAAGTGCCTCTAAACTTTATGAATATTAATTGCTTGCAAACTTTATGGACATTAAATGCCTACAAACTTTATGAATATTTAACGCCTTTGAACTTTATAACCATTAATCCCCCCGGCCCCCCCCCCCCCACACACACACCAGGTGCCAGCCCTCCCCCCTCCCAATGAAAACAAATCGCGACAGTGCTCCCACAAAAAAAGAAGAGAAAAGGGGTTGGGGAAACAGGGAAGAGCGTGAACATTTAGTAAACGATCGGGATCTCTACCGCGGCCACAAAATGCCAAAAACATAAGAGGATGCTGTCCCAGCGGCGCCCCCTTCCAATTAAAGCATAATTCACACCACTGACAAAGCCACCCCCCCCCCCCCCCCCCCACTAGAAAGTATTTCCCACAACAACCGGGGGCGCCCTACGATACAGAATTAAAGGAAAAGGGAAGGAAATGTGCGCGAACATGAGCAGTACTTTGGTCTAGACCCCAGTCGTCTCATCGCTAGCCGTAATCTAAACTAAACGGAATTTAGATTCTGATGTGAAACTAAACCAGACTAAAGTCAAAATGGCAAACAATAAACGAATGGTCTACGTTGGTAAGCAACTTTTTCCTATTGTGTTTAATTTCTAAACCAATTTTTCTTAAAAACTATTGCAAGTGAGGCTTGCTGTTGAAATATGTTGATAGTGATAAATTTAGGTCCAAAAATGTTTCCCGATCATAATTTGAGGGAAGGAAATACATCGGTTGTTTTTTAGCATTGTGCTGAGATCAATGGGAAAGTGACATGTTTCCGACATAACAAATTATTTAATATGTCAAGCATGTTTCGTTTCGATTAACAACATGTTTCATTACCTTAAGAAAGTGGATATTATATGGTACCGTTACACATTTGTGTCTTCTCTGCCTTATTGTCAGTTTGTACATGTATATATTTTCTGCTTAAGCAGCTCTATGAATATGATTGAAATTGGGCCCTGGTCTACCTGTGTCTACATGGGGAAGCTAGTTGAATCCACCCATTAATATATACCAAAACTCAAGAGCTGTTCATCATGTTCCTATTCCTTATGAAGTTAAATCTTTGAGAAAGACATTTTTCACCATGTTACAATACCTTCATTTATAAACACCAAGCATCAATCCCTGTTAATTTTAATTGAAGTGAAATGATATCATTTCAAACTGTGTGTTTCCGTTTAGGAGGGCTGGCAGAAGAAGTTGATGAGAAGGTACTCCAGGCGGCCTTGATTCCCTTTGGTGACATTCTGGACATCAATATCCCATTGGATTATGAAACAGAAAAACACAGAGGCTTTGCATTTGTGGAGTTCGAGTTTTCAGAGGTAAAGGCAATGTCTACTTAAAACCCTAATTCAAAAGTCATACTCATACACATGACCAATAGTATTAGCTGTTGCATACTACTTACCAACCAAACAAAAGGATGTATGGTTTAAATGCAAACAAATACTTCGTGTCCTGATGTTTTGACACTAGCAGAGTCTTTCTCGGAGGCTAAAAAACATCCTTTTAGCCTTCGAGAAAGACTCTGCTAGAGGGTTGGAACATCAGGCCACTAACTATTTTTGGGGTATAACTTACAATAAGAAATTTCACCGTTGTATACACTTGTTCAAGGGGCAGCAAAGTTGTTTATTTCAAACATTTGTTGCTGCCTGCGTCTCTGCACTAGAATTTAATGCACGCGTCAGTAAAGTGCGTGGAAGTTCGACCACTGAGTTGCAGATGGCAACGAGTACCGAGTGTTCGAAATAAACAAGCCTGCCTCTCATACAAGATGGCAAATAATACTGTGAAGGAGCTTATTCACCATACAGCGTAACGTATTTCTTTCCTCCCACCTTCTTTTACTATCCCCTCCGTTCAAACCCTTTTCCAATACACCCATTTCCTTTCCCCGCTCCTCCGTCCCTCCTACGTCTTCCAACCCCCTTTTTATTTACTTTACATGACGCCTCTAAAGTTTTTCAAAACTTTGCCTATAATATTTGTTTCTCACTCCACTTAGAGAGAAGCGTTATAAACTGACAACTAATAATCTTCTTGAACACTGTTTGGGTTCTTTAATTTTTTCTTTGCTTTTCGTCCACCGTCTGTTGAAAATGGTTTTTTTCTTTTTAAACATGTCATTGTTAAGCACACCATACAACGTGAAGTGGTTAAATATGAAAGTTTCCCTTCCAAATTCTCAAAAGTTAACACCGTAGAAAGCTTCACATCTCACGCATTAATCTTCCAATGAGCTACCAATGCTCTCCCTCATCATTGGAGAAATTGTCCCTCGTTATTGTATAGTATGATCTTATTGAGCACTGACCTCTTTCGTAAATGAATTAACACAATTCTTTGTTTTTGTTTGTTCTGTAGGATGCAGCTGCTGCTATTGATAACATGGTGAGAACTGAGATTCAGTTTTTTTTTCGTACAGACTATTACTGTAATTACCTGCATATAAGATGCGACCTATCTGACTGTCAAAGGCACCCAAACGTCACTGCACTTTACCTAACAATAGGCCTTATTGCTTGAGAGCAAAGTGAGGATCACTGCGTGAAGATTTGTTCTATTAGTTTGGCCGTGTTTTTATTCCTGACAATGCTGTTATCAGACTTACGTCAGTAATGCGGTCAACCATCAACTCACCTTACATTGTTGCCATGTTTTCATTAAAATGTGTTCAACTCAAGGCTCAACTCTCCAGACATTGTGGCCGTATTTTCATTCCGACTACGCCGCTACATGTATGCGTTGATCCCCCCCCTTATATTGTAGCCGTGTTTTGGCCCTGTTTTCCTTCCAACAATGCCATCATTACAAACGTTTGGGTGAATATCATAGAGCATGAATGAGCTGTCGGGAAGCTCGATATTTGATTGTCGACAAAAATGTACTAAAACTTGAATGCAATATGTAACAGGCAGTTGAAGTCAATGACTATACAATACCATGCAGTTATCACAAACTGCACTTTTATTATCTAAACTTAGTAAAATGAGCCTTGCTTAAACACAATTTGGGCATTATTTTGGCCTACAAACGCCAACAAATATAATTTTTTTAGATAATCTTGGCCTTGTTCATGGCTCTACTTACCTCTGAATTCTGCGCTTACGATCAACATTCCCTGCTTACAGGGCAGGCGCCCAATTTCTGCGCTAGCTGCGCAAGCAAAGAATGCCTAGTAGCATTGAGTGTGCACTCGCACAAGCAAAAATTCCTTGCTAACCTGAGGGCTGACGGAAGCGCAGAATTCCCTGCTCTGTAAGCATCATTTCTTTGCTTATGGTAAGCAGAGCCATGAAATTGGGCTCAGTTGCAGAGATGGGGTCCTAGTTCATGACTGAAGTCACTCATACAGGTTGATTTCTGTCAAATCAGCTTGAAATCCGGCTTCTACCAGTTTGAAAAAATGATGAAGTTTGCGGCACAATTTTTCTACCTGTGTGCCTGTATAACATGGACACCCAATCAAATTTGGGCTCCGTTTACTGAGGGTTGTGTGTATTGTTCTGTTCTGTGGTAGGGGGTAGGGGTTGTCTTGGGCCGTGTCAAAATCAGCCGCTGTATTTTTAACAAACAAAACTTGCGTAAACAAATACAATTTATTGGTTTATTTCTTGAATTTTGTCAACAGAATGATTCAGAGCTGTTCGGGAGGACGATACGAGTCAATCTTGCTAAGCCGATGAAGATTAAGGAAGGTCATTCTAAAGCAGGTAAAAATCAGCTGATTCTGCTCTTTACAAAAACATGAGGCTTAGCTTGTTTGTCTAAACTTTTTTTTCTTGTTAAGCCTAGACAGAATATAAATGACATTGATGGAAAGATTAATGTTATAATTTGAACTTGCCATAATACTTTGTGTGTACATGCACACTCATGGGGTGCGTTTTCGCGGCTGTAACAATAGCTGTTTCGATCACTGACCAGTGATTAACCAATGACCAAGTCAACCGAAACAGCTATTGGTTACGGCCGCATATATGTAGTATCAATTAGGGCCAGACTTTTATAGAGCTGCTCAAGTACCTAAGCGCAAGAAAATTATGCTTACCTGAATAAGGTTACCAGCCAAAATACTGTGTCACATATACGATCTGTGATTGGTAGCCTGCATATTTTTGCTTAGCTAATTATTTTTAAGTGATATTTTCTGCTTTAGCAACTTTATGAAATTGGACCCTGGTAGTAATGAGGATATAAAACATCCCCAATCGAGGGACCCATTGGTAACGAAGACACATTGTACTTTAGGATGGCTCACAGACTTGATGTCACCCAAACTATCCCAATGGGGATATAAACAGTCCCCAATCGAGGGAGCCATTGGTAACGAAGACACATTCTACTTTAGGAAGGCTCACAGACCTGATCCAACTATCCAAATGAAGATATATAATGGCCCCAATCGAGGGACCCATTGGTGTTGAAGATGCATTCTACTTCAGGAAGGCTCACAGACCTTATTTAACCCAAACTGACCCAATTGGGTTAAAATTCACCCAATTGGAATGTTTCTTTTTTTCTCTGATTTCCAATTGCGAATATAAAAAGTCCCCAATCAAAGGACCCTGTTGGTAACGAAGTCAACAGTCTACTTCAGGAAGGCTTATTGGCCTGCTGTCACCAAAACTACCCCAATTGGATACTTTGACTTTAAAAAAAAATAGTTAATGGCCTGTGTTGTCATTTCACCTTCGAGAAAGACTCTGCTAGGGTCGAAACATAAAGCCATTAATGTTAAAAAAATGTGCATTTATACCCCAAGTCCTTTTGGTTGGTAAGCAGTTTGCAACAGCTAATTCTATTTTCTCACTTTGACTTTTCCATCACATTCTCCTTTATACCATGTAAGTTTTGTGCAGATCTGTGCACATCAGTGTTTGTGATCTTAGCAATGTTGTGCACACACTTTAAAAGGAAGAAATCAACAACAGCATAAACATTAATAATAAACCAAACTTTGATTTGTTGTTGTTGTTTAGTTTGGTCTGATGACAATTGGCTGAAGAAGTACGCAGGAGCCACTTTGAGAGCGCACGAGGAAAAAGAGAAAGCAGAAGAGGGGGAGACAGGAAAAAGAGCAGCCACAGATGCAGATGAGGTAACTGGCCAATCAAAAGTCCACATTCAAATCCCAGTAACCAATCTTTTTCTTTTAAATGTTTATAAGATTTGATCCCCCCCCCCAAAAAAAAATACCACTTGATTAATGGTTTTAAAAATTTCAATGTAGAAATTAAATGACTGATTGAATCAATAGGTCATTGACCCAATTCGCCTGAGCCAAGTCACATGGTTCTGCTTACCACAAATTTCTGCTTACCATTCTCCTCTTCTAACAGTGTAAGCACCAAAGTTTTGTGCTAGCTTTGTTAGTGAGTAATTGCTTAGTAATGTAAAAACAAATTTTTTGTTGTTCCTGCAAACCAGTTGGCTTTGGCGGACCCAATAACATGCAAAACTCGTTTCACAGCGGTGGTCTTATAAACTAGCATTCAAATTATTGTGTATGATACAGGTCTTGCAAATAAATTTTCCCCAAAATATACTCCCTTTATTACTTGTTTCATGTAATGGAACGTTGTCTTTATAGTTTAAAATAATTTTGGGTTGAACAATGAAAAATTGACTGGAGGAGGACTTGAACCTTTGACCTCCAGGTTAACTTGTCTGTTAAAAAAATTCAACTAAAAATTCTTATTGTTTAGTACTTAGTTGTATTACTTTATAGTTTTAGGAACATTAATAAAAAGGATGAGAGTGAGTACTTTTTAAATGTATTCCGTACACTCTTTTTGGTAAGTTAGCAAATTCCGCCATCTTGAAACCAAGCCAATAACATGCTTACGGTTTGGTTGGAACAGAAACTTCACCTGGCCCCAATTTCTGCTTACCGTAAGCAAAGAACCGCTTACATCAATGCGCTTATATCAAGTGTATTTCACAGGTTAGCGGGGAATTTTTGCTTGTGCACGTGCGTACTCCATAATGGTAGACATTCCTCGCTTACACAGCTAGCGCAGAAAATCTGTGCTTGCCCTGTAAGCGAAGAATTGTGATCGCAAGTGCAGAATTCGGCGGTAAGCAGAGCCGTGAAATTGGGCCTGTAGCTGAAACACGTCTCTGTTCAGGGTCCCCAGAGTCTGTCCCTTATACAAACTGAGCTCTGTATGTGCTGCCCTTGAATAGCTATGTATTAAAAAGTGTAGCCCTGTTGCTTTCTCTCTGTAAAAATCAATGTAATCAAACTGAGGCTGGAAGGTAGAATAGACTGGCTCCTTGTTTAACTAACCCAAAAGCAGTGCTGGATTAGGATGGCCATACGGGAAACCTTTCTTGGAGTGAGAGTGAGAGTCAATTTCAGGAATAGATTTGCTAATTTTTTAAAGAACCTCTTGTTGATAGTCTGCAGGTCCACCACCAAAGAGGTCAAAGGGCAACCCGCATGTGTACTTTGACATCAAGATTGGAGCGAAGCAAGTTGGGCGAGTCATTATGGTACTACGAGCTGACATTGTACCAATGACCGCAGGTAAGTAGCGGCCCAGACCACTTGCCAGTCATTTTAAAAACACTAATTTTTAATATAGTCCCCGCCCCCCACTTTAGAGCCAGGTAGCAAGAATTTCATGGACTTGGTATTGAATTGAAAGAAAGTCTGTATGCATGATGGCAGGCATACATAATTTATTAGAGCACACTGGTCTGGTGTTTGTAATATTAGTGTGAGTTATAGTGCTTTTGTTACGCACTTTTTTCGCGCCAAGTAGGCCCCTCAAAGTGCCTTAAATTATGTTCATCAGGCCCTGCACATTCCGGAAACCATCTCAACTCCTTAGGAGTATGCAGCACTGCCAGCCAAAGCTGAGAAAAAGTTAGTAGGATACCAGTCGCAGAAAGTACATGGAACAAGGCATTTGGACTGGTAACCTTGTTCTGGTATAACAAAAAGCACAAAGGGCTGGAATTGGGGATTAGACAATAACCCCTGTGAAAAGGGGCATTGTTAGCAAGATTTCCAGTACCTTCTGTCCCTTTTTGTTGTGCTTAAAGCAACTCTATGAAACTGGGCCCAAGTGATATCTTTGGTGTGTGAGGTCACTGGCCAAATGCTAAAAAATCTTGACTCTAGTTAATGGTCAAGTGGGTATTTGGAGTTCTGGCCACAATTTCACAAAGAGCTAAGATTGATCTTAAGATGTGTGTCAATCTTCATTGCGGAGCAAGGTGTGATGTCGCAATACAAATATCACTATGGCAACATTGACAACTCATCTTAAGATGAATCTAGTGCTTTGTGAAATCGAGTCATAGCTATTTTAGGCTTTTATTGTTTCTTTTCATTTGTTGTAATTTTCCACTATTGTGTTCATCTTTTATCGTTACAGAGAACTTCCGATGTTTGTGCACGCATGAGAAAAGCTTCGGTCTAAAGGGGAGTACATTTCACAGGATCATCCCACAGTTTGTATCCTTTGAAATATGCCAACTGTAAAATAAAGCAGAGGGGTAAACGTACGGAGCTCGATTTCATGGCTCTGCTTACTGTAAGCAAAGAATCTGCCCTTGCGGAAGCAGGGAATTCCGCGCTTACGTAAAGTGAATTTCACAGGTTAGCAGGGAATTTTCGCTAGTAGCGGTAGAGGGGGCCACTGCCCGACACGGGCGTTCATCGCCGTCTCCCCTTCTTGAGATAGCTGTATGCTCTCTTAGCAAAGAATGTGCCCTTACGGAAGCAGGGAAATTTGCGCTTACATCAAGCGTACTTCAAAGGTTAGCAGGAAAGTTTTGGTAGTAGTGATAGTGGGGGTCGTTGCCCATCAAGTGAATTTCACAGGTTAGCAGGGAATTTGTGCTAGTGGTGGTAGCTGTGGTCACGGGCGTTTATCGCCAACTCCCTTCTTGAGATAGCTGCATGCTCTCTTTTCAAGCTCCTTTTGCCTCCGTTCGGTGTCATAGTCACTACAGGCTTTTCTTGTGTATGATCTCTAGGTGTTTCGGTCTAGTGCCAAGGCGTAATAAGTGGTAAGGGAGGACGTGCTCAGGAAATTTTTGCTAGTGCACATGCGTACTCCCTGTTACTAGACATTCTTTGCTTTATACAGAGCTAGCGCAGAAATTTGGCGCTTGCCCTGTTAGCAAAGAATGGCGATCCCAGGCACAGAATTCGGCAGTAAGCAGAGCCATGAAACTGGGCCTAGCTGGGCAAGTAATGGGGTAGTTTTCAGTTTAACTATCCCAGTTGAGATATACTGTTACCTAAATTAGAACCCGCTTTTCCCAATGAGACTAGTTAAAACCGATGTCTTGCTTAACGTTGCAGTTGACAGAAACGATGTATCTGATGTATGTCCAGGGGTCGATTTCACAAAGATAGTCCTAACTTAGGACTAGTCCTAGGAGTTATTAAAAACTTAAGTTCTTAGTTAGGACGAGTAACTCGTCCTAACTCAAGATATGACTAGTCTTAACTCTTTGTAAAAAATCCACCCCAGAACTGTTCTAGAGCCTTGTAGGAAATCCCCCCCCCAAAAAAAATGGTTTATGTTGTCATGCTCATTACTACAGTACAAGAGTTGATTACAAATTCCATTTAACGAAATTAGTTTTAGTGGGAAGTAATTGTTGGTAAAACTACAAGCAAACGTATGCCAGTTTTTGGAGACAGAAGCAGTGGAAACTGTTACGCCCGTAGCAGGTGCATTTGCCTTTTTGAGATATGGTGAACACCATAGGAATACATCATTTGGTTTGGCTGTTTACAGGCAGATTTACCCAAACAAAACAGTGCAATTATAATGTGGCCCCCATATCTCAGAATGGCTGATGGAGTGCTCAAGAATTATTTTGTTTTTTCTCCCTGTGTTGGGTTGGAGTCCTTAATGTGTTGTTCAGATGTGTCAAGGTGGAGATTTTACTAATCACAACGGCACTGGTGGGAAGTCTATCTACGGGAAGAAGTTCGAGGATGAAAATTTCATTTTAAAGCACACACAGCCAGGTTAGCGACATGCTTGGAATTGTAATTCATAAATATCCCCAAACAGTTTAGGCAGTTCTATTGGTTGAAAGGTGGTCACATGACCATGTGTTTCTTGTATTAAACGTCTGATAAAGACATAGCTGGAGCTGTTTAAGATGTGTTGGCGCGCAAGCTTGCGGGGGCACTAATAATGTGTAGTGCATTCAATACAGTACTTAATGTAAAATCTGTTGGTGCATGTGTATACACAACTGTTGAGTGTCATGTGCAGTTTGACCTTTGGCGAAACTGCCTGAGGACAGGAATTTTCCAAAAAGACAAGCTCAATTACAGTTTTTCCTTCAAATGGTGTTCTTGAATGAGAAGAAAAGAGTAGTGATTCGGTATTAGGAAGGATTATTTTTGTGGTTTTACCCCCAAACCCTACAAGAGAAGATTGTTTGCTGATATATTAACTGTTATTCATGTTTATGGTAAATTAATAAAGCTATAATTGTGTTTTTTTTTATCTTTCTATTCCCAAGGGTTATTATCTATGGCAAACTCGGGTCCCAACACAAACGGTTCACAGTTCTTCCTCACAACAGCCAAGGCGGAATGGTAAGTAGGGCACGTTCTCACACATTGCAGGCCTAGAATTTTATCTTTGAGAGGGCAAGGCCAACTTCATTTTGAAAGGGGCAAAATCATAACATTTATGGGGGAAGTTGTGATGTGGCACCAAGGCCAAGACCAGGGCCCAATTTCATAGAGGTGCTTAAGCACAAAAAGTAGCTAAGGACAACAAAATTATGCTTACCAGAATAAGGTTACCAGCCAAACTAGCATGTACCACAAGTACAATTTATGACTGGTATCCTGCTCATTTCTGCTTAGCAGGAAATTGTTAAGCAATAATTTCTGCTTAAGCAGCTCTATGAAATTGGGCCTAGGGCCCAGGGCAACAGAGACCATGGCTGCTGTGTCTGGTAAAACTGATAAAGGCTGGGACAACAGTTTTCTACTTTGACCCTTGCAATGTGGGAGTTAAATTGCATTTAAAAATATGGTGCTCGTCTAACCGTTTGCGCATGGACTAAAATGCACCCTGCACAGTAACACATGCATGTGTATTTTGGGAGTCAGATTACCCATGTACATGGGTAATCTGACTCCCAAAATACCACAACCATAGCCCCTTTCACACGAGTACATTTTAGCAAGGGTCTCTAATAATAATAATTAATAATTATACATTTATACCGCGCACATATCTGTCAATAAAGACACCCAAGGCGCCCAATTCTAGCTAAATTGTAGCATGGTTGTAGCATTTTACAAAATGTACCTCGTGTGAAAGAAGAACAATTTTTGTAATGTCCAGGGTCCCTTGTAAAATATTGTCAAACATTGCTACATTTTGTCGGAGATCCGGACCTCTGACAAAATCTTCCGTATAGCACACAATCGTTGTTAGTTTTTTTTTTAGTTTGGCCATGTGAAAGCTTGCAAAATCAGTCATGCACGGTGACAACAAGTAAACAATCAGCACTCGTAGCAAGGGACCATGGTAATTTTTTTGTCGTGTGAAAAGGGCTTGTGTGTTCTGTAATATACATAGAAGAACCCAGCATGGCTATCACTAAGAGAAGGGATTTCTGGCATGGTTGGCTGCAGTTTGCACTGCATCAAAAATAAAACCCATACCAGGAGCTAAACAAATGAGTCTCGGAATTCAAACTTAGCTTTGCCCTAAAGTTACACACAAAATACATGTTACAAAGTGAACTTAAAAAGTGAGCTTGGCCGAATTTCATAGAGTTGCTTCAGCAGCAATTATTGTGTAACATTTTCTGCCTAGCGTAAATGAGCAGGGTACCAGTCGCAAATTGTGCATGTTGAATTGTAATTTGGCTGGTTTTCTTATTCTGGTGAGAACAATGTTGTTGTGCTTAGCTACTTTGTGTGCTTAAGTGGCTGTATGAAATTGGACCTAGGTTGGTATGTTTGTTGAAAACTAGAGGGTAGGAATGAATTTACTCTGCTTTTAAAAATAATGGATTAATTTTCCATGAGAATGACGGGCAAATCATACCGTCGGTGATCTGACCTGGCCTGACCTTTAATTGTTTGTGTTTATTTTGACAGGCTCGATGGGAAACATGTTGTGTTTGGTCATGTGACAGAAGGAATGGACATCGTTCGGAAAATGGAGAACCTCGGTACCAAATCGGGAAAACCAAAGGATAAAGTGACTATTTTGGACTGTGGAGAACTTGTATAGCTGTCACTATTTATATTGGAACTTGGGATTTCCTTTTGCCTCTGTGGATTATTACGGAGTTTGAGCTCTTATGACCATGCGAGAGATGGTGCATTTCTCCAGAATCCTTGAACCTTGGATTCTTGAATCTTCAGTGGATTCATTGCAAGTGCTGGAGGATTATGCAAGATTGTAAGAAGGAGTACGGAAATCAGGAAGGACTCCAGTACTGAACTTGTTAGATGTGTGAGTGAATGACATCTGGCTTGTGTTGTGTCACATGTTCTTAAAGAACGCCTACAGGAAATTGTAGCTTCTGGGCCGTATTCCATGGCTTTGCTTACCGTAATAAAGAAATCCGGGATTAATGCTGATTTCGAGGCCAAATTGTCAACAAATATACCGTAAAGTCACATGTGAAAGTTTCAGCTGAATAAAGTGCCTACTTGTTGAGAAAACAGCAAAAAACTGTCAAGGTATTATCATCACGAACATCAATTCCATTTTCGTTTAGCGAGGTGAGGTGACAGTGCCTACCACCAAACGCATTTCTGGCCGCACCATTCACAAGCCGACACTACTGAAATTTGAATCTCCAATAGTTGTCTTGGCTTGATCAGAGATTCAGATTTTTGGATATACTTTTATCAATTTTTGTATCAACCGGGGGGGGGGGGGGGGTGTATTTCAGATAAAACAATTCTGCAGTATGCTTACCATTTTGTAACAAGTAAGCATTCAGATAGAAATAATACAGTTTCTTTTAGGGGTCTATATGTTAGTTTGATATGTTTTTTTCTCGACTTCTGAGCTCAAAAATAAATTTTACTTCGAGAAACAAAAGAATATGATCACCTATTCTTGAATTTAATTACTGGTACTTTGGTTTATTTTGTTTTTATATTAAACAAATTTTAAAAGCTAGGCTATTTTGTATTAATTCGTCACCATTTTCACGAAGAGCCACGTATGTCCAAACGCCTGATTGAGGTTTACATTTTACACTCTGCTTGGCTTAAAACTGCAACATCTGCAAAACTAAAGCCAGGGTTTGCAGTTTAAGATCTCTTATATGATTCTGTTTAAGTTTAACCTCTCCATTGGCTACCTAATTTCTTTAAATATATTGGCTAATTGCCATAGTAATTATTCAAAGATATGTATCTCTTCGTGAAACCTAAAAAGTGAGATGACCTACTTAAACACCCAACTGGTGTTTTTACATAGGAAAGGGGCGCGCATGTCACGTGATCACGCGCACACTGACATAAGTGGCTCTTCGTGAAACCCGAAAAAATGATTTGACCTACATTTTACGCTCTTCAGTTGCAATGTATTACAATGCATTTTAGGGGCCTGTGGCTCTTCGTGAAAACACAAAATGCAGTTATTGAGATAAAGGCCCCTTCCTGTAGTAAGATATGTGGCTCTTCGTGGAAACGGGGACGAATTCTGCCGATTGAAGGAAAAACTTACCGAGCTTCTCAAAAGTCTGAATGGTAGAAATGTTCTAATTGGATCAGGAAAGTATTCCAGCATGTGCAGAACCATTGGATTATTCAATAATGTGCGTATTAACTTGTGTAGGATTGCTCCCGTACTCACATTATAACGCGGTCCAACAAGACCGCTCTGGCGGTCCAATGGAATGGGGACACGGGAGCGTGCTTTTGCGCCTGGAACGTGCCCAACTTTTGAGAAGCTCCCAATTAATGTGGAGATATGAACGCTTTGTTCATATGCGTTTATATGTTTATGCACAACACACTAAGAGGATCTGCTTGTGTGTAAAATGTCGCATAAGTAATGATGTGTCTTTGTTTCGGGGCAGTCGTCACAATAAAGTAATTTAGAAAACAACCTCAATTTGCTGATCAGGCTCTGTAGTCTTGTCGTAATTTAAGTTGATAAGAGATATCAACCCCACCCCAACTAGTATGATAAACGTATACAGGACTCAAATTTCAATAAAAGATCCACCAGACCACTAGTCTTGGTTGCAAGGCTGTCTGCAAGGCTGTCTGCAAGGCTGTCTGCAAGGCTGTCTGCAAGGCTGTCTGCAAGGCTGTCTGCAAGGCTGTCTGCAAGGCTGTCTGCAAGGCTGTCTGCAAGGCTGTCTGCAAGGCTGTCTGCAAGGCTGTCTGCAAGGCTGTCTGCAAGGCTGTCTGCAAGGCTGTCTGCAAGGCTGTCTGCAAGGCTGTCTGCAAGGCTGTCTGCAAGGCTGTCTGCAAGGCTGTCTGCAAGGCTGTCTGCAAGGCTGTCTGCAAGGCTGTCTGCAAGGCTGTCTGCAAGGCTGTCTGCAAGGCTGTCTGCAAGGCTGTCTGCAAGGCTGTCTGCAAGGCTGTCTGCAAGGCTGTCTGCAAGGCTGTCTGCAAGGCTGTCTGCAAGGCTGTCTGCAAGGCTGTCTGCAAGGCTGTCTGCAAGGCTGTCTGCAAGGCTGTCTGCAAGGCTGTCTGCAAGGCTGTCTGCAAGGCTGTCTGCAAGGCTGTCTGCAAGGCTGTCTGCAAAGCTGTCTGCAAGGCTGTCTGCAAAGCTGTCTGCAAGGCTAACATTACAAATGGGGGCAGTGTCAAAAATGTTAGGGTGGGGGGGGGGTTGCAAAAGGGTGTGCACCATTTTTTCTAGGGGAGCACTTTTGGCCAATTAAAACTAGTTTCTGTTTGCATTTTTCCTTAAACCACTTTTCAGCTCTCTTGTTATGCCATTTAAAAAAAAAATTGAAGAAAATGTGCCGTGAGTGTAAAAACAAATATATTTCGTTTAAATGTAAAAATAGTTAAAAAAACATTTAAATTATCACATTTAAGTCTTGTAAAGTGTAACTTTTTTTTTGCTCTGGTAATTGTTAATCTAAAAGTCGAAATGGGGGCACCACGGGGGGGGGGGGGGTGCATCAAAGTGGGGCCACTGATGTGGGGTGGGGGGCTCAAGTAAAACATAAAAATCAAACAAAACAGAAGTAGAACAGCAGGTATTTTAAGCATCCATCCCCCTCCCCCATTTCAATACCATCGTCCTAAACACTTTCCTTTAATTTATTATTACGAAGCAATATCCATCTCCCTTTATCTTTTCCCAAAGAAAATAGGACAGGGAATGATCCAAATACATTACACAGCTGTGGGGATGGGAGAGGCAGGGAGGGGGAGTAGGGAGGTGGGAGGCGGGATAGCTCTATGGGCTATGCATAAAGAAAGGACCACACTGCAGTAGTAATGTTCTCACTTTTTGGTCTTTTCGGTAACTAGCTTTTATAATATTGTTTTCTTTTTTCCCCTTTTTTTAGCGGCTCTATATGTGTGTATAAAAGCCACAGGGTTCTCATAAAGCTCTGATAGTCGTAGATTTGTAGTATTGTGACGTTTCGAGTACTGTGTGGAATGGACTGTCACGTCCGTAGGTAAACGCAACGCGCATGCGCTCCTTGCGCGGCGGGCTACTTGGTTGGGGCTGGCGCGTGCACCATTCGAAAATGGAGGCAGGCAATGTTGTTCGCCGCACGTGTGGAGAAAGTAAAATGGTCCGAAACGGAGTAAATTCGCAACAAATTACTACGTGAGTATTTCCATTTTTACAGTACACACTCGTACAAACTGTTGTTACAATGGAGACATGTAAAAAAAGTCCATTTCGCTAGTTTTTAACGTAAAATTCGAACTCCTCTGACGGTGTTTTATTCTTGAAACATGGCGGCCATTGTTCTGTGTTTTTGCCGTGCTGTGGGAATAGGTTGCTTTTTGCCTGTCACGTGGTGTCTTGTACGTATAAGATTAAGAAGGGTATCTCTCTTGAAATTGAATCTTGCCAAATGGGATGTGTGATGTGTTCTTTTTATTCTCATTGAGCTCTGGGATATACAGGCCTAACATTCGAATGTCAGTGTCACTGTTTTTGTTATTCTGTGTGAATTCTGAACTTGTTTCAGAATCCTCTTTAATATGAAAATGTACAGGCATGACAGGGTCAGGGTACTCCTAGAACTATTCGGTTGGTTCCGCTATCGTCTACCCGACCCTCATAGGTCATCATGTACAAAATCCTATATTCGAAACTTTTTCCCCTTCATGTTTTATGCACCTGGACTTCTCTTTTGAAAACGGAGCTCGCCAAAATTAGGCTCTATCTTTTCATTGTTTTCAAAGTGAGCTCGGGGTGGGTCCAGAAAATCCACTCCGCAAAAAAAAGGTGCAAAAAATGATAAATTCTCATCGTTATTCGGAATCGTCGCCTTCCGATAACAAAAATGGCCGCCGTCGCTTGTATCACTGGTATGCTTTTGCTTACATTATACCACCCTCTGTTTTCAAGTTGGTACTCTTGCCAACAGAAATTTTCCTCTGCATCGCTAGCACTAGACATACTCTGCTCTGTAGATATCGGAATTTGATAATAATACTAACATTATAACAAGTAGGCCTCATTCATATTACTGAACTACAAAGTTCTAGTTCAATAATAAAGAATTAAACATTTTTTAATGACATGGTCCAAGAACAATGATGATGATGATGGGAAGGAAGAGAATAAATTAATTCAACGGGCCTACATCAGCCTCACTTGTAGTATAGGCTATCATCAGTCTTTTTTTTTTTCATTTAATTTAATTGTGTTTGATTATTAATTTAATAGGCCTAAATTGTGAAAACAAAAGTTTTATTTTAATACTCAGATTATTTAAACATTCATACACTAATAATACTATTAAAGTATATATACTGTACATGATTAATTTAAAACAAGTGTGTCACAGTAAAAGATATGTTACATAACTGTACAACGAAAACTACTGCCATCACTAGGTGTCTTGGGGACGGCTCAAGATGGAGGGCTGTGTGAAATTCCTTGTTGCGCTTCTATGTGCTATAAATTATAGGGTAATAATCTCGTCCAAAATGTTCCTCAAAGTCCATATTTTCATAAAATATTGGTTTCATATGGGTGTAATAGACTCCTTATAAACAATTTGGAAGCTTTTTACGGGAAAAAAAGGTGAAAATTACTGAAATTTTGTCTTGTCGGAGAGCGGCCGCTAAAACACTAAAACTTTGCTTTACAACCACGCACTTGGTATGATCAGAAAGCTTGACTTGTTTACTACACGGTCAATGCACTCATCATTGCAAGAGGTCAGGGGTTACAGAGATATGACGTAAATAACGTCACACCGCGAACCAAAATTTTCCAAAATGGCAGCTCACAGTTTAGACAGATGATCGGGCTCTCCAAAAGTGCTCCAGTTTTGACACATTTTTTAAGCATTATAATGTCTTTCATCAAAAGTAAAAACTACGCTGTTTAAAAGATCCATCTTTTATCTTCCATAATATTATCTCAAAACTTTACATGAAGTTTGGAAATAGTTGTAAACGGAAGTTATTTTCACGCATTAAACACGTTATTCCAGATAGGAATTACAACATAGCGATTTCATCGGACTCGCTACCCCTAGACCCAGTAACTTGGGCGCTGTACTCCTTTTTTTTCTCGAAATTTTGACATCTTCGGTCAAACTAGCACCCCAGCGAACCATTTTATCCCCATTTGGAAACTCCAATTTGCTATGATTTTCACCACACCAAGCATGCCAAGCCACAAAACAATGCCCCAAAATTAGACCCAGTAACTGGGGCGCTGTACTGTAGATTATCTGTCCCTGACACAGCCATCTCTCATATACCTGGCTAGTCGGGTGCCCGGCCTACCGCGTCGTCGCAGCAAGCGGTAGATCATGCACAGTGGATTCAATCAACAGCTGTTTATAAATTAAGCCTGGTTACGGGCATTGCAAGTCTACTCCAAAATGACAAACAGACCCAACGAAATAGCTTGAAAACTGCCTACTTGCTTCTCGATATGTACTCAATATGCGACCCCCATATTTATGTTGCACCAATACTCTGGATTCTCTATATTTTGTACTTAGCTCTGCCTACATAGGTTACATGATTTTTCAATTAACAAAATGCATTGGCTAAAATTAGTCTTAATAAAATTACACCAACGAGCTAGCCTGGGTATAAAGCTTCTGTACCATGCGAACAAAATTTTGACTAATGTTTTCTCATATTTTTACCTGATTTAAGAAGCTAAAAATTCTGTTCATATGGCCATAACTACACTCATGGGGCATCCAAAAATAACAAATATATCCATGGATGATATTATTCCAGAAAATAAATCGCAGATCCACGCTAGTGTTTTAAACATCATGTACGGATTGAGGAGTGAGCATGTGTGCGCATGTGTGAAATGCATAGCAACTCCATCGACTTCCGGGTCAATTAAATGCGCCTTCTAGCACAAATAAATGTAGTCTTGGTGTAAGACTTCGTTTTGATCTGTGACAATATTTCCCAGTGAGATGGCACTATCATTTGCAGGCGGTTTCGTTGATGATTACGCCCTCTCGTTGTCAGTCCATGATGCTACTTGGTCTTAGGTTTTAGGGCCAAGAAGTGTTGGAAGTCCAGCGTATTGGCACTATGGGGCTTAAAGGGAAACAAAGTCCAACAACACCATGTTGTTTTCTAATTCTAACAATGGCACTGTCAGCATATCTTCCTGGACTAGCACAAAAGCTTCAGACTAGTACAAAACTTCTGCAAACCTCAGAATGTTAATGAATACATTGCAAAATTAAATCCAACAGCTTATCAGCTGCGTATATCAAATCTTCATCTTAAAATGGCAAATTATTGAGTATATATAGTACGGGAAGGGGCTAAATCTCTATAGAAGAGCCATAAGGCCCAGAATGCAGGATTGCAGGATGTTGTCGGCTTACTGCTATAAAGTCATGATAAAAGGGAATGTAAGTGAAGCGTGAACTATTTTGGAAAACAAACCAAAATCCAAAAACAAATATTTTTCTTAGGAAATTAATGTTTCTTTTTGCCAAACAATTACCACTCTTAATCAATAAACTCCATTTACCATAAAGCTCCAAAATATGCAAAACCAGTTATATGAAATGTATGCAAATTGCACTAACATGCTGAGCAGACAATGTAATAGGCCTACAGTGCAACAGAATGCTGTAAATGTGGGTCGAAATGCTTTTCGGGTTTCACAGAGATCCACAATGTCAGTGTAATTCCAGGCCTGCTTCCTCATGAACCATACATAATGTCATAAATTCATAATTTTATTGCTGTCTTGTAAATAGATCTTAAAACGGATATGACATTTACAACAACTGTAAACAAAAAGATATATTAATTGGAACAGCTTTGTGTTCGTCTGTTTTTATACATTCAGCCATTAAAATAACACAATAAAAATAAGGCCAACCTACCTGGGCCCAATTTCATAGCGCTGCTTAACGGTTAGCACATTTTTGTGCTAACTATAGCAGAAAAATTTGCTTAAGAGTAAGCGTATTTCACAGGTTAGCAAGAAAATTAGGCAGCTATCTTGTGTTTCAACATGGATTTGCATTGTTACCTCATTCATTTTCATACAGTAAGCACCGGAAGGTTAGCATGCCTTTTCGTGTGCTATTGGTTAGCAGCGCTATGAAATGGAAATTGCGCAGTAAGCACAGAATCGTCCGTTAAGCAGATCTTTGAAATTGGGCCCAGATGAGAGCTTGGAGCAACAAAAGCATTTTTTTTGTGTCACTGGTACAAAGCTTTTATAAACAATCACAAGTTATGCTATAATAAGAGCATTGCATTTAACAATGTACAGATTTGAAAGGAAAGTATCAAAGTAATAGAATGTGTATCAACAACCCAGATAGAATCATTACGCTCGGCAAATTTTTATGGCCATACAAATTGATATACAGTGTATGTCAGCCCATAATGCAAATTTGCTCATCAATTTTACATTGTCCCAACATCGTCTCCTATCATTGGGCCAACAATAGGCCAATTTATCGATCATCTATTAAATTATTCAAAACAAGGCAGGCCTGGAATTTCTGCGGTGGTATTTGGACAGGTGTTCACAGAGGTGAAAGGCAGTGAAATAAACCACAGAGCCAATGTGATCCACTAGTTAATGTTTTTGTGCCCTATTAATTTACATAATCAATACTTAATGAAACCATTTCTAAATTTACATGCTACAGTCAATATAACATGGCATGTTTTAAAGTTGAATATCCAAAGACTTTGCAGATGTTGCGATTAAATTGATTTGTAATGTTTGTACTTCTATACTTCTGACAAAAAAGTATGACACATAAATGTAAATGACTTTAATTTTTGTTTTGCACCATTCAGAAAAGATATAATCTCTAAAAGAAATATCTTAAACGAGTTTTTAAGTCGAACACACAAGGTTTCTCGGAGTTGAAAGTGACAAAATGTGGTACGTCAAAATTTTTGAGTTGGGTTTTGAGAAAATTGCTTTGAGAGTTGAACTTATTTTCAAACCACTGTAATTTTAGAGACTATTTACTATTTTTTCTTTTAAGTTTTACTGACAAAACAAAGCTGACTTCTTCAGTCATGCAAGTCTGACAGTTGTTTTGACTTTGTGAAAAACAAAAAAGCAAGACCTATCGGCAGAGCGCTGTATACAAATGCACTCTGAGATCCGTCTCTGATAGTGAAATTAAAACACTAATTTTTAGTCATCGATGGCACAAAGATATATATATTTCAATGGATTTAAGGTAGAAAGGCAAATCATGAATCTTCCCTTCATGAAAATGCAAAATGGCAAACCAAGTGATTTGTTGGTCTTATATTATGAATGGTTGTTTAAAGAGCTTGTTCACAATTCCCCCTTACTTCCTACCTCTTTCTCAGAACTTCTATGTTCTGTTCATCATTTATTCTCATTAGTTGTTCATATCTATCAGTAACCATTTTCTTTTATGTTCATATTGAAGTTGTGGACATAATTTTAACTCACTTTGATTTTAGAAATTTATAAATAAAGACGATTAATACAAAAAACAAGTATACAAAACTAAAAAACAAAAAATGAAAAATTAAATCAATTGATAGATTAATACATACATAAATAAAGGAAAAAATTGAAGCAAGTACATTTTTGAAGGAATCTGTAAATGCAAGAATAAATGAATAATTGTCATGGTAACTGGAAACAAAAATAGACTGGGTATAAAAAAAGGAAAAGATTATAAGGAAAGTAAACAGATACAATAATAAAGAAATAAGTTTAGTGGCAGGACCCATTATGTGGCCCCTCATAATGCAAGATGTGCATATCAGTTTGTTGCAACATGTGGTACAATGCATAATGACATGCTCGTGGTCGGTATGCTTGCTGCTTGTACGTTTAGAAATGGTCCTCTGTCCATGTAGTTCACTCTGGAGCTTTATTATTTCATCTAACAGAGAAGTCAACTTGAAGTCAGCTGGTAGGTCAGTGACTCTTTGACCGGCCAATGAAGTTTCAGCTCGACAGGTTGGACATGCTAGGCTATACTGGCTATGAGCAGTCGGATTTGCATTTGAAAATTGTTGAAGACATTCACAACAAAATGAATGAAAGCACTTCAGCATTTTGGGCTCCCTGATGCGGTCCCTGCAGATGTGGCACATCAACTGTGTCTTAGCAATCTGTTGTAAGACTGACTCTGCTCTTACTCTGGCAGCCATCTTGTATGAGTATCGAAAGAGCTGAAATTTTAAACCTGTAAAATTAATAAAGAAATACTGACATACATGGGTCTCTCCACACTAAGACATACATTTGGGGATGTTTTAGGGTTGTACAGTATTACATTTTGTAATTACTGTAAAGTAAGATTTGTGAGAGGATTTGAGGATTGTAATACACAAAACACACAGTCCAATGAGTCTTCAAGATAATAATGAAAATAATCATTCAGATTGTAAAGTATGTCACTGGGGCAGAAATAATTTCATCATGGATGTGACTTTAAAGTTAAACTGACTAATAATTTTTGTTTTACCCACATGTTATTTCGTTATCCTTAAAGTGACTACGGAAAAGCCTGATTATTCAAGAAAGGGTTTCGTGACATTTTTGTAAAGTACGCCATATGGACAGACGTTATGTCCAAATTGTTTGTCCCTGTGAGGTTCATGGTGGCCTTATTTCTTTTCATTGACAAGCCAGAGGGATCAGTTAGCTTGTTATTTCACTTGTCCATACATTAAATGGTCTTATGAAGATGCTAGGTCCGATTTTGCCGAGAAAAAAATACCTGTGGTAGTGGTAGTTAACTACGCAGCAGTGCTAATTAATCGATATTGGATATCATGGCCAAGCAGTTTAGAGCTTCAAATTCTGGTGGTTAAGTCATCAAAGTGTGGATTTGATTCCCGGTCATGACACTTGTGTCCTTGAGCAAGATGCTTTGATAGTACAACTGCTTCTTTTTACCTGGGAAATGAATGGGTACCTGCAAGGGTAGAGGTTGATATTGTGTATGAAAAAGCATTCGGAGTGCCACGTCAGCTGTATACTTCACAGAGAGCCAAGAAAGATTAATGTTACTGGCCCAATGACCAGCAACGCACTGATGTTAAGCCCATTAATCTGTTATTGTAAAATGCACTATATATTAGTATTATTTGGCATAAATGCTTTATCATGAAATAATTACAGTTTAGGACCTCTGTCTCTATTTGTCAATTCAGAAGAAAAAAAACTTACCCCTTCACTCTTTGAGTTTCTTTTCCCACAGTAAGCTCAAAATCCTACTCTTGTTTCCTTCGACTTATCTCCTGTAAATAATCAACTTCTTTATATGTAACAAGCTCAGACAATGTCTTTTTAAAACACAGCATCATATCAAACTTTGAATGTTGAAGAAGACACTTCCACAGCAATCTGTCTCATGTCGGACTATGCTGGTTACTGTGTCTGTCGGGGTGGGGGGAATAAACCACAATCTATATTTAGTTCTTGTTAACATATGGTGTAATGTTTAAGCCTCTGATGATGATCGATGATATTTAGTATCAATACAGTAACAGACACCAGTACTTTGGTTGCATGTTAGAACTGTTTGTTTATTTACTTGACCTTTGACCTTGACATAAAGTATGGAGCGCCTGATGTAAAGTAATACGATGCATGAACACTACATCCCTCTTCACCTTGAATTGAGCCCACGACATTAAACAATAAATTAAGGAGAATTAACTATTTTGCGTCTTGTGATTTGACAAGTGAGTTTTTCTCTTAAAACATTTCTTTTTAACTTCCAAAAATGTATAAGCTTGTACAGTCACATGAGAAGATACATTTTGCTTGAGGTCACTCCACACATGCATTTTTGTTTAAACACTTTAAAACAATTTTAACTTTCAACTTTTAACTTTTAACTACAAAAACAAAACTGATGAAAAAGAGTGTTCAACGACAGTTGATTGGTTAGAGTCATGTCCTTTTTGAGCTATTTCACAGTACATGCATAGTCCTTGAAGCGGGTAGGTGGGTTGCGTTCTCTGGGTGGGTTTCTGCGTGGCAATAGTAGTGCGGGTGGCTGTGTGGGTGTGTCTGGCATTTCCTCTAGGTCGGACTCATCTGACTCATGTGATTCATTGCGAGGCTGTTTGTTAATGCGTTTGAAGCGTGAGACGTTGCGAGTGATCCGGTGTTGTTTGCGTTGTGCTGTGATCATAGATCCTTTCATTTTGATCACTGTGTAGGGTTTCATGTGGTATGGGGTCTGACCTTTGGTGATCATACCATCCCGGCGGATGAGCACACAATCACCCTCCTTTATGTTCGGCTGCTTGGCATGTTCGCGTTTGTCAGCGTATGTTTTCATTGCAGCTTTCCGTGTTTTGTCTTTGCGGTGCAATTTGGCATTGTTAGCAGATTGTGTAGTCTGAGGAAGGCGTGTGCGGATTGGTCGACCGAAGAGAAGAGTAGCCGGCGGTATACCAGTCGTAGCATGAGGTGTGGCGCGGTAGTTGCGTAGGAATTGGTACATGGATTGTTTCCATGGTTTGCAGTCGGCGATGGATGTGCGATATGTTTTCTTCAGGGTTCTCATGAAGCGTTCAACTTCACCATTTGCACGTGGCCAACGGGGTGTTACTTTACGATGTCGAAATCCAAGGTAGTCACTGAAGTTTTCAAACTCGCTACTATTGAAAGGTGGGCCGTTGTCAGTACGGACGACTTGAGGCACACCGAAGGTTGCAAATATGCGATCGAGTTTCAGAATTGTGGCTCGGGCAGAAGTTGATGTGACAATCTCAATCTCAGGATATCTACTGTAGTCGTCTGTAACAACTAAGATATGTTCTCCAGTGGGGAGGTCACAGAAATCAACATTGACCTCCAGCCAGGGTCCTTTGGGGAGCGGTGACATTTGAAGTGGAGCTCTGGTGTTATCCGTGGCTGTGGCCTGGCACATAAGGCAATCACGGATGGTTCTTTCAACAAGACGTTCAATTCCAGGAAACCATACTTTTTCGCGTAGGAGTTGTTTGGTTTTGGTGATTCCCTGGTGTCCCTCGTGTGCGATGTCAATGATAGTTTGAGTCAAAGCATGAGGAATGACGATGCGTGTGCCACGGAGCAAAAGATCGCGGTTAGTCGTTGTTGTTAGCTCAGTGCGTATCTTGTACAAACTTCGAAGCGGGTCACTATTTTGCTGTGCGTTGGGTCGTTTAAGGGCTATGTCCCAATTACCAGTGACCAGTGCGTTGATGCAGTGCTGGAGTGTGTCGTCCTGTTGCGTTGCAGTGCGGATAGCGTCGATCTTGACGGTCTTGGGTACCGCGTGTTGAGAGATGAAGTTGACGTGCTGTTCCGCGAGTTTTTCTTCTCGACTTGGACCTTGCGAGGATGGTAGCGGATGACGCGACATGTAGTCAGCTGGGTTAAACTTTCCAGGCTGATACTCGACAGTGTATTGGTACTCTTGAAGCTTGAGCACCCAACGTTCAATCCTTGCTGGTGCTTGATTGTTAGGATTGTTGAACAATGTTACCAGCGGTTTGTGATCAGTGATAACGGTAAACGATCCACCATAAACGTAGAGATGGAAGTGGAGTATGGCCCATGTAATTGCCAATGCTTCACGCTCAGTCTGCGAGTAGCGCTGTTCCACTGGCGTGAGTGATCTACTTGCGAGTGCTACGATCGAAAGTTCATCACTGGCGTCGTGTTGGGCGAGGATTCCAGCGAGACCGACTGGACTAGCGTCAACTAAGATCTCTGTTTTCTTAGCTGGATCAAAGTAGGCCATGGTACAGCATTGTGCAACACGTTTGCGAATCTGCTCGAGAGCTTGTTGTTGTTCAGTTCCCCATGACCAGGGTGCTGCATCTTTAGTCAGCTCGCGTAAGGGTGCAGAGATCGTTGCCAGATCAGGAATGAAGCGACCGCAGTAGGTGACTAATCCCAGAAAGCTGCGAACCTCGCCAGCGTTTTGGGGCTCTGGAACATTTTGGATCGCTTGGACCTTCTTTGGGTCCGGTGAAACACCATCGCTGCTGAAGACGTGTCCGAAGTATTCGACGCGGCTTTTACTGAACTTACACTTGTCCTTGTTCAGTGTTAGGTTTTGCTCGCGAATGCGTTGAAGACATGCTTTGAGTCGCAAGTCGTGCTCCTGTTGTGTTTTCCCAAACACCAAAATATCGTCGCTGATGTTGAGGACTCCCTGGAGCCCTTGAAGAGCAGTATTGATGAGATTTTGAAACACTTCAGCGGCTGAACAGACGCCAAAATTTAAACGCTTGTAGCGGTAAAGTCCTGCGTGTGTCGAAAAGACTGTAAGGTGACGTGATTCAGGAGACAACTCTATCTGGTGATAGCCTGCGTTTAGATCAAGCTTACTGAAGACTGTGGATCCATTGACAAGTGCTATTACATCATCAATCGTAGGGGTAACATGCCTTTCACGCTGGATGGCCTTGTTGACTGAGCGCATGTCTACGCACATACGAATTTCCCCAGGTCTATGTGGTTTCTCCACAACATGGATCGGTGACACCCATGGGGTCGGTTCATCATGTACCGGTTCTATGATATCGAGTGATAGTAACTTCTCTAGCTCCGCGTCAACTTTCTTCCTAACGTGGAAGGGAATTCGCCGATGAGGCTGGGCAATTGGCTGAACCGTTGGGTCTTCATGGAGCTTACACTGAAAATCTTTCAGCTTGCCGATCCCCTGAAATCGGTCTGAGTACTCCTCGACTAAGCTCGGTACGTGAGATGGGGATTGGGGGGTGTTGTTGACTGTGTAGACAACTTTTACGATGCCGAGTTTTGAGGCTGACGCAAAACTGATTAGCGTGTCCCCTGTTGGCTTTGTTACGAAGAACGTAGATGTGATGCGCGCTGACTTGTATGAGATCATTGCGTCGAATGTTCCTATGATCTCAAGGGGAGTAGTACTTCCATATGCAAAAACCTTGGAACGTTCATAAGTTTGCAGTGCTGGACTGGAAGGCAATGCGTTGTACACATCATTACACATGATGTTGATGGAAGCACCGGTATCAATGACCGCGTTAACTGGCATTCGGTTTATCATGACAGTAACTGCAGGCTGTTTGGGCTTGGGAGACGCTTTGATACCAAACACATATTCATTGTCGTCAGAGCTGGAGTCGTCTTGGTTTACGACGTTCACTTTACCTCGAACATAGCGTTGTTTTCTCTGTTGGCCTTGCTTTTTACTGAGGCAGTGTTTCGCAAAGTGGTTTGCTTTACCACACGAGTGGCAGATGACACCATGAGCGGGGCACTGATCCTTGTGGGGGTATCTACCACCACAATTGCGACATGTCTGTCCAGACTTGTTTGCGTTTGCAGGTTTACTAGTACGTCGTTTCTGCGTAGCGCCTCTTTGGTGTTGTGCAATGATTGTAACATGACTGATGGCGTAAAAGCGCTTTTCGCGAATCAGAGAAGGGTATTCAAAATGATGGGTTTTTTTTTCTACAGTTAAAATCTGTTTACTCTCATGTATATTCAATCTCCTTATTGAAAAAATGTTAAATAAATTTCGGCAAAGATCACTTGTTGCCGTTTTCTTTCAAGCTGGTCTTTAATATGCTTTTCTACTATGTTGTGTTTTGCATGGAGCCTGTATTGATACTGCACACAATTAATTAATAATTTGTTTCTCATTCCCTTTTTTCATTTTGCAGATCAAGTAGCCCAGACCGAACTTCATAAATGGGTGGCTGTCCATCACAAATGAGCAGAAACGTCTTAATCTGTCAACATTGAAGCCTCTGAGATTCTCCAGCAATTTGTTCGACAACTCACATTTGAAGGTATGATTCAAGATTGTAATTGAAGTTTTATTTTGAGTGATGTTTTTAATATTTACGGTGTGAAAACAGGTACCAATTGTTCTGAACTACCCCCTTTGTGGTTGAATTGTCCCCCCCCCCCCAAATGAGTTATAAGACCTCAGTGTCAAGTCCGAGTCATAAGACATGGGGGGGTGGCTCTTTGCGAAAATGGTGAGAACAAAGTGGGTATCAAATTACAGGAAGTCAGAGCAAACGCTCGAAAAATTCTTATCTTCTGCAGGCTTGAAATTTCATCTTTGAGAGGGCCAGGCCATTGTCATTTTGCAAAGGGCACTTCCATTGAAAAATCTTAAGAGTGAATGGGAAACTTTTGAAGGGTCCACTGATGCCAAGACCCAGTAATGGAGGCCATGGCCTCCGTGTAGTTCCAGGTCCTGCTTCTTCATGAGCCATACAATCCATGATGTCATAAATTCATAATTTTATTGCTGTCTTGTAAATAGATCTTAAAACGGATATGACATTTACAACAACTGTAAACAAAAAGATATATTTAATTGGAACAGCTTTGTGTTCCTCTGTTTTTATACATTCAGCCATTAAAATAACACAATAAAAATAAGGCCAACCTACCTTGGCCCAATTTCATAGCGCTGCTTAACGGTTAGCACATTTTTGTGCTAACTATAGCAGAAAAATTTGCTTAAGAGTAAGCATATTTCACAGGTTAGCGAGAAAATTAGGCAGCCATCTTGTGTGTTCACCATGGATTTGCATTGTAACGTCATTCATTTTCATGCCTTTTTTATGTGCTTACAGCTAGCAGCGCTATGAAATGGAAATCGCACAGTAAGCACAAAGTTTGCTGTTAAGCAGCTCTATGAAATTGGGCCCTATGAAATTGGGCCCAGATGAGAGCTTGGAGCAACAAAAGCATTTTTGTGTGTATCACTGTCACTGGTAGAAAGCTTTTATAAACAATCACAAGTTATGTTGTAATAAGAGCATTGCATTAAAAATGTACAGATTTGAAAGGAAAGTAATTTAATGTGTAACAACAACCGAGATAGAATCATTATGCTTGGCAAATTTATGGCCATAAAAGTTGATATGTCAGCCCATTATGCAACGTTGCTCATCAATTTTATGACATAATACCAACATCGTCTCCTATCATTGAGCCAATATTAAGCCATTTTATTGATCATATATTAAATTATTCAAAACAAGGCAGGCCTGGAATTTCATCTTTGAGAGGGCAAGGCCATTTTCATTTTGCAAAGGGCACTTCCATTGGAAAATGTGAAAGTCTATGGGAAACTTTTGAAGGGGCACCAAGGCCAAGACCAGGGGAAACAGAGACCATGGCCTCCGTGGCCTCCATGTAATTCCATTCCTGCAAGATAATTTTGTGTGTGTATATATCCAGTTTCCTTTCACCCATTTTAATCAATACAAATATTTGTATGCCCTGCAACAAAGACAAAGGGGGATACAGTGTTTGTTTTGTCTTTTAAAATTTTATTTCAATCATTACTCATCCACCAGCAAAAGCGCTAATAAAAGGATAAATAGGAGACTTAGGCACATGTTTTATACATGTACAATCAAATGGGAGGAAAACCCACACAGTCAGTTAGGGACTGTCACTGAAAACCAATTCCATACATTGCAAGGCTCCGGTCTGCGTCGGTATTTGGACAGGTGTCAGGTGAAAGGCAGTGAAATAAACCACAGAGCCAATGTGATCCCATAGTTAATGTTTTTATGCCCTATTAATTTACATTATCAATACTTAATGAAACCAATACTAAATTTACATGCTGCAGTCAACGTTTTACACCATTCAGAAAAGACATGATCTCTAAAAGAAATATCTTAAACGAGAGTTTTCAAGTCGAACACACAAGGTTTCTTGGAGTTGAAAATGATCAAAAGCTCACCAGAAACAGTCATATTATCTCCAAAGTGACAAAATGTGTTCTATGGCCAAATTTGGGGTTTTGAGAACATTGCTTTGAGAGTTGAACTTATTTTCAAACCACTGTAACCTTTAGAGACTGTTTTTACTATTTTCTCTTTTAAGTTTGACTGACAAAACAAGGCTGACTTCTTCAGTCATGCAGGACTGTCAGCTGTTTTGACTTGTAAACAAAAAAGCAAGAGCTATCCGCAGAGCGCTGTATACAAATGCACTCTGAGATTCGTCTCTGATAGTGAAATTAAAACGCTCAATTTTAGTCATTCGATGGCACAAAGATATATATATAATTCAATGGAAAGGTAAAGTGGCAAATCATGATTCTTCCCTTCATGAACATGCAAAATTGCAAACCAAGTGATTCGTTGGTCAAGCTTAATAGTGGCTTTTTATATAGCGCTCAAATCCGTCACTCAGTGACGCTCATGGCGCTTCAACATTATTTCCCCTGGTCACTGGGCCATTTATTTTATTCCTTAAACCATCTCAGCTCCCTTGGGAGTATACAGCCTGTGCTGCCAAATATGTAGCGCACTAAGCTAAATCAATCACAAGAACCATCTCTGCCCTCACAGGTACCCATTTACCCCTGGGTGATGAGAAGCAATTACAGTTAAGTGTCTTGCTCAAGGACACCAAGTGTCATGACCGGGATTCGAACCCACACCCTGTTGACTCAGCCACCAGAACTTGAGTCCGATGCTCTAACCGCTCGGCCACGACAAGCTATAGCTTATAATAGTATGAACGGTTGTTCAAAGAGCCTGTTCACAGTTCCCCCTTACTTCCTACCTCTTTCTCAGAACTTCTATGTTCTGTTCATCATTTTTTTTCATTAGTTGTTCATATCAGTAACCATTTTCTTTCATGTTCATATTGAAATTGTGGACATAATTGAACTCACTTTGATTTTAGAACTTTATAAATAAAAACGATTAATAAAAAAAACAAGTATACAAAACTAAAAAACAAAACATGAAAAATTTAATCAATTGATAGATTAATACTTACATAAATAAAGGAAAAAATTGAAGCAAGTACATTTTTGAAGGAATCTGTAAATGCAAGAATATATAAGTAATTGTCATAGTAACTGGAAACAAAAATAGACTGGGTATTAAAAAAGGAAAAGATTATAAGGAAAGTAAATAGATACAATAATAAAGAAATAAGTACAGTGGCAGGACACATAATTTGGCCCCTCATAATGCAAGATGTGCATATCAGTTTGTTGCAACTTGTGGTACAATGCATAATGACATGCTCATGGTCGGTATGCTTGCTGCTTGTACGTTTAGAAACGATCCTCTGTCCATGTAGTTCACTCTGGAGCTGTATTATTTCATCTAACAAAGAAGCCAACTTGAAGTCAGCTGGTAGGTCAGTGACTCTTTGACCGGCCAATGAAGTTTTACCTCGACAGGTTGGACATGCTAGGCTATGATGAGTAGTTGGATTTGCATTTAAAAATTGTTGAAGACATTCACAACAAAATGAATGAAAGCACTTCAGCATTTTGGGCTCCTTAATGCGATCCCTGCAGATGTGGCACATCAACTGTGTCTGAGCAATCTGTTGTAAGACTGACTCTGCTGTTACTATGGCAGCCATCTTGTATGAGTATCGAAAGAGCTGAAATTTTAAACCTGTAAAATTAATAAAGAAATACTGACATACATGGGTCTCTCCACACTAAGGCATACATTTGGGGATTATTTTGGGTTGTACAGTATTAATTACTGTAAAGTAAGAATTGTGATAGGATTTGAGGATTGTAATACACAAAACACACAGTCCAATGAGTCTTCAAGATAATAATGAAAATAATCATTCAGATTGTAAAGTATGTCACTTGGGCAGAAATAATTTCATCATGGATGTGACTTTAAAGTTAAACTAACTAATAATTGTTGTTTTACCCACATGTTATTTCGTTATCCTTAAAGAGACTACGGATGCTTGATTATTTAAGAAAGGGTTTCGTGACATTTTTGTAAAGTACGCCATATGGACAGACGTTATGTCCAAATTGTTTGTCCCTGTGAGGTTCATGGTGGCCTTATTTCTTTTCATTGACAAGCCAGAGGGATCAGTTAGCTTGTTATTTCACTGGTCCATACATTAAATGGTCTTATGAAGATGCTAGGTCCGATTTTGCTGAGAAAAAAATACCTGTGGTAGTGGTAGTTAACTACGCAGCAGTGCTAATAAATCGGTATTTGGATATCATGGCTGAGCAGTTTAGAGCTTCAAATTCAAGTTCTGGTGGTTAAGTCATCTAAGTGTGGATTTGATTTCCGGTCATGACACTTGTGTTCTTGAGCAAGATGCTTTGATAGTACAACTGCTTCTTTTTACCTGGGAAATGAATGGGTACCTGCAAGGGTAGAGGTTGATATTGTGTATGAAAAAGCATTCGGAGTGCCACGTCAGCTGTATACTTCACAGAAAGCCAAGAAAGATTTAAAAAGGAATGTTATTGGCCCAATGACCAGGGCACTAATGTAAAGCCCTTTGATCTGTTATTGTAAATTGCACTATATATTAGTATTATTTGGCATTAATGCTTTATCATGAAATAATTACAGTTTAGGAACTCTGTCTCCATTTTGTCAATTCAGAAGAAAAAAAACTTACCCCTTCACTCTTTGAGTTTCTTTTCCCACAGTATTAGCTCAAAGTCCCACTCTTGTTTCCTTCGACTTATCTCCTGTAAATAATCAACTTCTTGAATTGTAACAAGCTCAGACAGTGGCTTTTTTAAACACAGCATCATATTTGAATGTTGAAGAAGACACTTCCACAGCAATCTGTCTCATGTCGGACTATGCTGGTTACTGTGTCTGTCAGGGGGGGGGGGGAATAAACCACAATCTATATTTAGTTCTTGTTTGGAACGTATGGCACAACATGTATTGCACACGAATATTGGGAAAAACCCAACTTTGTGCAAAGGATTTCCTGTTCTTCCCAGGATTCTTTAAAACCGGAAGTCTGGTCAGAGGTCAAATGAGGTCTTCGGGATGTAAAAAAAAAAAATGTTTGTTTTTACAGGGGAACTAATTGATTTTTGTGAATTTTATCATTCTTTTAAAAATTTTAAAGGTAACCATGAAAAGCACTTGTTGTTGAGATTTAATTAGTTGTCACACAAGCGTGAGTGGAATACAGAAAAATGTAAAACAGGATGTCATCTTCAGCTACATGTAAACCTGTTATCCATTAGCATTGCCCAATGTACAATGTTGCCATCCCTTCTGGATACAAGTGCAGGATTGACAAATAATAGGAATGCGGAGACGAGGCTTGGTTTATACAAGAAATAATACAGTCATATGGTTTATTCAGCAGGTCAACAGAGGGCGCTGGCCCATTTCACTTTTGGTTCTGTTCGTGTGCTCTGCATTGCAGACCCACACCTGCACACAGTCATTAATCTATCTTTATGTTAATCAACAAGGCTATGGCATAATTCACTTTGGTGCACTGCTGCTCTTTCTGCTGGTGATGAGCCTCAGAGAGTGTCTGGTTCAAGGTGGTTTAATCTCGCCCTTTTATACATTTCTTGGCCTAGGCAACAACCAATGTGATGGCTGGATTTCCAAACTCATGAATATATATCTGTGTGTTGAGCTAATGGCATGTTTTTTTGTGTGACATCTATGGCACGCCAAAGCGGAATTTATTCAACCCTGCACGGAAACTGTGGCAACATAAAAAAATACTGCAACATTAAAAAAAACAACTCAACATTTTAACAACATTTTCAACAAATTTACAAGTTTTTGTCAACAGCAATATTTATTGTCCAACATTTACAAAAACTTGTCAACATTTTTAAAACATGCATCAACATGCGGAATTCATTCAACCCTGGACGGCAGCTGCAACAACATTTCAAAATATACACCACAACATTTAAAACAAACATTCAACTTTATAAGCTGTTTCAATAGTAACATTAACCGTTCAACATAACTAACAAAAATGAAGCAATTAGTTCTTTCAATAACATGTGCCAACGCGGGAAAAACATGTGTCAATATTGAAAACAAAATATGCGCAACCCCGGGGAAAAAATATTTGTCAACATTTAAAAATATATATTTGTTCTGATTAATTAACTAGAAAGTACGTGTCAACATTGCCGAAAACCACCTACTACTTGTTGACAAATATATGTGCCAACCCATCCTGCTACAAAATTCACCTAAAAATACGTATTAAAATTTCGTCCAAAAATATGTGTCAACCCTACCCGATGAAAAAATATATGCCAACATTCACGACAGAGTACATGCGCGAAGTATGCTGCGCTGCACCCGGCAGTCAACGTGCGTTCACGTTTTCATGGTGAGAATCAGCAAATAGGCTGGCACCTATATGGTGCAGGTCATGAGACTGTAGGCAAAAATTGCCGTGAAAAGTGGGATTTTTGAAGGGCATTGCGGCAATAGGTAGGGGCAATGACTGGAATTGCCGTCGTGAAGTATCAGGGCTGAACTCTAATACGCTTGTTGCGGGATCACAACAGTAACATAGCATCCTTTGGTTTAGACAGTGACAATTCATAAACAGGGCTGGAAATTAACACTGGACTGCAAGCCCAATTGAGTTTAGCATCAAGCCAGTAAAATCACAACCAGACAAGCCCAGTGGTCTTGTGTTTTTCAATTGAATAAAATACCTCATTGTGAATGTGTAATACCCTTTGGAAAAAGTGTTTATTGTAATTTTTGGGGTATGTGTTAAAGAAATAAGTGTTATTTGAATTGAATTTAAAAAATGTCGAGTTTCAAGTACACTTACACATAAGAAACGTGAGACAGATCTTAGTGCTTGTCCAACTCATTTAGATTCTGGTCTTTTAAAATAAATTCTGGTTCAGTAAACAAGTTGAGCTACAACCTTTTTGGTCTTATGGATTCGCCCCCCCCCCCCCAAATACGAACACTGATCACCCGTTTTAACTAATCTCTTTTACTTTTATCCTTTTTTATCTCAGGTGTCTCTCATTATGTCTACAAGCCTCTTGTATTCTGAAACTCAAAATGGTAATCCAAGACCTACAAGATCCTAAGATCAGTCTTCAGACTCCCAGTGGAGATGCTGAGGACTCTACCAATGAAGCTCTGAAGACACACCACAAGGAGAGTTGGAAACTGACAAGATGCAGATAGCTAATAATGAGAGGTGAGTGTCTTTTAAAACTGTAACACATTTATTCCATAAATATTTGAAATAAAAAGTCCCACCCCTTGTAGGGTGATCCCTCTGCTGCCGCTTCCCAGGTTGGGATCGTAAACTTGGGTGTGACCCCTGGCTACATGGCAGTTACAGGTTGTACGGCTTCTGACTGGCACCCCAGAACAAAGATATTGACCAAATAGGGAGACCGCCAACATAGGGCTGGATAGCTCAGTTGGTAGAGCGCTGGCACGTTAATCTGGAGGTGTCAGATTCAAGTTCTGCTCTAGAAAAATTTTCTTTGTTAAACCCCGGGTTACATTTCATTTTATTTTATAGCAGCTCTTTTTATACATAGAGCATAGATTTAAAAGTCTGTGTTCTTGAAAGCTGCTCAAAACTTCCTATTTGCTTCATGCCAGTTATTTTTAAACGGCTAATTGAGCCAAAAAATAAATAATTGAACAGAAATGCTATTTCATGCTATAAAGCCCTCGAGACGGCTTTCCAATGGTATAAAACTTGTGCAAATCCAGCATTCCTGTGAGGTTGATTTGATTGTCCTTATTTTGTGTTTTTCTCTTTGACAGCTCTGTGTACAAAAATCCTGTTGAAGATGTTTTTGCGAGGCGTTCGGAGTATATCCCCACTTGCTGGTCATATCCGGTATGAAGCTTGCCTGCAGCATGTGTTTTTTTATCATTGTAATTTTGTTATCTTTACACATCCAAGTTTTGCGTTATTATAAAAAAAAAGAAGTCTCGAACCGCAAGCTTTTGAAAAACTATAGCTACATTTCTGTCGTTGACGGCTTGCGCCAAAATGACAACACTTTGACGTAATTTGTGGGAGTTTGCTTTGTTCAACCTCCATGTTGCAACAAAGTGGCTATACAAAGGGGAGCTCCCACAAAGACGTAACATGACTGATGGCGTAACAGCACTTTTCGAGAATCTTTCTGAAAAGCACCAGAGAAGGGTATTCAAAATGATCGGGTTTTTTCTACAGTTAAAATCTGTTTACTCTCAGGTAAACTCAATCTCCTTATTGATTGAAAAAAAAAGTTAAATAAATTTCAGCAAAGATCACTTGTTGCCGTTTTCTTTCAAGCTGGTCTTTAATATACATTACTACATTGTGTTTTGCATGGAGCCTGTATTGATACTGCACACAATCAAAGATTAAATCAGTTCTCATTCCTTTTTTTCACTCTGCAGATCGAGTAGTCCAGACCGATCTTCATAAATTACACTGAGCAGAGAAGTCTCAATCTGTCAACATTGAAGCCTCTGAGATTCTCCAGTAATATGCTTTTGACAACTCACATTTAAAGGTATGATACAAGATTGTAATTGAAGTTTTATTTTTAGGGTTATTAGTTGTGTTTTTAATATTTAGTGTGAAAACAGGTACTAATTGTTCTGAACTACCCCCTTTGTGGTTGAATTCTCCCCCCAACATGAGTTACAGGACCTCAGTGTCAAGTCTGGGTAATAATTTTGAGTCCAAGTTTGAGTCTTTTGCTTTGAGTCTTTTGCTGGTGTGATTCAAGTTGATTTAAAGTCGACCAAATTGTGTTTTAAGTCCGCAGTCTGGACTACAAGAAACACTTTTGAACTATTTTTTAAACTGCTGATAGAATGCTAAATTAAATTACCAAAAGAAAACTGAACAAAGAAAAAAAATGACTAGAGCGGGATTTGAACCTGCAACCTCCAGATTGACATGCTGGCACTCTACCACCTGAATTGTATCTAGCCCTATTGGTGGTCTCCCTATTCCTGGCTGATCCCTGGCTATACGACAGTTTTAGGTTGAATGGCTTCTGACTGGCACCCCGAACAAAGATAATTGACAAAATAGGGAGACTGCCAACATAAGAGCTACATGGCTGAGTTGGTAGATCGCAGGCACGTTAGTCCGGGTTCACATCCCGCTGTCGTAAAGTTTTCTTTGGCCTTGCCCCTTCAATGATGAAATTTCAGGCCTGCGTTGAAATTTGCACAGGTCGAGTTGTATGCTGTGATCATTGAAAACTCACAGACCATGTGACCTTTTTCTACAAAAGAGTGACCGTGTACATTCCAAGTCCTTTCTAGCAGGCACGATGTTTAATACTGGTATGGAAATTTTTTTCCCCTTTTTTGGGATAAAAGTTTCCACACAAATTCAAGAGTTATTTAAAAAACAGCTGAGTGAGGTTTAAGATGTGCCCCTTTCTTCATATCAAAGGTTGATATTAATCAGATGGTGTAATCTCCATACAATGTTTTTGTTTTCATTGGGCTGTGTACAAATCGTGCCTGCAGGCATGGCAGGAAGTCCAGGCTCTCTGGCTCCTCTTTAAACATGAGTGATGTCATGGGTTACATGGTCCATAGATTGAAATGGTTTTGCTCTTTAATATCTGCACATGACTTGAGTTTTTTGGTTGTTCAATATTTTTCGTTCCTTCTTTCATCTACTCAGATCACCTAATCCAGACAGAGAGTGTCGGATCCTCATCATTCAGAGTGGCAGTAGTCTGCCTTGAGCAATCAGCCAACTTAACAGGTATGTGTAACGTTACTGGTAGTGATATCAAAGTTTAACATTTCTAAGGAATTAAGTTTTGGTTTTACCCTTACACCGATGTGTATTAAGCACTGTATACTCAGTGCTCTCCTGAGCTCTGTGAAAACAATCCATAGGCAATCACTCGGGTGGGATTCGAACCCACAACCTTTGCATTGCTAGAGCAGATGTCTTACCACTAGACCACCGAGCTAGCCCGATGGCTAGAGGCGAATCAGAATCCTAAGCAGCGAATCGAATCCCACCCGAGTGATTGCCTGTGGGTTTTTTTTTTCACGGAAGGGAGAGCACTGAGTATACAGTGCTTAATACACATCGGTGTAAGGGTAAAACCAAAAATTTGTTATTTATCCCCGATGCAAAAAAAATTTGAATCTATTCAATTTCTAAGGAAAACAACTACTTTGGGTAACTCTGGGGTGCCTCAAAGACTAGCTTAAAAAAGCCTTTGCAATCTTGGGTTCCAGCTTGGAAGCACAGGCCAACTTCATGAATTTGAAAACTTGAAAACTTATGTTGTTTTTTGTATGGAACATGGTTTATAGTTTTGTCCATGTTCATCCTCCATACCCAAGCTTGCCACCATTGGAAAGAGAAACATCTGATCTTTGCAATGACGGTAAAATAAAATAGGGTTGTTATTACGCAATCACTTCAAATCGGAGAGGATAAGATCCGAAATGCCAAACACCTATGGAGCGCCATAATATTGTGGGCAAAAAAGTGCTTGGGTTTACAGAACACTCTGAGGATACAAAGTCCAAAAACTTAGTGACATTTATTGGCTGATTTCAATGGTGTTTTAATTATATGAAAGGAAATTCAATAAGTAAGACAATTTGTGTCTCTTATTATGCTCAAAAAGGAAACCTTCAAGGTGATTATAGAGTTTGTAAAATCAAACTTTAAACACAAGCTTCCTGTTGTGTGAGAATGTGTGCTTCCACTTTAGTGGTTACAGAATGTAGGCTCCAGCGGTTGTTTATGCCAATAGAACTTGAGGCTAAAAGGGGTGGTAAGTGGTGATCGCTATGTATCAACGAAGGTGTTATACTTGTTCTTGTTCTTTTTTTTTGTCTTCTGCAGATCAACTAATCCAGACAGAGAGTGTCGGATCTTCACAAGGAGTTTGCAGTCCATCACCAGCATCGATGCCTCAACCTGTTTGTAGTTTGTAATTAGATATGGATTATTATTATTAGGGATGGATCTAAGATTAGAATTCATTTCCCACTGAAATTGAGAGCTTTGTTTAGAAGCTTCATTATCTTCAAGAAAGATCACATTCCCAGGATACTTCCTAATGTGTGGTGAAGTACCCATAATTCCAATTGCCCACACTTTCCCTTGTGTAGTGAATTGCCCACACTTTCCCTTGTGTGGTGAATTACTCACACTTTCCCTTGTGTGGTGAATTACTCACACTTCCCTTGTGTGGTGAATTACTCACATTTCCCTTGTGTGGTGAATTACTCACACTTCTTGTGTGGTGAATTACTCACACTTCCCTTGTATGGTGAGTTGCCCACACTTTCCCTTGTGTGGTGAATTACTCACACTTTCCCTTGTGTGGTGAATTACTCACACTTCTCCTTGTGTGGTGAATTACTCACACTTCCCTTGTATGGTGAGTTGCCCACACTTTCCTTGTGTGGTGAATTACTCACACTTCCCTTGTATGGTGAGTTGCTAAAACTTCCCTTGTACGGTGAATTACTCACACTTCCCTTGTGTGGTGAATTACTCACACTTCCCTTGTATGGTGAGTTGCTAAAACTTCCCTTGTACGGTGAATTACTCACACTTCCCTTGTGTGGTGAATTACTCACACTTCCCTTGTATGGTGAGTTGCTAAAACTTCCCTTGTACGGTGAATTACTCACACTTCCCTTGTGTGGTGAATTACTCACATTTCCCTTGTGTGGTGAGTTGCTAAAACTTCCCTTGTATGGTGAATTACTCACACTTCCCTTGTGTGGTGAGTTGCTAAAACTTCCCTTGTACGGTGAATTACTCACATTTCCCTTGTATGGTGAATTACTCACATTTATCCTTGTGTGGTGAATTAATTATCAAATTTACAAATTGAAACATTGTCAAAGGCTTAGTTAGTAAGTTTCTGTCACTATTCTAGCACATTTAGCTCATTCAATTTAGGTGTATGCTGATGTATGGAGTTGACAAACTTGGCTGCCATAGATTGGAACCGGATGGGACTTTCCCCTTTTTTTTCCCCACTGGGGTTTTTAGCAGGGTTTTCGCCCATCTCATACATCAGCAATTAGCAGGCATGCAACTTTTCAGCTGGTCAGCTGATTTTTATGGTTTTGGTTTTCTCAACCATTGAAAATTTACAACACAGTACAAATTCTTGCTGTGGCTGGACATGTTTTTGTTTTATTTTTATCAAAAGTACAGAGTTGTATGCCTGAAATAGGGGACACTTTTGTGTCTAAATAAGTTCATTAGGTGTCAAAGAAAATTTGACTTCAAATCTGAAGTGTATTTAATTGATTACTTTCGTAGGAGTAAACATAAATTTATCGGTGTGCCAATGATCTGGTGATTCAGCCATACTTACTTTTGTGTGGTAAAGTACCAATATTTCACTTGTGTTGTGAGTAACCAACACTTTCCCTTGTGTGGTAATTCAGTAATACTTCCTGTTTGTGGTGAGTTACCAACAATTTCCCATGTGTCGTAAATTACCCATACTTCACCTTTATGGTGAGTTACCAACACTTTCACTTGTGTGGTGAATTACCAATACTTTCATTTTGTTGTGAGTTACCAACACTTTCACTTGTGTGGTGAAATATTCATACACTGTACTTCCTCTACATTTACCCACACTTTTCCCTGTGTGGTGAATCCTTTTTGTTCCAAGATCCATCCCTTTCCTACACAAAGGTGTATGATTCAGATTTCAATAAAGTCATACATGCAAAAAAAATTATAATTCTTAAAAAAATCGAAGAAAAATCTTCCCTTGCAGATAATCAGGGCTCTCTGATTGTCTTCTCGGGAAACAGTTTTGCCATCAGAGAGCACTCTGATTGAAACTGTTCAAAGAACTTTTTTACTAAAACTTTTGCAGAACTTTCAGATAAGTATTTGACAAAAACAAAATGTTTCTTATCTTTTTTAACAGGTAAAATTATTCCAACGTACTGCCACTTCTGAATCATATGTCTTTGTGTTATATTATAATTATGTTTTGTATTGCACGAGTTGCTCCTACCAAAAATGAGACCATGCAAAAGAGCTGTTTTCATTAAAGTAATGACTTTTCTTGCAAGCGAAGTCATTAACTTTGTAATTTACCAAACATGATAAACAAAGTTTTGGAAATCTAAAAATATTGCAGAAATATTGAATTTTCTATCATTTAATTGCAAAATTTATTTTTTTAAACATTTTTTTATTAGGTTTTACTCCAAAAAATATTGGGAATATCTTTCAGAGTTTAAGGTAAAACGACATAATATGATGATCATTTTGCATTTTTTTCTCTCTTAAAATTTTCACTTTTTAAACATGGACTCATTGTGTATGAGCAGCTCATTCTGATGAGTTTCTTTATGTTTGTATAAAAGTTCTGAGAAAAACTCATCTGCAGAGTTGTGCAAACACCTGTGCCTGTCGGTGGACCCCCTCGGCTGCCTGGAACAAGTGGTGGTCCTGCTGGCCCGGGTGCAATGGGAGGTATGTTCTCTGTTCAGTGAAGTTCACTTAGATGCACCACTAGTGTTCTCCTTCACTGGTGTAATGCCTTACAAAATATGACGAGCTAGAGCGAGCATTTTTGGAAGCATATACTAGGGCACGAGCTGGAAGCTAGTGGTTGGTCCCTAAAACGTTCTGGTCGATCTCTCAAGACGTCGGGATGAGGGCCCCTTATCATTTAGCCTTTTGTTGGTCACGTCACTCTTTTGTTCTTTAGTAAACAGGTTTGTACTGGGGTTCATTTGAGACCATCAAGAGGTGCCTTGAGATGTCTTCGCTTGAGCCAATGGAATCTGGACTCGGTGGAGCATGAGGACTTCTATCCAGTTGATGATGTGAGGGCTGGAGAAACATGTTCTGCTTGGTCATGCCACTTCACATAAAAAATATCTAGTAAGAACTACACCCATTTTATTGCCTTTTGATACCAAAGATGACATTGGATTCTTATATAATTTGTAGTTGTTTTGAATTAGCGGTTTTAGAAGAGGTCAAGGGTCAGTTCTATGTCAAGGTTCTTAGGGTCTGGTCATGGTCAAGGGCCAATCACTCAGGGAGATTTTTAAATCTTATTCTAGGATACTAAACAAATTTTTAAAGCAACGTCCATACCGAAAATTGATTGTAAAAGTTCTTACTTCTTTAAGAAATTTGGGGCATTCACAACTAAATCTTATTCTAAGATATGAATTTTAAAATCAGACTAGGTAGATCTATACGCTTGCAACTTTAACATTTAAATCTTATCTGAGAACACGGTTTTTAAAATCAGCTAGGTAGAACTAAATAAATTGTCAAAGAAACGTCCAAACGGACGGAAGTTTTTACTTATCTAAAAGACTGGGACATTCACAACTAAATCTTGTTCTAGGATATGAATGTTAAAATCAAACTAGGTAGATCTAAATGCTTGCAACTTTAACATTTAAATCTTATCTGAGAACACCGTTTTTAAAATCAGCTAGGTAGAACTAAATAAATTTTCAAAGAAACGTCCAAACGGAGAGAAGTTTTTACTTCTCTAAAAGACTGGGACATTCACAACTAAATCTTGTTCTAGGATATGAATGTTCAAATCAAACTAGGTAGATATAAATGCTTGCAACTTTAACATTTAAATCTTATCTGAGAACACCATTTTTAAAATCAGCTAGGTAGAACTAAATAAATTTTCAAAGAAACGTCCAAACGGAGAGAAGTTTTTACTTCTCTAAAAGACTGGGATATTCACAACTAAATCTTGTTTTAGGATATGAATGTTAAAATCAAACTAGGTAGATCTAAACGCTTGCAACTTTAACATTTAAATCTTATCTGAGAACACCGTTTTTAAAATCAGCTAGGTAGGCCTAGACCTAAATAAATTTTCAAAGAAACGTCCAAACGGAGAGAAGTTTTTACTTCTCTAAAAGACTGGGACATTCACAACTAAATCTTGTTCTAGGATATGAATGTTCAAATCAAACTAGGTAGATCTAAATGCTTGCAACTTTAACATTTAAATCTTATCTGAGAACACCGTTTTTAAAATTAGCTAGGTAGAACTAAATAAATTTTCAAAGAAACGTCCAAACGGAGAGAAGTTTTTACTTCTTTAAAAGACTGGGACATTCACAACTAAATCTTGTTTTAGGATATGAATGTTAAAATCAAACTAGGTAGATCTAAACGCTTGCAACTTTAACATTTAAATCTTATCTGAGAACACCGTTTTTAAAATCAGCTAGGTAGGCCTAGAACTAAATAAATTTTCAAAGAAACGTCCAAACGGACGGAAGTTTTTACTTCTCTAAAAGACTGGGACATTCACAACTAAATCTTATTCTAGGATATGAATTTTAAAATCAGACTAGGTAGAGCTCTACAAATTTTAAAAGCAACGTTTAAATAGCAAAGTTTATACTGTCTTATTCTAGGCAGACTTGGTAGATCTAACCACTTGTGACGTTAACATTAAACTCTTATCTGAGAACACACTTTTTTAAATCAGGCGAGGTAGAACTTAACAAATTAGTAGAATTAAACAAATCAAAGAAATTTTCAAAGCAATGTTTGTACAGAATGTTGATTTTAAAAGTTTATACTCCTCCAAAAGCCATGGATGTCACACTTAAATCTTACATTATTAAGTGTTAAAATCAGACTAAATAGATCTAATTTTGCCTAAGACGCAAACATTTAAATGTTATGTGAGGATATGGTTTTCCAAATCAGACTAAGCCGAACTAAACTGCAGTTTGAAGCACATATTATGGATTTTTGTCAACATTCAATTTGTACCAGCTGAGTGTGTTTACTTGTTTAGCTCAATCTCCATTTTGTGTCAAAGGTCATCCAAAATTCAATTCATTGCATGAAAGGTCACATATCACTTAAAGGTTTCAAATTGATCAATTTTTCTCAAGTTTTGTAGGAAAACTTTCAGGTTAACCAGTGATTTTGCTAACAGAAAAAGGGAGTGGTCCAATGTGTTGCCCAAAACAGGGGTGTGAACTTTAAAAATAAGTTTCTGTCGCAAGGAGCGATAAAGTTTTGAGTCAATCAGATAATAATTTGAGGGGGAATCAAACGCAAGGGGGAAATCAACGTAAGATTGTCTTTCTTTCTTGCAACAAGGCCAGCAATGTTTTCATACAAACCAAGTGAAAGTATTCCTTTAAAGAACTTCAATTTACAATTTAGGAAACGGTTGTGCCCAAAATTGCACAGAAATTTGTACTTCATTTTATTCAGTACTCTTTTTTTTTTATTCTACAAGGCCAACAATGTTTGAATACAAACTAAGTTGAAATATTCCTTAAAAGACTACAATTTAGGAAACAGATGTGCCCTAAATTGCTAAGAATTGTAGTCCCTCCTTTTATAAGATAATAATTTGAGTGGGAATTAAATTTACCCAAACAGTCCCAAATTGATTAAGGCAAACCAAGTGAAAATATTCTTAAGAAAAGTTCAATTTGGGAAACAGTTGTGCCCTAAATTGCAAAGATCTTTAGCCCCTCATAATTGTTAGATAATAATTTTCGGGGGAATTAAACGTCACAGATTGTTCAGGTTTTTTCTTTTCCTGCAAGGCCAAAAATTTTTAATGCAAACCAAATGAAAGTATCCCTTTTAAAACATCAATTTAGGAAACCGTTGTATCTTAAATTGCTTCTTTTTTTCTTGTGTGAACATGTTCAATCTTACTTTGTTACCCCATAATATTCCGAGTTACATTTGAAGTGTTAACTTCTCTTATCAATTACTTTTACACTGAAAATCCTAGGTTACAGATATAGCTTATGGGGTTGGCAGTTTTTAGTTGAATTTTTGCATGCAACATTGTTGTGCCGTGTAGTAGTCTAGAAAGTAAAGCAGTCTTAAATAAAATACTTTAGAAAGAAACGTCTTTTCAGTTCCTGGTCTTGATTAAACTTAGCCGTGTTAAAATGTTTGGTTGTTATGGTCAAAGTCGGATCTCGTTTAGCATGGTAGAAGTTATATTAATCCAATGTCATCTTTGTTATCATTTAGTGGCAAACATCAAGTGAGAAAATGTCACTTTTTATCGTACTAAAACCGTTTCAAAAATTTGTGACGTCAGTACGTCAAGCATTTTTCTCAAAGCTTTGGTTTGTGTTATTTGTTTACGTACTCATCAACTTTGTTTTTTAATCAAAGTTGGTCAAAAACAAGTTCAATTGTAGTCATTTGGTTAGTTGACTACATCTGAACGTCTAAATTGCAGCCCCATGGAAAGCAAGGGGGAAATTAGTGGCCATTGCAGAACATGTTTCTGCAACCAGCACATCATCATCTGGATAGAAGTCGTCATCATCTGTTGGGTTAGGATTCCATTGGAACAAGTGCCGACATCTCTCGTCACCACCAGTGCAGCTTGGTTGCGAGACAACAATCGGTGAAATCTTAGCACCCTTGAGGGCATCAGTTCATTTAAGCAAGCAACAACTACCTTCTGCTCAACACTTGCGTCTAAAACAAAGCGCAAAATTGCGTCTAGCTCGTCAAGTTTTGTAAGACATTACAACATTGAAGTAGACCGCTAGGGGTACATCTAACTGAACTTCACTGAACAGAGAACATACCAACCATTGCACTTCGGGCCTGTAGGCCATCACGAGTTCCAGGTAGCCGAGGGGGTCCACCGACAGGCACAGGTGTTTGCACAACTCTGCTTTTTTTTTTGGTCAAATTTTTTAATAAAAAAATTGAAATGAACCTCCTCTTTGTAATTTGTGTCTTATTTGCGTCTAACCTACCCACCCCGTCTACCCCCTCCCCCTAACTATAGAGGGCCCATCTTATCCCGATGGGCCCTCGGCCACCATGTTTGACCACTATGCAATTAATTGGGTGCAAATAAGTCGCTTTTTAGGAAAGGTTTTTGCGCATAGGAAATAAGATGTAAAAATAATACACACCCAATTTATGTTGCATTGTGGGAAAACATGGCGGGGCAAGTAGACGAGTCAAATAATGAGACGAACAGTCAGGGTTCTGGCAAATCAACCAAGGGCGAATTTGTTATCTTTATTTATGGTTGAGTTGATTTGCCCCTAAATAGCATCAGCCTTTATTCTTGTACAACTAAAATACTTCTTTTTAAAATGTTTACAAATTTTTAATTAAATTAAGGAAAAAAGATCATTAACTTCAACTTCCCCCCCATCTATGTTTGGTTTTTTTTTCAGTTGGATCCAAGACAAAGTTGATTCAATTTAACAGTAGGTGTCTTGTTTGTCAAACTATTGCTGATGCATGTGAATTTATAGCTGCAAAAATTTAAGTTGCATCTGAAAACTGCAAAATACCGAGCTGCGTTTTAGTTCTCAATAAATTACTGTAAAATTCCAACTAAAAAACTACAATTTGTTGACGAGATGGAACAAGGCTGTTGATTTCTCTGGTGATGCAACTTAATCACACGATTAAATATTTTAACTTTGATGAACATTTGTAAAAATTAAGTATTTAAGAAAAGTCTTTCAGATTGAAAACAATTAAGTTGGCGTACACACAAGTTTTGGGTCTTTTTGGTGATGCAAATCATCTTCTATTCAGTTCGGTTAAGAGCCACTTCATCACCGTCTTGAGCTCACACATGGAGCAAGTCAACTTTCATGAGTTTTTTTTAGAGTTTATTTAAATCACATGGTGGTTCCCAGGCTGCAACAGGTTCCTTCGTCGATCCAGGACTAGGTGAGAACACTGGTTTCATCCATGTTTTGAGATCAGCTTCTTGTTTGTATCACATAATATTGTGGCATGTCGCTCCCATCAGGCTATGACTGGATGCTGCATCTCTTCCAGGAGAAGGGGATGCGAGGGTGTGTGGGCGCCAAAAGCAAGCAACAACCTGTAATGATGATCAACAAAGTGGAGAAACGTTAAATATTTTTTTAGAAAACTGTTCAGTGTTTTAACAGAGGCAGCAATTTTGCCAACGCAAATACTTTCTGTCTCTAGAGCGAGGAGCTATACTTGCACACTTAATCTATACAGAGTTCAGTTAATAACTTGCTCTATTTTCTTACAAAGTGCCATGATCTAGCTGCTGCACTAAATAAAACCTTATATATTTATGAGAAATTTTGAAGAAAACTGTCAGAATATACCTTAAGTTACATTTGAATAATTTAAATTGGAAATAGATTACCAGCTGATGTTTGACGAAAAAGGTCCACCTGATTATGTGATATAAATTTCAAGAAGCTTGCGTGGGTAAATCCCTTTCAGCAGTAATCTTTGGCAAACCAATAGTGACTAAAATCAACAATATCCTTGAATTACCAACATAAACATTGGGCAAAACTTTGGTTTCTAATTTGAGTAGCTTTGTGAATCAAGATAAGGTACATTGTGTGTAAAATGAAAATTCGTACGCCCTCTTTCAGTGAAATTTATTAATGTTTTATGCATTTTTATGAATGTCTCCATAACCAAAACTATCTGTCTGAGCTTTCAGACAGTCAAATTTCTTTTGGGAAATAAATATGAAAAAGCTGGAATTCAAGTTTCATATGTGATTTTGTTCCCCGGTGTGTGTGCCCCCCACATGGGTGGAAGGAAGTTGATTCAAACGAGGGCGCTATCAGACAAAGTTTCTACACAATTCATCGTATGGGGGGACAGAATCTATGTGGGGCAAAGAATTCTCCTGCTGGAAAACTGGCACCCCTGAGAAGTTTTTTAAGACATATTGTGAAGTGGATCTAGGCAGAGTTGGAAGGGACAAATTTTTTTCAAAGTTTTAAGACCTGATTTGTTTAATGGGTAATTATTATTAGACAAGCTTTAATTTTCTTGTGTTTGGAATGAAGTAGGAAATATATTGTCTATCAAAATCTTAGAATAAAGTTTTTAGGTCAACCACTAATCCACACTTAAACACTGAAGCTGAGCATGCCATGTGTGGATCAATTAGTACAAGCCACTAGCTCAATCAAATTCTGACAAAACTAGGTTAAGAAATGTTGGGTATATTTAACATTGCCAATGGATTCAGGGAAACTTTGAAGTGAAGATGCCTGGGGTGATAATGGTATAGCCCTGGATTATGTATTTACCTTCTTAAAGATGTACCATATAGGCCATAGTCTAAGCTCTCACGGCATCTTCAGCAATAGGAATCGTTGCTCTCCTTGGAGATGATACAAACACTACAAAGAAAGAAACAAATTTGTTAAAGGAATAATTGATGGTTGAAGTTTTTAACTAGAATTAATATGAGAGGTTGATTCTTAAAATTTGAGCATATATTTGTTTATGAATGACATTCAACCACTTCACATCGTATGAAATAGACAGATAAATTGTACATCAACATTTCTGGGCTTGCCTATGACGGAAGGTTTTTATTGGGCGGAACATCTTTGGAGTGCCCTAAAGTCAGTCGGATGGACGACTAAGGTGAATATCTACCCAGACGTTTCATTGTGTAGCGTGGACAGGCATGCACCTACCATGCTACACTTTGTTTTATTCGTACAAAGAGGGACAGAAGGTACTGGAATTAATGCTCCTACTATCTCTTTTTCTGGGGGCAATTCCTGATTCCAGACCTTTGTCCTTTTGTTACAAAAAGGTAGCAGACAAGAGTGGACATGACTGCCACCATTGTTTATCATTGTATTTGGCTCGATGGGAGGTAAGTTCAAGGGTTCTGAGATTTTCGTACCATGGCAGGATAATGGCCTCGGCTTACGGCCGAGGTTCTGCAACCAGAGCCTACCCATATTTTTGTCACAAGATAACAAGAAATCCTGGTGCTTATTATTAGAACCATTTGTCAAGTCAGGGTTTCATTGTGGCAAATATATTTTCAAAGGAAAATGATTACTCCAACAGCTCAGAAAAATAATACTGCACATGGAAATGATCTGTTTTTGGAGTACTGACATGAAGTGGATAACAGGGGTATGGGGTGGGGGTGGGGGGGGGGGGGGGTGGTCAGGGTGGGGCGGAGGAGTTACAATACACATCTTAATACTCAACCTGTATTTGTTTCAGCAACTTGTGAATCTCAGAGAGCAGTGTGAAATGGTGTCAACCCCCCCCCCCCCCACCCCCAGCATTTAATCAGAACGCAAGGACTGTTTTAGACTAGCAAAATCTCAGCCGATTGAATCAGCCCAATTTTCAAACTGTGTGTAATTGTATATAAATCGGCCCTATTTTTAACGCACTTGTATTAGTAACCACAACATGTGACCTTCAATTTACCTTTTGGGGGTAAGGCGGTATCTTTGGACTTGTGTGTATACAATGACTTCAGTCATTGTTGATAGACTTTTTATTTATATTCTTTATTTTGTGTGTGTTATTTTAAGCTTAAAATGCATGGCATTACACATACATGTGTATGTATACAGATAGGTTTCAAACAACCTTTACCTAGCAAAATGACTTGAGTTTTAGCCTGGACTTCCTTGGTATACTAGATTTGATGCCACATTTGCAACACATCCTTAAAATGCAGACCAAAAAAATGGTCAAGAATTATGTATTTACCTTCTTAAAAGATGCACCAAACACACGGCTCTTTCTAGGTGATCTCATGACATCTTCGAGTTAGATTGGTTGCTGTCAGTGGAGGGATACAGACACTACAAATAAAAACATTTGAAAGGAAAAAATCAGCTTGAATCCGAAACATTTTATGTTTGATTCCTGAAACATGAGCATGGACAAGTTAGGCTAATTCTTTTGGTAAGTTACGTATTGGAGCCGGAAGTGAAATGTAAAGGAATGGTGTACATGCCGTCCTGCAAATTGTTGGTTCTTGGCTGGTGGACATGAGAGAATGTTCCGCTCCCGAAAACAATTGTTTAATTTGTAATTTTTAATTAACTACTGCTTATAAATTTTTTCAAAGTCATGCAATACCTTAGAATAAGTTTTTTGAATCTATTAAAAATATGGCGATTCTGAATTTCAATCTAAATTTTCTGGTCAAGTTGCACAAAAATCATCATTAAAACATTGAAACATTTTCCAGTAGCTGTTGCAACCAATAGGTTTCTGCTACTTTTTTAGTTACCTCACCCATGAATGTTCAAAAGAGTGTTTGTTTGTTTGTTTGTTTGGTTTTTTTTTATTATTTTTTTTTTTTTGGGGGGGAAATTCCAACATTATGCACTGGGTTAGTTAGTTCACCCTGAAAATCTCACTGCGAATCATGCCTCAGCTCCAACAGGAGCTTCTGTGTATAAATAACAGCCTTGGCTTCATCAGGGACCATGGCCTTTTGCCAGCTTGGTTTGATAACAATCATCAGGGGGCGACTTTGAAAGGGGGCGAGTTTGTATGCTAGGGGGCGTCTTTGTAGTTGGCGACTTTGCTGGGGGGCGAGTTGACTGGCATCCACCTGCACGTATAGTACAATTTCCCACAGCCCACTTGACTTCATTTACTGTTGTGTGTATGAATGCAAAATTACATAATACGCAAGGGAGGGTTTAAACTAAGGCCGTATCCGAATTGGCCACTACGGCTACGGCTGTCGCTAAGGACATCCTATACTACAATGCATAATGATGCAGAGATCCAGCCATAGCCGTAGCCAGTAGCCACCAATTTGGACACGCCTAAACACACCCTGGGTTGTTTTATAAGATAAAAGCTTACCATTTTGAGATGAATCCAGATTCATGCTCCTGAGCTACCCTCAGTTTTGTTCATCTATGTTGATATCTTTTGAAGTGCCAGAAGGACAGCAACCTATACATCAAATAAAATGTGTTGTTTTTTATTGTGGAGTGAACAACAAATCTTGCACTAACTAACCCATCAGTTAATTTATAATGAAGTAAAACTTGAACCGTATGGATGGTGAAGACAATAGGGGTAGGCTTGTGTAGTTACACATACATACATGGTCTAACAAACCAACTAGACTCTCGACATAAGGTCGCTGGGACCGGCCAAAATTACCTCTTTGTAACAGAAAAATTTTTATAAGAGGACAGCAAAATAAAGAAACCTCAAGGCAGAAATGAGATTCAGGACTTCAAAATGTACTCTTTATAAGCAGAAGACCTTTATAACAGTGCTTTTTATAACGAAAGCCGACTGTATAAATAATGTAATTAAATCATAAATAAACTAATTATGTTGTGTGCCCAGAAGAGTATGTAACAAAAGTCTTGCTGGTAAAAGGGCATAAGCAATTAACATGAGAAAAATAGTGTTTCAAGGAAAATTGAACCGGGTGTTTGATCAGTATTCTGCCATTCATAAATCATTATGAAGTTACTTGAGCATTGTCCGAGAGGAACTTTTTTAATAAGATAGGCCCTTAGTCAGTTAGTGAAAAAAAGAGTCCAACAATCATAAAAACAGGAGAATTTACACTTAGCAAGTGACGAGTGAAAAGGTGGAGTTTGGATTCAGCATTTTTCCCGATCATAACATTGTATTTGGTTAGGATTGGAACCCAACCCCCCACCCAGCGACACTTCAGTCATGTGTGACTAACGGGTCCATTCAGCCAGCATGCCCTGCCATGGCTTTATAAAAAGTCCACACCTCGTGCTTTTCAAATTCGCGCCCCGTGAAAAAACCTAACCGTAAACGTACAAGTTTTCCGTCCAAAACACACAATTTCAAATATCATATTCCATTGGGGTAACAAACAACTCACCATACTGATTTTGAACTGCTTTTTACCCGGAAATGTTGCGCCAAAACGGAGAAAATTCCTGAAAAGACTGGAGTGAAACCATGAGGTCTTGTCAACGTCGTGGATTTTTCTTGCAGCAATGGCGCCCAACTGGTGCCCACTCCGCTTAGTCTTGCAGTGTTTCTATGTGGTCAGCTATACTGGTATCCTGTCCAAGGCTTGACGTCATTACTATTTTGCATAAATACTATAGACCTTTCCATTGTTGATAAACAAACCGCGCTGGTTGGCATGGACCGCCGAATGTTAGTAAAACATTCAATCGTGTTAACCGGTGTTTTAACCAAATTCAACATTTTCGGCAAACTATTAGTTAAATAAAATACCTCCCAAGATCGGTTGCTTTGTTTCCAATAAATTCAACACTATTTTTGAATATTTGTGTACGATTGTTACAAACTGTAGTTATCTGTTTTTGTTTTGCATTTATGGCTTTCCATGGTTTTCCAGCCTGGGTTGGCAAAATCTTGGGCTGTGACGTTGCAAAAGAAAGGTCTATAAATCAAACAAATCACTGAATGGTTCCACCGAACAACCAACACAATTTGCATAGCACTATTTTGGTTTATTTATTTATTTAAGGGATTTTGTCAAGCATAATTTCGTTAACAATTTTGATTAATTTGCACATCTTGTCTAATGTTTATAATCTCACAATTTTTACTGTCTCTTACAAAACTACTTTTTCGGTCATAAAGAGCTACATCGACGGTCGGATTAGGCCTTAGACATTGTCTTTTTTATCTGCTGAAATACATAAGTTTTGAAAACCACTTAAATTCAAGACATGTCAGCTTGATGGGTTTCCAGCTAAATTGTTAATTTACTAGAATATGGCTTGTCGTCACATGGCTGTTTAAAGAGTAGCCAACAAAATAGGGCCACAAAAAGGTCACAGAGCTAACTTGCAAACAGAGAGAATAATACAAAACAGTTTATTGTTTCCATTTTCCTCAGTTTTCAACCTCATTCGGGTGTTTTTATTGTTTCTGGAAAGTTCCACAGATGTTAAACATTTCTATAGAAGACGTTAAACACATACATTTCAGAATATATTTACTTGAAAATATGGTTGAACTTAAAGCTAGTCTGTGATTGCTGTGTAAACAAACACTGATAATTAAAGTTGATGTTACAAACATAAAAGCTGAGATGGGCTGGGCACTCAGCAAGGAGGCAAGACAACAGATGGACCAAGAGTAGAGGACTGAATTGCAACCAAGTACAGGCAGGAGAAGAAGATGAAGACAGAAAAGGAGACGGAGAGATGAAATCACTAGATATATGAACACGGCAACATGGAGTAGACTGACAAATGATAGAAGAGAATGGAAATTGCTGGAGAAGGGCTTCATCCAACGAGAGATGAATACAGCCCGATGACGGTGGTGATGATGAAAAGTGTTGCAGTATGCGCATACATGTGCGTATTGCTTCTAATAGCCCATATGTATGTTCCAATGCACATAGGCAGCCCGCAACGGATTCTGGGTAAAATTGGAATCCAATCAACAGCATCATCCATCATGACACCCTGATTTTGAGACAATAGGGTTGAGAGAACTTTGTCACAGACATTTCATATTCTTTAAAACAGAATTATAGTCTTCAGAATGATTTTCTCATAATTTTTTTTCCGCGTGAATCAATGGAAAAACTGTTAAGAATTAGCATAATAGGAAAAGATACTATTTACACTATTTACTATTTACATTTACAGTCGTCATTTTAAACGATTTAAGCCAGACAGGTTTATTGCTTTATGTTACACCTTATAACTATTTGACCAGAAGTTTGTAAGTTTTGATGAATAAAGACATATTTTTTCAATACTCATTCTTCTAATGCCCACAAAATAAGTTTGATTTCACGACTAATGCCATCATTATCTAATACATGTACATGCTTCTTGAGCAGTATTCTAGAGAACTAGGCCATATCTAAATTGATGGCTACAGCTACGGCTGTTGCTAAGGACTTGCTATACTTCAACGCATGATGAAGCACCAATCCGGATTAACGTGCTGGCACTCTACAAACTGAGCTATCTAGCCCTAATGTTCCCTATTTTGTCCTGTTCGGGTGTGCCAGTCAGAAGTCGGGCTTCTGGCACCCATGGACAAAGATATCGATAAAATAGGAAAATCACCAACAATAGGACTTTAGGTTCGAATCCGGCTCTTTGCAATTTTTGTTCAACCCAATTCTAAACATAAGCTTTGGAGGATATTCCAATTTAATGCTTTTAAAATTACGAGTCAAAATTTCCTCCAACAAGGTTTAGCAAATCCAAAAACATGAAGAAGAATTTCTTTTGTTCTTCTGCCTTCAACAACATCTGATAGTTCTAAGCAACAAGCCCCCTGGTCTCATGAATACTTTCCGAAAATCTGAGCCCTGCATTTTAATAATTATAAGGTGTGACACAGTACAATATTATTTTTTTTTACAGCACTTATCTTCAAAATTGAACTATTACGGGTATATTTGATTTTTGAATTTTGTTTCCTCTTTCGCATTTTCTTTAAAATCTACTTGTTTATATTATACATCATGATGACAAGTTAAGATGCCTGTTTATTTTAATATAAAAAAAGGATCACTCGCCTAGGGGGCATAAAAATATGGGACATGAAAAAAGGTGGCCGCTGTATTTACATAATTTATGGGCATTATTTTATCTGGGCACTTAGTCGTTTCAAGACTTTATAATGACTTCCACTGGGTGGATGGAGCTTATGGCAGAGCTGAAGCTATGACCATGGAAGTAATCAAAGTTAAGATTGTTTTCAACCCTCCTACAGTTTGCGTTTAACGATTTCCAGGGAGATGACGACACTGAACATGTTGTCCATGGTGGCACACAACTATGCTCAGTATTGTGTGGATGAAATCACCACAATATATCGTACTGCAGTCTGGAGTTGTCACAAATCTGTCATTCAAAACCACAGTGGATGTTAATGAATGGTCAGACAGTAGGAGGGTTGACTGTACTGTGTAGATGCATTCACCACATGATTGCATGCTGGTGAAGTCCATCATACAAAACCACAGTGGATGTTAATGAATGGTCAGAGAGTAGGAGGGTTGACTGTGTACTGTGTAGATGCATTCACTACTACATGATATCGTATTGCAGGCTGGCACAGTCACATAATCTATCATTAAAAACCACAATGTGTGATATAAATGGTCAGACAGTAGGAGGGTTGACTGTGTATTGTGTGGATGCATTCACCATATGTCATATTATTGCAAGCTGAAATAATCTATCATTCAAAACCACAACGGATATTATAAAATGGTCAGACAGTTGGAGGGTTGCCTGTTTGCAATGCACTATGTGGAAGCATTCACCACATATCATATCATACTGCAGCCTGGAACAGTTTATCCATGTATCATTTCAAAACCATAGTGGATGATATTGAATGGTCACACAGTAGGAGGGTTAGCCTTGAACTAGGATGACCTGCCAGAATAAATGGACTCACTACAGAGTATCATTACCCAGTTTCCTCTTCACTTTCATCTCAAGAGTATTTATTATAAGGCTGTATCCAAGTTGGTGGATACAGCTACGGCTACAAATGTTGCTAAAGACGTCCTACACTTCAGCGCATGATGACGAGGCGAACCAGCCGTAGCCGTAGCTGTAGCTTCAAATGCGGACTCGGCCTAAGGGTATGTCCAAAGTAATCACTTTGACTATGGCAACAGAGCTTCAGCCTAGACTCCCTGCATTGTAGTTTATAGCCATAAGTCAAACTAAATCTTCCTTCATAAATGGTCCTGTCCAGGAGAATGAGTTTTAAAAGTGTACACCATTTGCAGATAACATCTCATCAACAGACAACGATTTTCAATTTGGGATGAGGCCTCCAGGACATCTCATCAATAGAAAAATAGTCAGGACCCCTTCCAAAGTACATTCTGTTTATACTTGCAGAGACGGATTACCATGCGAGAATGTCGTATAAGGTGCGTGTTTTTCACCGTCTTCTTTTGCTGGCCATGATGTCTGGGTTTGGCGTACTCGTTCCTTGTCGTGTTCTCTTCCTCTTTGGTGAGTTGTCCTTCTCTGATGGGGTGACGGCAGCAAGCGAGGTCATCGTCGGGAGGCGGATGGTCGTCTTCAGGGACTCTTTTTGAGGTGCTGTGCAACAGAAGAAAACTCAGAGTTTTAGTCATAAAATACCAGGGGTATAAACTAATGATTTTTCGATAATGTAACACCGTCATCAGTGTTGAAACTAGGGTACAAATTTTAGGGGGCACCAAAGGGTGCACCATTCTTTCTAGAGGGGCACTTCTGGCCAAGTTTCCCGTTTGCCTTTTTCTTTAAAATGCCCCTTTTTAATGTAATTAAATATTTGTTAAAGATAATCTGGTGTTAGTGTAAAAACAAATACATTGTCTGTGTGTAAATGGAAGAATAGTTTTTAAAAACATCGAAATTATCACATTAAAACTCTGGAAATGTTCAATCCCCAAAATCCTGTTTTCAAATGGGGCAGGGGGCATCCAGGGCATGGACATCAATTGGGGAGGGGGGGGGGGGCATGTGCCTCCCCTTAATTATGCCACTGATCGTCATTGACAAAAAGCCCACTTGACTTAATATGCACGATTTAGTTCATGTTATCAAACTTTTTGGTAAGCACAAAATTGATAACTGATTTGGAGCTTATGACAGCTCAATCAATTTTTCCCAAAAGCCAAATTCACAGAGGCACAAAAAGTACCCAAACATATAACAATTGCGCTTATCAGGATATGGTAACCAGCCAAAAATCCATGTCTCATCATGTGTTGTCTGTGACTGGTTTCCTGTTTTTTTTTCTTAGCAGATGCTTAGCCACAAGAAGTACCTTAGCACAAATCAATAATGCTTACTAGAATAAGGTTACTGCCAGTCAAAACATGTGCCATCTGTGTATTGTTTCTGCTTAGTTTTTCTAAACAGAAAATTGTTAAGCAAAACTTCTGCTTTGGCAGCTCTACGAAATGGAGGTTTTCGGAATTGGCGGCTACAGCTATGGCTGCGACTGTTGCTAAGGGTGTTGCTAAGGACATCCTATACTTCAATGCATGATGACATGGCAATCCAGCCAGAGCCGTAGCCATAACCGCAATTCAGACACGGCCTTACTTTCTTCAATGCCGGCTGATGATGCCCCACTGGCTTTCGTCTTCATCATGTCTCCATAGTCATCATGAGGCAGACTGAAGTCAGACTCTGCATTCGGAAACGGTAGATTCTCCGACTCATGCTGTAAATAACGGAGAGGCAAACATTTTCAAAGGGAGGTGGTTGCTTAGATTTGTTTTTTCGTTTTGTTTTTTACATCAAGTAATAAGCCACAAGGGAAACTGACTGGGTAAAGTTTAGAATAATTTTGGGTTGAACAAAGAACAATTTCCAAGAGTGGGATTTGAACCTGCAACCTCTGGACCAATGTGCCGGTGCTCTACCAGCTGAGCTATCTAGCCCTAATGTTGGCAGTCTCCCTATTTTGTCAATATCTTTGTTTGGCGGTGCCAGTCAGAAGCCAATTCATTCTGTAACTCATTGCCGTGTAGCCACTTACCACACCCATTCTCACACCCAATTTTTTATTGGCAATTTCTAAACAAATAGTAGTAATTTACATTCATGGCATTACAAAAATGCAGGGCACTGATACTAGGTTACAGGTCAAAGGGCACGGAACTTACCAATGCTTGCATGTCGTACATGGTGCTGAGATGTTCCCAGATTTGGTGTGAGCTAATTTTACGACCCATGGATTGCGCCAACTTGTCATGTATACACATCATCTGAAAATTCTTATTCACACCTAAAATCAGAAAGAGAGAAAAAGTATGTACACAGATTTCAGAGGATTGAAATGTTGCGGTTCTGCAACACAGCGAATTTGAACGTAGGAAAATTTCTTGTTTACTGAATGCGTGTGAGATAAGCGGTCTTTAATCTGTCACAGCGCCACCACCACGGAACACAAACCAGCAGCAAGCAACGCAGAAATAGTAAAACTGCAGAGACATAAACAGTATTGCGGCCGTTTCAGTGAATCGAATCAGCGCTCGCATGCACATGCCCATCACTAGCAACATGGCGCTTAAGATGTTTAAACAATTATTTCCAGCTCTAAGATTTTTCATAAAATTACACCAGCGAAAATTATTTTTTTGTAATTTAAATGTACACGCCACAAATGAGCTACGGTAAGTGACAACTGGGGGAAAATCTCTGCATAAAAACGTGGGTTTCTATTTAAAACAATTATTTCACCTCCTAAACAGAAGGGCAAAGAAGCAGAGGGAATCTAGCATATTTGTCTTCTTCCTTTTGAGTGCAGCCTTAAAATGGTTGAAGATGGATGTTCCGTCCCAACTTGACAATTGTCCCAACTATAGTTGGGACTGGTCCCAACTTGAGTGTTAAAGTTGGGACGTCCCAACTATAGTTGGGATCACCCATAGACTTCAACAGGACACCGTGATCGATCATGGGTTCTTGATCACGCGTGGATTTGTGACACTACTGCAGACGTACAAGCTGATGCGATCGGTGTTAATTAACAAGATTCTTTATTTCAAACCCGGGTCTCGGCTCTGTACAAACTCATGTCAAAACTGGTTTGGAATGATAGTACATCGCTCACAATGGAGGGTTCTGACATACAGCGGACAGCAGCCTCTTGCTCATGCCGCCGGGTGACGCTTTCTCAGTCTCAGTAGAGTAGGCCGACGCATTTTTAGTTTCCCTTTCTCTCAGAAAAACAAAATTCTAATTAATCTCTAATTTTCTAACGGGAAAGTGTTCTTAAAAACTTCATACTATTACTAGTATTTATATGATACTTACTATGTTTTTAGTTTGTTCGTGGGGTGCTTTGTGTTCACTGCGATCCCAACTATAGTTGGGATGCCCCAACTTTAACACTCAAGTTGGGACCAGTCCTGCCCCTGCTGAGTATATATTAATATTATTAGTATTGGAAGTTGAACGATTATCAAGTTGGGCATGTTGGGGCGGAACATGTACGCACTGTGTGTATTGGAACTACTCCCAGAGTGGCCTTTACTGGCTTTCTTTCAATAAAATGGGTCAATAGCAAATTGAGAAAATCTCCTCGACTGAAAGGAAAGAATTTAAGAAAACCAAAAACCAACCAGACCTGTCAGTGTCAGATTGTCCGGAAACTGGGCAAGAATTACTAGAAAATTAAAAACTAAACTCACCGACTGGTTTGTGGCCCCTCATGGCATGGAATAAGCTCACTTCCATCTCTACACTCCATGCAACCGACCCCTCCTCATCTACAGCCATTCTCAGACCACAAAATCAGTGCAATATTTAAAAACAACAACTGAGAAGTGTGGAACTGAAAATAAACGTGCGTCTAGCTCCGACACAAAGCATGGAGATCTGACAAGTTTTAAAGGGCTATCAATCACAAGAGGGCGCTAGATAAGTTTAGCGGTATGAATTTTCATTGTTTTAATGATGTAAATTAATATCAAACACAAGTAATAAACCGCAAGGAAATCTGACTGGGTAAATTTGAATACACCACTAAACAATTAGGTGTTGAAGAACTGGAGGTAGAAGGTTCAAATCCCGCTCTAGTAAATGCTTCTTTGTTCAACCCCTTTTCTTTATTTAATGGTTTATAATACTTGATATTTGAAATAAAGTGCATCCCCTAAGTTAATCCCTCTGCTGCCGATTCCCAGGTTGTTACGTAAACTTGGGTGTGGTCCCTGATTATATGGCAGTTACAGGTTTAATGGTTTCTGACATATTTTTTCCCCCAAAAAGTTTTGATTGAGGGGTGGAGGGTTGCATGGCCACCATTAAAACACATTAGGCATCCAAGCACTATCTAGCTTTAAGCATGTTTTTTTTCGGGGGAAGGGGGTTAAGACGGTGCGCAGATTTGTTTCAAGACGAAAAGAACAGCACAGATGGTGAGAACTTCATCTTCAAGAGACCTTTTTCTTAAGACATTAGTTTCAAATTGTCTCACCTCGTGTTCTTATCATCAGAACTACCACTCCTAGCCACAAAAGATTATTACACGGCTACAAGTTATCACCTAGTTTTGCTGTCTCAGGCCAGAGATCTGTTTGTCTGTCATGTGTAGTGCGTAATGTGTAGTGCACAATCTTTTTAAATGAAAACTGTGCTGATATTAGCAATGGACAAAGTTTTTACCAAAAGCCAATACATGTATGTGCATTGTATACTCTAAACTTTATGCATTGCGCACTATGCATTGCTCAACGCTCGCATGAATTTCCAGCCTTACATCGGCAGTAGGTCCATATATAATAACCATTGCAGAACCCAAACCAAAGCCAACATTATTAAACAAACTAAAAATCCACAATAAATGCGCTCATACAGAGACTATTTTTTTCAAACATTTCTAAAATAAAAAACCTCACACTGATGTTTCAATTTACACAAGGCTGTTTTTTAATTGGCTTGTAAGAATGCCTCAACACATTATGTTTACAGCATAAACAATGAATCAAATTCATGAAAGTTGTAATTTATAAGTTCCTGATGGGAGTCAACTATTCTCTTCTCAATATAAAATCTCGGCCACAGAACCTTTTTCACTCTGCAGAGCCGTCTTTGCTTAACCCCCCCCCCCCAAAAAAAATGAAAATAAACAAAACATAACAGAGCTGAGGAGCCTCCTTTGTGACAGATACATAACAACCACGGTACAGCAGCCCCTTAAGTTCCTCATTTTCTACATTAGGCCGCTTGACCCGACCTCAAAAGTTTGAAGATAGTAAAAATATCTCTGTAATATAAATGAAGGATTCAGAAGGCCAAAATAACAATTGCTTTTCAATGGGTCAAGTATTCCAATCCAATCTTCAAATCCAAGCAATTTGGTGTGACATAACAGAGGAGGGTAGTGGAGGATTGAGGTAAGCTGTAGGTCAAAATGCCTTGGGAATAAGTGTTTTAACAGAAATATTTATATTATTGGATTAAATTTGAAGAATATGCAAGCAAGTTAACACTGTGCTTGATCGTCATCTGTGCATGGGCTCCATAATAGCAATAAATAACATTATTACACTATGAGAAAGCTCCATTGAAGAATTTCTGGGTTTTGGTCACAAAAACTTGGAAACTATTTATCCTTTTCACCTGTTAGGTGTGTTTACATTGACTTACTTGGGTCATTAAACTTAATGGTTGATGCAGTCAGCAGCTCTACAGGTTTGTGCATGATCCAATTATGTCCACTGATTGGAAAAGAAATTAAATTGAGATAACAGCTGTGAGCTGTCAGACCAAAAGGATGTTTCATTTTAGCCTCTTTCTTTAATGGAGCTTTCCCATAATGCCAATGCCATGCAATTCCAATCCCCAATCCCAGACATTTGTCATGTTGTTATGTTATACAAATGTAGCATACAATAATGGGAGGCAAGTCCGTACATTCCAAGATTACAGCATACCATGGCAGACTTTCAGTCGTGGGTTACGGTGAGTGCCTACTCAATTTTCTCACACGACAACATCAAATCACGGAACGAGTTATGAGAACCTTTGTTGTTTTTCCTTTGTCAAGTCAGGGTTTTCATTGTGGCAACAATATTTTCAAAGGAAAACGATTACTCAAGAAGCTCCAAAAAGTTCCGGAAAATAATACCGCAGGTGAGCACGGCCACTTTTTAAAAATACCAACGTGAAGTGAAACCACTAGTGAACAGTGTACGTCTGGCAAAGAAGCATGATTGAATCCTGTAAACAGCAGCAAGTACCGCAAACAATTTTTGAATGTGTCACAATTCTATTGGGAATATAGAATAAAGAATAGTAGTTTAGATTTGTTAAAAAAAACTAAGGTAATATTCTTTATTCCAAATGCAATGATTACATCACTTAATAAGGAGACTATTCAATGATGAAGTTCGGGGGCCAAATTTCATAGGGCTGCCTCAACAGAAAAATATTGCCAACAAAATTTCTGCTAAGCATAAGCAAACATAAGCAGGACACCGGTCACATGTGGTACATTTGACATGGTATTTTGGCTGGTAACCTTATTCTGGTAAGCATAATTTAGCTGTGCTTAGGTAGTTTTTGTACTTAAGAAGCTCTATGAAATTGGGCCCTGGTCGTTGACAGTTAAATTTTTTTACAGAGAGATTTTGGAGTGACGTACTGCAGACATAATATAAGCAGTTTAGACACGAGCAGAGTCTAACCAGCATACAATGACAGCTTGATTAATAATGCCCAAGTTATCTCCACTTAAGTTATTAACATATTTTACTAGTGCTTCAGAAGGTTAGGGAACGCCGCAAAAGTCGAGAAACGGTAGAACCGTACTGATTGGATCGAATAAGTATTCCACGACGTGGTCATGGAGGCTTTGTTGAACCACCGGAGCGTTCCATTGGAAAGTTCCAAATACTAATGTGTGCATGCACTCGCGTAGGATGGCTTCCGTTCCATCAGAACATTCTGGCAGTCCAATGGATCGCAGGCGTGTGCCAACGGGAACATTATTTTGCTCCTAGAACGTAACCGACTTTTGAGACACTCCCTTAATCCTAATCTTAACACTAATCCTTACCCTTACCCTAGTGTGTAGATCACGAGGGGTCATCGGAACATGGGGTTGTCGGAATATGCACGTAGGGGTGTCGGAGTATGGGGCAGTCACCCTTCCGGATTAGCCTGCCTCCTTAATGAAAGTTAAAACAGTATTCATAACTGTATATGCACATAGGGAACATGACCAATATGTTGGCAACATGATACAAAATGGGTGTGTCTGAATCAGGCAACGTGGTGTCTCGTGGCCGAGTGGGTGAAGAGCACCAGACTCAAGCTCTGGTGTTTCAGATCAGCAGAGTGTGGGTTCCAGTCCCGGTCATGACACTTGTGTCCTTAAGCAAGACACTTAACCATTATTGCTTTGTCCTTCAGATGAGACTTAAAGCAGTAGGTCCTGTGTGTTGTTTAATGCACGTAAAAGAACCCAGTAACACTCGCTAAGAGAAGGGGAAAGTTTGCCCCGGTGTTTTCTAGCAGTGGCTGCTGAAAGAGCCGCAGCACCTTGTAAACCATTATATGGACACCATTAATTTGGACACGGCCTGACTTTTATTATGCTGCCACCATGTTGGTCACGTTCCTTGTATGAGGTTAACATTGTGGATGTCGCTTCTGTTTACAAAACATGGGGCCTGGCTATATTCCCTTCCCGCCTCAGCTTAGAAAATATTGTCAAGAAGGAGCAAGTTTGAGTGCCCACCAAGGTCGACTTTTTCCACTTGAACCCAGGCTGGTCGACCAGTGGTTGACGGCTGTGGTCCACCATTTGGAACCAGCCTCAGGACCATGGTTTCTTCCCTGGGCCCAGTAGGCTTGTTTCATGCTAACTTCTGTAAAGTGCAGAAGGGAACCAGTGACACTATAGGTCAATGGAAGTGTCGAATACCAGACCAATGGATGACTAGACTTCCAAACGAATCATTCAAGTGAGTAATGTCACTGTGAATGTGCATTGCTACTCAGAGGTCAACCACTGGTCGACTAAATGTGCGCACTCGAACTTGCTCAAAGTTAGTGCCTGTGGCTGTTGCCAGGTGTTGTTAAGGGCAGTTTAAGCTTCAGCGCATGTCAGTCAAATGTCCGAATCAAGCTACGGCTACAGCTATTGGCTGCAGCAACAACAGTGAAGAATAGGCCTCTTAAGTGAGCCAGCCATAGCCACTGCTGAAGCCATCAAGTCGGACACATCTGGAATGGATTCTGCTGACCTCCCCTTTGAATATTCATGAGTACTTCATGAGGTTTTAGTTCTCCTGCATCGCCTCTTCAACTTTGGGCGGTTCTTCCAATCGTCGGGGACCATAGAGCAAGACGTAGGCACAGTGCCAGTCGCCACCACCGGAGAGTTTCAAGATGTCTTCTGCTGAAATGGCTGACACAATGTCATCATCAAATTTGATCCACTCATCTGAAATAAAACAATAACGAAAAATATTTTTTGAACAAAAAAACAAAAATCAAGACAAGAATTTCTTCTTTACCAAGAAAGTTGCGACTTCGACACTAGTCAAAGATAACCAGAGGTTAACCAGAGGTCGCAGGTTGAAGTCCTGCTCAAGTCAACCCCCAAAATTTGTATCATCGTAAGATTTTATCCTGTCACACCAAGAGAAACAATGCAAAATGCTGACCCTACCTTCTTTCCTTTTGACCCAGCCAACGTAATGACCAGACGAACTGGACCTCCCTTGATGGGTCAAAACTGCCTGTAGCTGATAATATCCGCTATTGTTACTGCCCACATCTTATGGAGAGAGAGGAAAAAAAGAAAGAAACAAAAAAAAACATTAAAAAGGAGATTTGAAGTAGGGGTTCAAGGTCAAATTCAGTTTTGTGATCTACTCATTTTCCAATAGATAGAGTCCTTATGACGATGACAACAAAACTCCAACTCTCTAACCATATGTTGAAACGGTGTCAAATGCCACCGTGTTTGATAGCCTTCAAACAACTTGATAGAAATTCTTAACAAGTAACTGGAAATGGAGGTCAAGTCTTATTCTCAGGTTTTCTTTGTTGATTAAGTTCCAGACTTGTTACTTTCATTTATTTCATTGGTAGGTTTTAGTTTTTCCAACAATACGGTATCATTTGTACAGCCATAAACTATGTTAAACTTAAGTTCTTGAAGAAACAGATTTGCGCAAATGTAAACGCAATATGGTTGGGACCAACTTGGTCCAGGAAGTTCATACATGCGCGAGTCTTGCACAGTCTGTGATATGATACTATTCATCAAGAAGGAATTAGAGTTAAAGAGGTGGAAGACATGTAGCAGGATGTCTGTCAAATGTTTGAGGATTGGCTGCCAACATTTGCCTCTTGCAATCAAGGAGATTTTGTACAACAATCGGGGAGATATTTAGAATTACATTCAACATAAATAATCCAAAAGAAAAGTTTCCACAATCACGGAGATTTTTAAATGTGGTCAACAGAACTGGAAAGTTTGTTTTGTTTTCAAGGAAACCTTCTGCAGAATCAGGGAGAGTTGGCAGCTCTAACTTACCGTCTGGAAATTCGTAGGGCAAAAGTTTCGCAGATTCCACATTTTGACTGGGGAGTTGTGCTTTCTTTCCTGCTTGCTTCAACTACAAACAAATCAATATTTCAATTAAATTGTTTAATTAACAACAACAAGCAACCAATAGAATCAAGATGAGAAAAAAAACCTAAAAAAACAGTGGTACACATAAATATCTGCAAAACCTTCCCTCTTATACCACCACTTCTAGTTCATTTATTACAACTCCCAAAAGTTCACAAATATGTAATGATTTAAGACAGACTATACTATCTCCCAGAGGTATTGGAAGTAGACTAGGGCACTTGTTTGTCAACATCTAATACTGAGGAGAGCTAATATTGCCTGTCCACCCAAAGAAACAACATTATATTTTCTTTTACTATACCTCATACTTCTCTAGTTCATTGCGTCATTAAGCTCAGAAAACCCCAGATTTACATTTAGGTGTGCCACCATCTTTTATATAATAACCACATAGATCTTGTTCATAATATTGAGGAAACACCAACCACCAAAATGAACAAGATGGTATTCTGGCATCCACCACGAGGGCGTTTTGTACAGCTGTGAAAGGCGGGTTTATAGTCGATTGCCTAATCATAATCATCGAACGCTGAAGGGCGCCAGCATCTTCAGCAAATGGACACTGATATCTCGGTGATAACTATAAGCTGTGCTTTTAATGATCACGCGTCAAGTGTCAAGTTTTCAGCGTCAAGTTTTCAGCTGTTTTTTCCCTCTTAACGCAAACAAGATTGTTTGATGACGTCAGCTGCATTGTGTCATTACGATACACTGTCACAGCAATCTTGAATCTAACCTTTGCTGCTTCCTCTTGTTTCCTGTCTTCCATCTCCTTGAACTTCCCTCGGATCGGAGTCAGCTTCTCCTTTAGCTCAGGGGTACAAAGGTCAAACACATCTAGGACCATGGGGAACTTCACATCCTGTCAAAGGGATTAAAAGATGTCAGTTGTTTAAAATGTGTTAACTAGTATGAACTGGGCCCAATGTCATAGAGCTACATAAGCACAAAAAGTAGCTAAGCACAACAAAATTATACTTGCCAGAATAAGGTTACCAGCCAAGCTACCATGTCACATGTACAATTTGTGACTGGTATCCTGCTCATTTCTGCTTAGCAGACAACTGTTTTATATTTACAATATTTTCTGCTTAAGCTGGGCCCAATTTCATAAAGCTGCTAATCAGAAAACACCACTTAGCAAATTTCTGGTAACCAGTTGTAGTAGTTGCTTAGGGATAAGATATGTATCCATTCGTTGGAGGTGCCCAGACCACTGCAGTCTGCGTTTTCTTATGATGCTTGAGAGTGGAGGCTACTCAGCCATTGACCATACATACTTATTTGTGACATGTTGTGTCCATGCAATGCCCAGAAATCTTTTTGTATGGAGCATTGATGATACGGTGATCGCGTAAGTGGTGGAATGGTTGTCCGACAGCCGGGTAGCTTGAGTGACGTCATTAGTACGGAGTGCTATTGACAAATCTCCAGCTGTGCTTATTTGCATTTGAAGTCGTTTTTGAGGGGTTGAAGAAATGAAAGGGAGAGGGCGTTTTCATTTTACCTTTAATATCTTGGCACTGATGGCTTCTTTTTCTTTGTAGTAGAATCGAACCATCTGTACAGTAAGGTAGGCTGGAAGGCGACTGATGTGGGACTGAAAGAGAAACGGACAACAACGCCAGAAATTGTTAGCCGGAACTCAAAATTCTTGAAGAGTACTTCTTCGGGGGTGCACACTTTCAACACAATTCTTAAAAATGAAGACTTCCACGACAAAAATATAGATATGTATATTTATTTTGCGGTAACACTGCATGTATTTATCTACTTTGCTGTGTAGATTTGTTCTTTGAGAACTTGTCTTCTCATTTATTCTACTCCTGCAGAGTAGATAGCAAGACACGTTCACAAAGAGCGAATCTACACAGTAAAGCAGATACGTACACATGGCCACTGCTCAGGTAATTTTGACCCAGTTATTTACATTACCTCTTTAATGTACTGGGCGTCTCTTTTTAGGGTCGGTGAAGTCTTTTCAATATTTTCCATGAGTCTCTGTATGAAATAAAAATAAAAATTAAAAAGTCAATTGGGATTTTGATAATATTCATAACCACAAATGTGATGCATAAAATATTCTGGGAACCCTCCTACTGTATGACCATTTAATACGATCCACTGTGGTTTGATTTCAGTGAACGATAGAAAGCTGATCCACATTATGGTGTCATGTGGAGAAAGCATCTACATTGTACATAGTCAACCCTCCTACTGTCTGACCAATCAAAACGATCCCCTGTGGTTTGATTTGAGTGAATGGTAGAAAACTAGTCCACATTATGGTGTCATGTGGTGAAGGCATCTACACTGTACAGAGTCAACCCTCCTACTGTTTGACCATTCAATACCATCCACCATTCACTGTGCTTTTGAATGGTAGATAAACTATGCCAGCCCACAGTATATTATAAGGTGAATTTATCTGCACAGTACATAGTCAACCCTCCTACTGTCTGACCATTCAATACCACCCACTGTGTTTTCGAGTGACAAACTATGCCAGCCTGTAATATGTATATCAAGTGGTGAATGCATCTACACAGTTGACAGTCAACCCTCCTACTGTGTGACCAGTCAATATCATCGCTTAAAGCACTTTAAAAAAGCCATAGAAAATGTTGACATCTGAATAGCAGGCCTGGAAATAACTGGAGGTGACAGAGGCCCTGGTCGTGGCCTTGGTGCCCCTTCAAAAGTCCCCATAAACTTAAAAGACTTTCCAATGGAAGTACTCTTTGCAAAATGAAAATGGCCTTGCCCTCGCAAAGATGAAATTCCAGGCATGGGAACAAACATTCTTCTTACATTTTTTAGTCCCGTGTGTAAGTACTTGACTTCCTGAGTGATGAAACAGCTGAGCTGTAGAACTAGCTCCGTAGATTTAGTGATAGGTTCATCTTCTGCTTCAACACACTTGAGACTGATTGTAAGCATTAAGGAGATTATTTGCAACAATTGCCAACAAATAAATATTCAACACCCGGTTCAGACAGGCGCTTTAGAGTCGCGCCCAACCAAACTAGTGAATTAATTACATGAAAAGTTTGATGTCTGAAAAAGTCGCACCCCCTCAAGGTGATCCCCTGGCTGCCGCTTCCTAGGTTATAGCGCAAACTTGGGTGTGATCCCTGGCAACACAGCAGTTACAGGTTGTATGGCTTCTGACTGGCACCCTGAACAAAGATATTGACAAAATCGGGAGATCGCCAACATAGCGCTAGATAGCTCAGTTGGTGGAGCACCAGTACGTTAATCCTGACTCTAATCCCACTCCAGTCAATTTTCTTCGATCAACTCCATATTATTATTTTTGTTATTAAGGATACGTGCTTTCAAAGGTGACCCCAAAGTACTGGTCGATGAAACCTTTTTTTTGTGTTCCTGATGCACCCTCTATTGGTTGGACTTCTCCGGTCGGCGGTGCCAAGGGTAGTTTTTGCTGCAGCAATCTCATCAACTGCACCCAGCATTCATTGGCGTCCTGGGAAGTCATACAAAGGAATTTTTAAAAAATACAGTCAACTCATGTTGTAGAACAGATGCTTTTAAATATTTTGCGGCTAAAAGTCTCCCCAAAGCGTTTTCTGTGCTTAGTGTTGAAACCAGAAACCTCTCGCCACTAACTCCCGGGAAGGGAAGTGCTAAAAAACAACGCTGAATGTCTACTAAAAAATACTGCTTTGCACTTTTCGGGCGGTTGTAGGGTGCTTAGTACCTGCATGTCAAAATGTAAGTATTTCGACACAATCCACTTCAAACGAATCATGTTTTACACGGTAAACCTAAACTGTATAGAGTTGGATGTCACTTGATCAAAGAAGAATGAGAGGGGACCAGTTGCTCTATGACTTGATGCCTCATTGGTGGGCTACCATTCTTGAGCTGATGCGTAGGTTGGATTGTCTACAGGACCAATTAAAGTATGCAATATATTTGGATCTTTCAAAGTCACACCTCCAGAAGTTATGATAGAACAAGGCATTTTGGGGGGAAAATGACTCGGCAAGATCGTACACCACTGGGAACAAGGTTGAGACTTGTCATCAAGTCGGTCTGTCATTGTGAGGTGTGTCGCCTTGCACAAAGAAAGGTATCGTCAATAAAAGTTTCAATCCCTGTTTTAGCATGTTTAGTGGAAACATTTCAACCTTCAATACGAGTAAATTTGTGAGTAAACAAAAAGCATCTCTTCACCCATTCAGCCCAACGTAAACAACTACTTTTTCATACTTTTTCGAACACAAAAAGGATCAGATCTTGGTCTAGATATCTGTACAGTTTTGTGCACAAAGTATACGAGTGAAAATATTTTTCAGCTCCTCAAAAAAAACCAAACCCAAAACTACATAACTCTGGGACCTGACCCCACCTCTCAGATATGTGGAATGGTCCTGTCTAGGATATCAAGGACTTTGACTCCCCCAGGGTATTGCACTTTTGAGAAAACATTGAAATAAATACAATGTGCCATGACATAGTGTTACCAGTGCTCGCTTAAAGGGTTTTAAATCGGAAAATGTGCGTCGCTGAAGTATGATAACACACCTGTTGTTGTGGGGCGCCATTCTCCGCTTTCTCGGCGAACTGAGGGAAGGCAATATGCAGGAGCTGTAGCAGATAGATCGGTAGAACTCCATCCGTCGTCTTGTCCATGTTATCAAATAGATTCCTCATGGCAGCGGTGATGGACTCGGCAGGTTGGATGGCCGCCATGCCTGGGTTGATCTTTCCGTCGAACCTGGTTCAACGAGCAGATCCAAATGAATACAGTTGTTTAAGAAACAAGAAATAATAACACTTCATAAAAAGCACACTTGTATACAGAACTCAAGCACATCATGGTGTAAATTTGAGTACAAGAAGATGAATAAAGAAGTAATCCAAACAAAAAACAAAAAAGTAAACAATAAAAAACAAATAAAAAAGTAGGACCTAGAAAATTTAAAAAAAGTTTGAAAAAATAATGAAAAGTTAAGTAAATATCAGCCTGTTTCGGCCCGATAAACAAGTTTGTGCATGTGGAGACCCCTGAACATCTTTAGCCAGTGAGATTTATTTTTCTTACTTCTTTAACGCGTCTCTGAGCTCTGAGACACTGTGCAGACACTGAACTGTGGCGTTCAGGTAACACGAATTGCCAAGGTTCTTCAGCCCAGCTGCCATCTCAAACTGCAATGGTGACACCGCCACAAAAATGAAAAAGAACAGAAGTTTAAGTTAACATTGGTGTTTATTTATCCGTTAATTCTGGTTGTAAAGCGAACTTAATTACTATACTAGTCAAGTATTCTCATGGAAGTTTCAGTTTTAGATGTGGGAGGAAAACCCCTGAGAATTATTCTAGGTAAAACCCACGCAATCAGGTAGGGACTGAAAACCCAATCCACATATTGCCCCCTGCAGGATTCGAACCAAGGTCCTGGAGGTAGAAGGCAAGGAAAGACACCACTACGCCAACCCTGCCAGCACTCTTTAGGTGATCTAGCCTGGCGATATCCCTAAAGTCCTCCAGCTATTTATATAGCGCCTTTGCTACAGGATACAAAACGCTGTGACCGGTACATCATGTATGCTTTTGAATTATGAGACCCTTGTTATAGCACCTTGATAAGCCGTGTTCGCATTGGACTTTTTTTGGGGTAAACTAACAGAGCCATTGTGTAACTTGACCACTTTAAGTTCAGTGTGAACAGCCTAGGAAAATTTTATCCTGGTAACTTACCCAAGTCCAATGGTTAAGTTTAACCGGCCACCTTCTGCCCAGGTAAACTAAACTGGTCAAACTAACCGAGCCAAAAAATCCAGTGTGGACACACCACCCTCAAAACTGGCCCGTAAAATATCACGTCCGGTCCACTGAACAGCTATGATCACATGACACAATGAAGTGAACTACAACATGCACTGGTGATGTTCATGCTCACGTTGTTGTTGCGGTGGTATACCAAACTCAGAAAATTCCGTCCCTTTGCTTACGGTGTTTTTCTTACTTAAAATTGTTCTGCTTCACTTAAACCAAGTCTGTTTACAAGCTACATCCTGTATTTTGTCACATTTTGCTTTAGGACACTGTTCAGACCGGGACTTGAACCCACACTCTGCTGATCAGAACCTCAGAACGTCAGATCAGAATATCAAATCTTGCTTTAGGACACTGTTCAGACCGGGACTTGAACCCACACTCTGCTGCTCAGAACATCAGAACATCAGATCAGAATATCAGATCTTGCTTTAGGACACTGTTCAGACCGGGACTTGAACCCACACTCTGCTGATCAGAACATCAGAACATCAGATCAGAATATCAGATCTTGCTTTAGGACACTGTTCAGACCGGGACTTGAACCCACACTCCGCTGATCAGAGCATCAGATCTTGAGTCCAATGCACTAGACCACTCGGCCACAACACACCCATGGAAGTTGAGTTTTTTTGAGGGGTTTGGGTTTGGGTTTTCTTAGAAATAAAAAACAACCCCACGTACCGCACTCGCTAATTGTTCATCTGTCATGTCTTCCATGAAGAGAGTCTTTTGGACCGGCGCTTCGGGGAGAGCATCGGCCGATCCCATTATGAGGAATGTCACCCCCTGCAAAAGTAAAAAAAAAAATAGTTCACACGGATATAATGATAACACAACTGTCACTTGCTGTAGACCATGTGACTTGTGACATCACATGTTTACAAAAAAGACACAGAGACTGGACTTCCTGCAGGCACGATTTGTACACAGCTCTATGGAAACAGTAAGTTTTTACATTTCATGGAGAATGCACTGATTTTTATCAACTTCTGATATGAAGAAAGGGGGGCACATCTCAAAACTTGTTCGGCTGTTACTTTTATAACTTTTGAATTTTTGTGGAAATTATGACACAAAGTGTGAAATTTCCCATCTGACCAGTGTCTTATCTTGCCTGCCAGGTAATGTCCTCGAATGTACAAGGCCACTCTTAAAAAAAACCCAGTTAGTCCAGTAAAATGTTTGAGCTACCAGCCCAGTGGTCTCCTGAATTTTCCCATCTAATTCGAGCTCCGAGTATTCTACCAAAACCATACAGACTCTACAGTATATGTATGTTTTTCATTCATTCTTTTACTGGCTTCCAATAAACCTCAGCTTCATCTACAAACTCATGGTCTTAAACTCACGCTCAATACAAACTACGGCACCGCCATATCTGTCTAAATTTATCTTGCCCTTTAACCCCAGCTGAGCTAGTCTTCATTCAGCAAGTTAACATCTTCTGACCGAACCGAGACCTTATCACTCCTGGGGAGATAGATCTTTCTGTATTGCTGCCCCTTGCCTTTATACAGCCTTCCTCGTAACAACGTTTACAAATTTCTTGATGTTTGGATGAAGCACACTAAATTGAAACAATGTTTCTACTTGGTGTTTATCTTGGTTTGAAAGCCCTACCTTGCAATCTGGAGCATAATTTATGATTTTCTCTCGAATAAAAAAAACCCCCAAAACAAACAAACCCAAGACAAAACAATTATTATTATTATTTTTTTGTGTATCGGCCGAAATTTGCGCGTATCGGCACGCAATTCGCGCGTACCAGCACGATACGCTAGCTTGTGCATAGGGAGAACCCTGCATAGGAAGAACCCTTTTGATTCTTTTCAGATTGCAAGGCTGCGCATATTTTGCTTCAAGCATCCACGTAAATTTGTACCCCCACGCTCATTTCATCAGCCGTGGGAATCACTGCAAGGTTATAAAGCGATACTTACGTCTTTGATCTTGAAGCCTGTCCATGCGTCCTTGAGGGTCGCTCCTTTGAGCATGACCTTCTGCCGATCCGGCTGCACTCCCGTCAAGGCAAAGATCTGAGCCTTGAAAAGGTCTGGAGACTCGGTCACATTGCACTCGATGGAAGTGTACTTTTCCTTGCCCCACTTAATGTTCACTAAAGTTTAAGGAAATATAAACAAAAACTGTAAAGCCTTTAAAAAAAAGACTCTGATCGGGCTGCAACACTGAGTTCTCAATTAAAAAACAAAAGCAAGACAAAATCCTTTTCCTTCAATTTTCCATAAGAAAGATTATTAGAAAATAATGTAAATGGTTTGTTATTTAACTTATAAGCAAACTACAAATAGTTTTATGAAAGTTCATTAGCATGTAGCATGCACAAAATTTCTCTCTATAACAAACTCTTCCGGGAGAAGATGTAAGGCTGAAAAGAGGAGTGCTGAAAAAGATGAGACGCGCTCAAAACAATTTGGTTCTGGGCTTGACTGTGAAAATATAAATGCATTTGTTGGGCGCAATCTTTGAAGATGGCCTTTTTAAAAATTCGCGCAAGCCAATTTTAAACTTTGCGCGTGCACAGTTTTTTAACTAAAGTTTGTCCACACAAATAAAAATTGCGTGGGTGAGGCACGAACTTGACACAGAGGCAGCTTCTATTTGTTGTTGACGCGGTCATTATCAACGCCAGTCTGTAAAAACCCAACCCAAAACAAACAAACGTCCTGTGCAAATTTTTAAATCATGCAAGGAAACAAAGTTTGCGCCGTCACAAAATGGCACACTGTGCGAATTTTTAAAAAGGACAACTTCAAAGATTGCGCCCAACACATTTATGAATCAGCACCTGTGATGGACTCCCCTGTGATTGCGTGTAAACAATTCGGTTAACATGGTTAAGAAAAGGGTTCAGTGTTTTGCTTCTAAAATAGATTCTTTACACATCAAAGATAAAATCCGTGTTTTTATTTTATTAAGAGTTAGACTTTAGAGTGTCCACATGTTATGTTTTTTAAAAGTCTGTACAAATTAAAATTTGACATAATTATCTGCTCACTAGCAGTAGCACTAGCAGACTAGACTGACAACACAATTTGGTCAGAACTGGATTGTTGTACTAAATTTGTATGCGCTTTGCTTGGTAACCCTCTCTGGTATGCGACTGTCAGGAAGATGGAGGGTTACACTTATTGCATTGGACCGAACTTAACTATGTTAACTACCCTTACTACATGTACTACATCCAAAATACAATGAATGGTCTATTTCAATACAATGGTCAACTAATCTATCACAAAAAACAAATCAACAACTTTGCTGAAGACAATAATTATAGTTTATAAAGACCAAGACTAAGCAATATTACTTCTACAAAAATAAGTTCACCTTTAAATGAAGACATTCTTAATCCACGACTCAACACTGGGCACGTACACCAGTCAGAAAACTCGCGATGAAAAGTTACAAAAGCGTAAATAACCGGTAAATCTGCAGACAGACAACACACGTTTTGCAGTGTAACAACTGAAAGCACACTCGTACCCACGTATTCAGATTCAGAGTACTTTCAATATGTTAAGTCGTATAAAAACCCTGTAGCAAAGGTTGTATTTTAGAAAGAAATCCCCAGACGTCTTATGAGCTCACTCAAAATGTATTAGTTGCCTTCAAAAGAGCCAGACTACTTATGATTGCGGGCTTGTTAAAAACAATTGCAAAATCCCCAAAACCCCGATTGATGAGAAATGGTTGACACTTTTCGGTCGTGATTAAAGAAAAGCAAACATGAGTAAAATCAAAATCAAATGAAGAAACGCACAACGTAAGGATACAATAGTTCTCATTTGTCTTGTACGGCCAGCAAGTATGTCGGAACACGGAGGAGGAAGCGCCAGGGGTGTCTGTGATTTCCTCCTCGATGACCTCCGGTCATCACCAGCGCCCGCTGATGATGACGGCACCGCGGCGGCCGGCACCGCCTCCCCACCACCTTCCCACAGTCCCCCAATTCCCGGACTTTCAGTTTCAGCGAGTGGATACGCATTGTCCAATGACTCAGCCAATGGAAGGGAGTTAGTTGAAGCTCCATCAGACCAAGATGTTGAACACTCGACACAGGACGATTTCTTGTTGAAGACCTTGGATGAGATGGAGAGCCGGACGGAGAAGCTACGGGAGACGGTCAAAGATGCGGAGGAGGAGCGGATGAAGCTGCTGAGTTCTCTCAACTCACTGATGCAGAGCGAAGCTATTGGCCGTGTCAGTGAAGGTATATGACTTACTATGAAACTAGTCCCTGCAAAGTTCGTGACAGCTTATTTATGTTGGACCAAAGCAAGAATCAGACTGTCAGACAGATGCCACTCCTTCATTGATGAAGATTTGGGGGGGGGGGCTGAGTGAGATGTTAATTGAAAAAATTCAAAATTGGGATTAGGCTCAGTTCGATAGTTGTACAGTACAGTAGTACAATCATCTAATTCTAAGTATAGTTGCAACAAACCAACCATCAAATCTGGCAACTATTGTACAGTCATGACAGTTCATGTGTAAAGAAGAATATTGATGATAGTAATTTAAATGTTAATGAGTCATTTATCACGATTTAAGTTACAATTTTTCAAATTCTTTTTTAATTGTATGTCTAGTTAGTATAGTATTGGTCATTGAGTTTTTCTTTAACAAAGGTGTCTGTATACTGTACAAAGACTTCACTTGTTTGAAAGTGGTTTAAGGCTTGTTTAATAGCTGATAATTATGTGGTGTGTCATGGCCGAGCGGTTAAGAGCACCGAACTCAAGTTCTGGTGTTTCTGATCACCAGAGTGTGGGTTCCAGACCCGGGCATGACACTTGTGTCCTTAAGCAAGACACTTTACCATTATTGTTTTGTCCTTCGGATGGGACGTAAAGCCGTAGGTCCCGTGTGTTGTATAAAAGCTATCAATGCACGTAAAAGACTCCAGTACATTGTTATCGCTAAGAGAAGGGGTTCACCCCGGTGTGTCTGGCAGTTTGTTTATCTTCAATCATTTGAAGGCTGCACTCAAAAGGAAGAAAGAAGATTAACCCTTTTGATATGCACTTTCATATCTCTAGATGAAAGACAGGAGCTGGAGATTTACATGGACCGCCTCATCGGAAAACTTCTCACAATTGATATATCCGTGCTGATTGTTCGGAGCCCTCCACAAGAGCAATCCCTACAGACTGTCCGAACTTTCCTGGTAAAGCTCCGAGATTGCATCAGGAATGGCGATGCCGATGCAGAGAACACGATCAATAGATACCTAAATAGCTGTATGGAAGAGGCCAATGGGCCGGTTGACGATCGCTTCCAGGGGGCGCTGTTGGGGTGCGCAGTCGAGGATCAGAAGGGGATACGCAAAAAGCTTGGAGCTATATTGGAAGCGAGGGAGGACACCGAAAAACAGATGGCTATTTTTGCCTCGATGGATCTGGACTAATCAGAAATCGTGCTGGAGTCGTCATTGTCAGATTCCCTGTATACATGCACAGTTCTGACAGTGACATAAATAAAAGGGACCTGGCTGTTTTCCAATTCAGCCTCCATTTAGTTGCATACTGTATGTCTATTTATTGGAATTGAAATAGGAAATGAAAATGGCTGTGCCATGATTTAGGTCTTCATGCTGACTTCATATTGGAGGACAAAGAATGAAGATTCACAGATCATCTTGGTTGGCTATTTAAGTTTGGGTCGTCTGTCCCAAACTAATGAAAGGACTATTTTGGGTCGCAAGAGGAGTGTGCTTAAACTGGGCACAAATTGAGGACATAAATGAGTGGAAAATATAGCAATCACCGATTGTGCTGTTTTGTTTTTGTTTTTTGGGTGTTTTTTCCTCTTTTTTTTGGGGGGGGGGGTGCAGGGTTTGCCCTTACGTTTTTCAGTGACTAGCCAGCAGGACCAGAGCTTGTCATTTCTCTGGTCCCTCTGGTTTGTCACTAGTCCATATTTCATATTAAATATGGATGCTCTTCAACACCGAACCAGCCAGTCAAACCACTTGGAGTGAATTTTGACTGGTAGTGGTACTCAGGTGTTTTAACTGGCATTTGGCCAGCGGACCACTGTGAAGTGAGAATGTTGGAGTGTCACATGATCATTACTGCACCAGGGGTGGGTTTCACAAAGAGTTAAGACTAGTCTTATCTCGAGTTGGGACGAATTACTCATCCTAACTTAGGACTAGCCTTAAGTTTTTAATAACTCCTAGGACTAGTCCTAAGTTAGGACTATCTTTGTGAAATCGACCCCTGGCCAGATACTTTGTTGTTGTAAGGGTGAAGCCGAATCGAGTTTCAGGTCTGTGCAAAAAATACTCCCAGTATCTATCGGCAAAATCTATGAATGCAAGTTATAGATTTTGCCGCAAATTATATCTTTGTTTTCTGAGATTTCAGTGAAGTACTTTTAGGAAGCAAATCTTGAATTATTTGGTTACCTAGTTTTATATTTTTGTATACTACACATGTAATGAGATTGCATATTTACCAGTACTATTCACACCACACTTTTCCATTAACTCCAAAAAAGTGAACTTTTTGCTTTATCCAAAGATTTTACATAAGATGCTTCACTTTTTTTTCTCATTAATATCAAATAGACAATTTTTTTTCCAGCTAAGTCATGTAAGTAGAGCTAGAGAATGTTATATTTCTTTTAACAGTGCAATAGTTTTTTTTGCCTAATATTTCTTCTTAAATTTTTTATTGAATTTAATGCTGTTATGCTGTCAAACTGGTTTAGAAAGTTGGGATTGGACCTTCAATTGCCACAGTTGGTTTTATTTGCTGGGTTCATTATAAATATGAAATTGAGGCTGTACCTCTTACAGCCTCACTCTGAACATGGCCTAATTCCATAGAAGTGCTTAATGCAGAAAATATTGCTTACAAATTTGGTGCTAAGCAAAAATAAGCTGGTTACCCGTCACAGATGCTACATGTGACATGTCATTTTGGCTGGTAACCATATTTTGGTAAGCATAGTGTTGTTGTGCTTAGCTACTTGCTTAAGCAGCTCTAGGAAGTTGGGCCCAGGTGTTTACTGGGCCATTAACTGTTTACTGTTTTCTGCTTTCTGTTTACTGCTGTTTTCCGTTAATTTTTTGTTAGCTCGCTGGTCGGCCTAAGTGACCTGACTTTTGAGTAGTCCACAAGAGTTGTCACTAGCCCGCATGTATTTGCAAGACACTTTCAAACAAATCTCTCAAATTTTGCAAACAAATTTCTTTTTGTCTCTTTTAACATTGTAATCACTAATTATTATCATATTACTACAAGTCATTGGCTCTGTGCTATAAGGTCATTAACAATTTCTTATCTGTAATCAAAAGGTCATTAAATGAAAAATGCGTATACATGTATATTTGAAACAAATAAATGTTTTACTTAAAAAATCAATGTTTCTTTTTGTCAAACAATTACTTTGAAGACCACTCTTGATCAGTAAACTCAATTTACCAGGAGCTCCAAAATATGCAAAAGCCTTTTTACAAAATCCCTACAAATTGCACTAATGACCTCATAGTCCTGAGCAGATGAAGCAGTCAATGAAATGGTCCAGTGCAAGAAAAAACAAATGTAGTGGAAATTTTCTTGAAATTCTTAGCCTGTGTTAATATGTGTGGTTTGAAAAACAAGCTCACTTTCACATTGAACATACATACTGTACGACAAGATTTTCTCACACAATAGTTGACTGCAACAAAAATCAAAAACAAGGCCAAATTAAAAGTTAATCTTGAAATCAAACTTTAATTGTTTCTTTAAAATGATTTTTGTTTTCTTTTAAGTACAAAGTAAATACATGCTGATGGAGTAGTACGTTTATATGTTGACAATTGATGAAAACAAACACATTTAAATGATTAGCAAAAATGAACAGAAAAGAACAGTTATTTGAATTAAAAAGAAAATAATACAGTACAATTTGTGGTTGCGGACATTTTTTTGTTTTGAAACAACAGTGTGACGATTAAGAATGACCATATTACACCAACTAACAATGAACTGATTAGTTTATAGTGGGGCTACAGGGTCGAGTTCAGTTTTGAGGTGCACTCATTTTCCAAATAAACAGAGTTCTTATGAAATTGGGGAAAAACAATTACAAGTCTCTAACCTTGCGTTAAAATGGTGTAAAATGTCATGTGTTTGACACACTTCCAGTGCAAATTTTGTCAAAATCCTAAAATGTCCAATGACGTCACATTTCAAATAGATGGGTCCGTACATTGGAATTTTTGTTGACCTTTTGTCCGATACAGAAATTCCTCTTTGGAATATACAGACCCATTTTCTCTTGATACCCAATGATATCATAATTCAAATTTCACTCCGAAAGACTATAACATAAAATGACCTACTACACCATGATTTTAACGTGAGGTTAGAACCGTCAAATTTTGCCATGCTTTTATAAGGACTCTATCTATTGGAAAATGAGTGCATCATTAACCTGAACTTGACCAAAATTGCCAGCTACCCCCCCCCCCAGATAAAATGGTGCATCTCCATGTGCCCCCCTGAAATTGTACCCTAGTTCCCCGTCACTGTAAGAAATACCTCCATGGTTTATTATATGGTCGCCATGAATCTAATAATCCATGGGAAAAACATATGCTGTACTTTCTCTGAAAGTTAAACTGCATCCATTTAACAACACAATGGGAGGGAGATATTTTAGAAACACACACAATGGTGGAAAAAGCTCCCAAGGTTAAAAACTTGACAATGGACTACGTTAGAAATAACTCAAATCAAAACGAATACACTGTTTGATAGATCCATTGTTGATGCTGGTCTTGAACTCTACACCACAAAAAACAACAACCGGCAATATCTAGGGTAATAGACTGTGCGTATTCGAACCCACATACATGTACATTGCCTGAACGTGTGAAGGAAACAAACTCGCGCATTTTAACTGGTCCCAATGTTCGGATACCAGTGAGACTTGCACAGCCTATGGCAGGAATGTGAGTATAGTTGGTCTATCCAGCCGCATTCAAGACCTAATTTCATAAAGCTGCTTTAGCGCAAAAAGTAGCCAAACAATTTTGCTAACCAGACTTTGGGTTTCTAGCAAAAAATACCATTCCACATATACAGGGGTCCAATTTCAGCAGACAATGGTGTTTAACTGCTAAGAAAGAGTGAGCAGTATACCAGTCACAGATGGTACTTGTCACATGGTATTTTGGCTGGCAATCTTATTCCGGTAAGCATAACTGTCTTGTGCTTAGTTACCTGTTTGCGCTTAATTGACTTAAATTGGGTCCTGATTTTCTGCCAATTTTTTGCTTAGCAGAAAATTGTTAAGCAAAGTGGTGGTGATTTTGAGAACAGGCTGATGCCACTGTTGTAACCACCCTTAACAAATTTACTATGCAAACTCTTATTGAAAAAAGTATTTATAACTAAATTCTTTCCAATGGAATATTCAAAGTTTGAAAAAAGAAGAAGATGTAGCATCAAATACAAAACCCCATGTGTCATTTATATACAGTCATGACAATGACTTCCTACAAGTACATGATTGATGTGTAGATACAGTTAAAATTCCAAATTTGTTGAGCAAATTCTTTGTAAGTTCTCTACACGAATAAACTCGATTACATTTGAAAGACAATTTTCTCTTTGGAGTTGGTAGAAAAAAATAATAGTTTTTGCCCAGTCAATATTGATTCCTCTTCTGTCCAAGTACAAATTCAACAAAAATAAAATCTCACATCAAATCAATGCATGTATCAATAAAAACATAAACAACAATCAACAGGGAAGACCATTAAAAAGAGATCTAAGCCAGGTCCAAATTGACGGCTATGGCTACTCCTTGCTTCATCATGAATTGAAGTATAGTACTTAGTCCTTAGCAACACCCTAAGCAACAGCCATAGCCGAAGCCGTAGCTGCCAATTTAGATATGGCTTTATATTTTTATACAGAGGGAGAAAACACAGGTAAGGTCCCTAATGTCTGCTGCAAACCTAGCAGCCCTAAGTTTGCTAGGCTCAGACAAATCTTGCTTAGCAAGAATATTGATATACTAGACAGACTATGGCCATGTCCAAAATGGCGGCTACTAAGGATGTTGCCTAAGAGCTTCCTATGCTTCAAAGCAGTCAACTTGGCGATCAAGCTGAGGCCACAGCAACTGATTCTGACATGACTTTTCATGCACATGTAATGTTTATTTGTAAAAATAATGTCTGATATCGAAGTTTCCTTGAAGAGGCAGGTTGCCTTCAGACTGGGCGCTTTGGGCTATAAAAACAATTGTTTTGAAATGAATATAGTTGGAAAGTTATTCTAAAAGCAAAATATAATGATTCACATAAATATCCCTTGAAATTGTGTGGTTTTTGTGTAAATTTCATGACAGATTACGATCCATTATATTGTACAACAAAATGGCAGACTGTATGTTCACTGGTTGTATTTCCAGAGGCAAATTTATGTTTTTTTAAAAACCACTACCCGCTAATTACAGCACACTGTAGGTGATTTGGTGCATGAGCAACTGTTGAAAAGGATAAGAAGCAATTCCAAACCAACATTTTGAGAGATTTCAAGGCAATTTGGGCTTTTAAAAGCTCTATAAAATTGGACCATGGTGAGCAGTCCCAACACAGAGACAACAGGGGCAACCGCCTCCCTTCCCCTGGGGCCTTGGTGCCCCTTGAAATGTTCCAGTGGATGATTTCCTAGCCTTCAAGGACGTACAGATTTTTGACCTGGACCCAATTTCATAGAGCTGCATAGAGCACAACAAAAGTATGCTTACCAGAATAAGGTTACCAGCCAAACTACCATGTCCCATGTACAATTTGTGACTGGTATCCTGCTCATTTCTGCTTAGCAGACAATTGTTAAGCAATATTTTCTGCTTAAGCAGCTCTATGAAATTGGGCACTGGTTGGAAATAATATAATACAGGGAAACAAAGTATAAACGAGCACAGTACAAATAAAATAAAATAAAAATAACCAATCAAATTAAAGAAATTCATGCTACAAGAATAATAGTTTTCTTAAAACAATTATTACTACATCCAAATGGAAAGTGTTTAATCAATATGAACACAAACTTGATGGTGAATATTTGGGGAAATGTGAACGAGACATTGCGCTGCAACGTGTTTTGAGATTACAGGTCCCGCATAATTTGCCAGGTGAATTGGGTCAACTTGCAGAAGTGCAACTACATTTTTGCCGAAAAAGAAGAGGAGAAATCTGCCTCGGATATAAAACTTTGTTCAGTGTTTTCAGTTTTCTATGGTGCTTAAAACGAAGGGGAAAAAAATAGGAAATCAACTGACGGATCAGCAGCAAAGTTGCATGCCTGCATATCGTAGAGACTTTTACTGACTTTTTCAGGCTAAAGAAGAATTTTTGAAAACTGATTTTCTGGTGGGCAGGGAATTGAAATCAGATTAAAATGGGGAGAATATCATTCCTGATTGCTTCAGAATAAAAAGGTACCAAAATCACATTTTGTCAACAGGTCCCAACCTCAAAATACACACACTAGACTTCTACAGTGCCTTCCTCAGTCCCGCTTCAACAAATTCCTTCAATTTATTTGATCGGGAGGAAAACTAATGTAGGCCCGTTTCAAAAACCACGGATTGGGCTTAGGTTCCAGCTTGGGCTCTGTCAGTACTTTTGAAAATGTACACTTTTGGTATGGGACTTTAAACGGGCAGTTAGTGCCCAAGACAGAGCTAGAGCACAAGCCCTGGTTTCGAAAATGACCTTAGCTTCACCACAAAGTCTACTTTGTTATCATATCCCTTAAATGTAGAGTCATAAATTAGTTTTTGAAAACGTAATGCAGATTTATGGGTAAAACTATAAAGAATGATACAATACAAATCACATGTGATAGTTTCAGCTGAATACAGTGTCTTCTTGCTGAGAAAACAAAAACAAAAGTCACAGTATTTTCACACAAATACATCCAAAGACGTTTAGCGAGGTGACAGCGGGTACCAACCACATCTCTAGAACGCTCAGAAATCTGAGAAATGATTCATGCATGAATCGTTTCTTAGATTGAAATGTTTTGGGGTGAAAATTTATCCTAACCATATTACTTCAAAGGGAATCCGTTTCTCAAAATAGTTTATACTATCAACAGCTGCAGTGCTTCGCACCAAGTAAGTTTTCAAGGTCATTAATTTGTGGAGTACTTACCACTTTATGACCCTGACTTTAAACAAAATTGAAGATGTAACTTTGTTTTTATTAAATTTCCCAAATAAGAACCAAATGCCATTCATTTTGGAATAACAATACAAGTTTGACAGTTACTTAATTCACCTTACAGATGAACTCACACACATCTAGATGTGTCCTAATAAAATGCTGTAAAAAATTTAACACATTTTCAGAGCGAACAATCAAAATTAACAACTACACACTTTCTTAGAATTTGGACGGTATAAAAATACAAGTCAAAGTCGTTAAGGTACAAGTTAGTGGTAAACATACAAGAATATTTATAAGCTTTAAGTATGAAATGCCACTATTATACAGCAAGATGAAAAAAAAAAAAACAATGTTGAAAAAATTACAGACGTAAATTTTGAAATTGTGACACTTCCATTCAAACCCATCACCTGGGCTTTAAAAAAAAGGGGCACCAAGGTCAAATTGAGTTTCTTGGTACAGTGTATACTCATTTTCCAATAGATTGAGTTTTCATGAATGCTAGGAAAAAATTACGAGTCTCTGTTCTTAGATATGAAAATTTTTGAGTTTTTTTCAAGACTGTGTGCATCAGCAGAACTACAACACTTTACAGATTCATACACATAATGGATGATTTCTTTTTCCTCTTTGGTGATTGCTTTACTTCTTTCAAGACAATGTTAAGGTTAAAGGAGGTTTTTAGTAAATCCTGGAATCAGGAAAACTCCTGAGAAACCCCATGCTAGTTTACTTTAAAAAGTATATTATATTTTTTGGTATGAGATATCGCCCAACTCACAAGGCCAGATGGCCACTTCAAGGTGAGGGCTACACTTAACTGATTGGGGCTGTCAACCCAGATCAACTGTCACCAGGGGCACGTTGCCACCTACTCCTTGGGCTGAAACAGGGTTACCCCCTTCACAGTCCGTAAGGAAACCTTACAATATAAATCTGTGAAAAAACTGACAGACCTGTAAATAGGCATACGACCCAGGGGGGCATGGGGGGGGGTAGGCAGCTGCCCTCCAAAATTTGTGCAAAACAGTGGGGAACATTCGGCACAGCAAGAAGCAAACAAAATTGGAAGAAAAAAAAAACTTACTTGGTTTTAGATATTGGTACTTGTATGGTCTTATCTAGGTAAAATTTCAAGCAAATCAACCCCATTGCCCACCCCTTTAACCATAGAATCCCATACCCCCCATGGACCTAAACAATAACAAGTTTACACTCCCACACTAGTCGCTGAAAAAGTTAACGCAAAACCCTGGGTACTGATACATAGACATGGTAGAGGCACTTCATTTTGGGCTTACTGTTAACAAATCAGAAAGCTACACCAAACACTTCTAGCCAATGACTTCATCTAAGAAAGCCTCAACACAACACACTGAAAACATCTCTTAACAGAACACAGAAATGTTTAAAAATACAGCGATGCTGTTGACACCCCTCAGCCCTTTATACATTGTAGCTAACCAAAGATATCACCAAACTATGTTCCTACAACCGACTGAGCACTGTAACCTTGGCATTTGATCTGTTGACCTTAACTCACCACCGTGAACTAGACCTTTGACCTTTTCACCCCAAACAGCCCCAACTTTCCTCTCCCAAAGGGCACCCCCACAGAAAATGCCATCAAAAGTCAAACTTTAAACACATCATGAAAACTACGGCAATGTCAGAACTTGCGGCTGTGGCTTCATTGTCATGTGAACCAGCATTGAAGCATAGGAGGCCCATAGCAGCACCTTTAGCAACAGCCGCAGCCATAGTCTCTAATTTGGACACAGCCTATCTCATCCATTTCACAAAAATTGGCAACCTGAAGTTTGTGACAGTAGGTCCTTTTCTACCACACGTTATTGACTCATTTTGATAGTGCAAGGATATTTATGTAAGCGGAACATCTGACGTCGCACTTCAGCCCCTTCCACACAAGACAACTTTTAACAAACGTGTGAAAGCTATCCTTGTTAAAAAATAGGCAAGGACCCTTGTTATTTTTAACAGAGATCCAACACCTCCTCCAAAAAGTAGCAACCATGTTAAAATCACCACGATATGAAGTGTGAAACAATTACTACTATGCCATAACCAAGGACCCTTGGTATGGTGTTATAAATATTCTCACGCATGTTACTAGTAGAAGAAAGTGCTCAGTGTTTGAACAATCATGACTTTTACCCCACAACCCCCTCGAAAAACAAGGGATGTTGGTAAATTTGTGTTTTAAGAACTCGTGTGAAAGCTTGTTAAGCAATCACAATAGAATGAAGTGACAGGCAACCGGCAGCCATCACTGAGGAACTTTGTTACTGTGATGCTTGTGAGGCTTGCTTAGAGGCTTGTGTATAATGTCAGATACCGGCCTTTAGAATCTACTGGTTTCTGCCAGATGAGCCTTTGACCTTGGATGCCAAAATATGCATACACTTATGTATGTAGTATCAGTCAGGGAGCTATGCGTCATTGCATGTATATCTCTATCCAATGAAACCATTGGGTTTGTCAGACCAGTGTCTGTCTTTATCCTTATCCTTGGGCGCGTTTTCGCGGCTGTAACCAATAACTGTTTCGGTCACTGGCCACTGGTTAACCAATGGCCAAGTCAACCGAAACAGTTATTGGTTACGACAGCAAAAACGCACGCTCGGCAAATAAAGACAGGGGATTAGTTTAGACAGGGTTGAGATTAGATGAATGTAAGCGTTCTAGAAGATGGCTTACTGGCCTTGTTTTCCCCTTCTTCTAGAACCAGAACCTGCCAGATGTTTACAATTCAGAAGGAATTCACAGACTCTGTGAATCACCAGAAACACAAAACCACAGGTTGGGACACAACGTGGACTATTTATTTCTCCCTTTGGTGACTAACTTACGTCTTGCAAGAAAATTTGAAGGCTAAAAGAGATTGAGAGAATATCCTGAGGTTAGGAAACAACCTTAAAAAAATGACATGCCTGTCTCGAACATACCTTTGCCTATCAACATTTTGGAGCAAAGAATAAAAAAGACACAGCGCCCTCTATAGTTTAAACAAAGTGACGAACAGAAATGCCAACCTCACACACACACAATTTGAAATATTTGGTTTCGATTAGAAAACATTGAAGGGGGAAAACACAAACAAAAAACCAACAATCTCTGTTAATAAATTTATGTAAAAAAAAGTTTGAAAAAAAAAAAAAAAAAAAAAAAAAAAAAAGTTAATCTGATTTTTTCGTTATAATTTTTAAAATCAAAATTACATTGAATACATTGTTATAATAATTACACGTCTACAGACCAAAAACGAATCCCCATGATAGTTAAATCTTAATGAATATCGCATAGACCAAAATAACCTTTGAATACATACACCTATATATAAAATGAAGCACTGGGGACCATTTCAATTTAAATGTAAATTAAATTTCTTTTTTCTTTTTCGACTACAAAAATCAAACAATTGACTACATAAATTAAAACAGCTGAAGAGTGGGCTGAAGTGGAGCGGGCACCAACTTTATACAGATGCTTAGCATAGACAATCTATATAATTGAGTAGCGTCATATGGTGCTTTATACACACTGGAAGAGGACCGTAGGCCATTACATTAGAAACGCCCGCACTAATAATGTTTTCCGAAGTGTTAGATGAGTTTAATTATTCGCTTATCACGCTGGAAGTGTTGTCTGTCGCGCTAGAAGCGCTGTCCAAAGCGTTAACACATCGTGCTAGAAGTGTTACAAATTTTCTCCTGAAAGTGTGATTGGACTATTTTGTTGTGTGTAATACGACGCCCTCCATCATGTGATGTACCTTTGTAGCCTGCATTTTCTTCGCGAAACAAGAACACTTCTTAGGCGATGGACCGCGCTAGGAGCACGACGCACGAACACTTCAGCTGTGACGCCTCAACACGGCGGACAATACTCTTCTTGGAATGTTCCAGTGTCCCTTATAGAACCCTGAACACGCAGGTTACCAGTTAAAAAGGGCACCGTGTGAGAGGTTTTGTTAGTGACTGAGGCCGTGTCGGAATTGGCGTCTATAGCTACAGCTGTATGCATTGAAGTAATAGTCGTAGCCCTAGCAGTAGCTGCCAACTCGGATACGACCTGATTCTCTGTGAAAATCACTTGTGCATGCGAGCTGACATAGGCCTTCCTTCTGTCTATATGTACACTTTCAACCATGAGTTGATAACATTTTCATGTACAGTAAAAAATGTATTTCCCAAAACAACAACTGTGCCGATGTTTGCATTTAAAATGGCGGTATCTCTTGCATATTTGGCTGCATCTTATGAATTATGCATTGTATTATCCAGCATTTAGAAACAAATTTTACACAGGGGAGTGTGTTTTGTGGAGCTCTTGGAAGTTGTTTCAGTCGGTGAATTTTACGACAGATACTTGTTTCTGTTCAGGGTTGCCAAAACAGTAAGTCAAGAGCTGCCAACATTTTGCCTCTTGCAATCAGGGAGATATTTAGAATTTCATTCAACATAATAGGGAAACAGTTTCCATAATCAGGGAGACTTTCAAATGTGTTCATCAGAACATGGAACGGTTGATTTATTTTCTTGAAATATTTTGCAGAAATTGGGAGAGTTGGCAGCTCTGTATGTGTGGGAGTCAAGAATTAAGACATGCACCATACTTCTTCCCCCTTCTCAATATGACACAGCATTAAAGCAATGGGGGTCACAGGTAACATTGACAAAAACTAAATGGCTTCCTTGTGATTATAAACAATAGCCTTCGAGAAAGACTCTGCTAGGCTCGAAACGTCATGCCGCCAACTAATTTTTGCAATTAAAAGATCCATACGCCATCTCTGTCACGTTCCCCGCAAATCAATCGGTAACGGACAATGCAAATTCTCATAACATACACCTGAAGGGACCAGTCTATTTTTCCCTTGCAGCCTCAATTTGGATACAATGCTTAAAAAGTGGAAGAGTAGCAAAATGGCCGCTTTCCGCAAACTAGTTTCCTTTCGCCCTACAAATGACCCTTGCCTGAAACGCCTGCAGCCAACATTTGCAACAACAACAAAAAAGGGAAAAAAGTACAAAATTCTTCCATAAATATACAAATCAAAGTAGTAGACACTTGAAGGGCTGTTTCTTTCCTTTTGTTCTCTGCTTTGTTGGTCTAAGCTTAATGGTCTGATTTTCATCGGCTTTGTTTTTATTTTCACCGCCTCCGCTGGTAGGAGGTGGTCCTGTTGTATTGAAGATACCTAGATGGGAGGGGGGAGACAAAAGTCAAAATTAGACAAACCTCTGTCAGTTTGCCAAACCATGTAGTAAGACAAGAAGCTTTGGGTGACATAAACTGTATGGAAACAGTAAAACACAAGCAATACAATAATAGTAATAGTGAATATTTCTAATGCACCGTGTCCATCATTTCAGGCCTGGAATTACATGGAGGCCACAGCCCTGGTGTTGGCCTTGGTGCCCCATCAAAGGTTTTGCATAGACTTGAAGATTTTCCAGTGGACATGCCATCATCCGAGAAGGGTCTTTTGTCTTAATAAAGGGAAAGACCTCTGCATTCGCGCTAGGCAAATGCAAGAACCAGAGTTTTGAAAAAGCCTCGACATTTTAAAACGCTGAAAGACAAACAATGACGTCATGTGACCTACCAATCTTTGGGTTAGTCGTGGCGTTGTCTTCCGCCTCTTGTGATTGTAGCTTTTGCATATACTTATCGGTGAGGTAAAGAAATACTTCATCAACGTTTAGGTTCTCCTTGACTGACGCTCGGTAGAACCGTAGTTTCAGCCTCTTGGCTAATGCCTCTGCTTCTTCACTGGTAGAGAAAAAGGCGAAAAGAAACTCAGCAAGAAAGACAACCCAGAGCTTGAATTTCGAGAAAAACTCCACAAGCTCATTATATTGATAACAATAATAGAAACAATTATAATAGTGGTTTCTTATTTTATCATTCAATACCATAGCGGATGGTACTGAAGGGTCAGACAGTAGGAGGGTTGACTGTGTACTGTGTGGATGCATTTACCACATGATACCATATTACAGGCTGGCATAGTTGGATAATATTAAATGGTATGACAGTAGGAGGGTTGACTGTGTACTGTGTACTTTGTACTGTGTAGACGCATTCACCACATGGTCTAATACTGCAGGCTGGCATAATTTACCTATTATTTAGTACATGTACCATAGGAGATGGTATTGACCAGTCATACAGTAGGAGGGTTGACCGTACACTGTGTGGAAACATAAAACCATACTGCAGGCTAGTATAGCTGGGTGATATTGAATGGTCAAACAGTAAGAGGGTTTATCGTGTACTGTTTAGATGCTTTCACTACATGGTATCATACTGCAGGCTGGCATATATAGTTGGATGATATTGAATGGTCAAACAGTAAGAGGGTTTACTGTGTACTGTTTAGATGCTTTCACTACATGGTATCATACTGCATGCTGGCATATATAGTTGGATGATATTAAACGGTCAAACAGTAGGAGGGTTTACTCACGGGGCTATGACAGCTTCATCTACCAGGTCTATTTTGTTTTGTACGAGCACCAGTGGTATGTTATCGACCTCGTCTTCTACTTTCCGCTTCCATTTCTCGACGGCTTCAAACGATGCTCTGTCTACTGTTGAGAAGACCACCACGCCAGCCTGGGCACCTAGAGGGAGAAAAAGACAGAGACAATTATTGGCAAAGCTGTATTCTTTAGAACATTAGCTTGCAAGGTTCTCACTAGCCTTTTGTCAAGGCCTTCATGGCTTGGACAGCTACGATCCAAAGAGACTGGAAATGGAGACCACACAACTGATGCTGACAATACCAGAGCTTGGGTCCGGTAAACTAAGCCGCTAGCCCACGACACCTGTTATCAACATCCTAGTTGGGCATGAAACGATGCCATATCAACATGGTACCTTGGCTGGGCCCCACTTTTACAAGCAAATTTGTGGTCTAATATCCACAAAATTGTAATCCCCGATAGCCACAGTTTATCCTGTAGGTCTTCTGCTTCACTATTTTTCAATATAAATATCCGTAAACAGCAGATGATTCCCATTGCAAACAGAAAAATGTTCACTCATAAAACGAGCAGCACGTGTATACAATGGCCAGATAACTTGACCTTCCATTGACCAACTCGACTTGCGCCAACCTGACCAGATGTTCCTCCGGGCGAAGCTCGCGGAAAACATCGTATGCAACGTCTGCACAATCAAATTACAATGAATAAGCCTCCTAAAACTGTAATTTTACGTAGGATATCAGACGGAAAAAAAGAAACAATTGTAAAATCAATTTTTAAAAATTTAGTTTTGGATGCCAGGGAAAAAAAAGAGGAAAAACAGGGTGCAGTTAGCTGCAAAATCATAAGAGTGTGAAACAACACCATGGACAATAAAGAAAAAACAAACCCAATAACAGCAATAACAATAATTTGCAAAGCAACCATAATGCAAGAAAACCTGTTTTCATAATGTCAACAATGGCCTAAAAAGACATGTTATTTTCTCACCTCTGTAGTATGACTTAGTAATGGCGTCAAATTCCTCCTGTCCTGCTGTATCCCATAACATTAACCTCACGTCTTCTTCCTTTATTCTGCAACACAACACAAGATAACACGATGGTTGTGAACAAAAAGTCATACTTCATTACTTGAAACACAAGGGCTTGGTTTCGTTTTTGGCCCAATGTGAAAACACTTAGAACCTCAAATTACAACTTCTTTCCCAAAGTAGGTCTGAAGCCAGCCTCTGTCTTTTCTACAGATATTTTCATGGTTAATGTGCCACCAGTCATGCCAGTGTGTCCGACCTGGTTCCTCCTATCAGGATGTTTGAAACCAGGCATTCTGCTTCTTCTCACACATACACTCTTGCTTTGCTGAGATGTGCATTACAATTGATTGATTTGTGCAATTCATAATCATAGACGTTAAACCAATGTTTGTATGAATCAGATTGGCTGTTGCCAGCTCGGCATTTATATCTCATTGTGGGAGATTTGCCGAGTTCCATTGTTGGGAAAATCATCTAAAAAAAAAAAAAAAAAAACCAAACAACCCCCCCCCCCCCCAAAAAAAAAAGAACAAAAAGAACAAACAAACCCCCAACAAACAATCAAACAAAAGCTGTTTGTACAGTTTTTCCTCTGTGCATGAAACAATAAATATTTCCCCGGAATTTCGATAGAAGTATGAATAAATTACAGCCACTCGTCCTTCGAGGCAATTTCCGCTGACCGTCATGTAAGTTGTACATCTACTTTACATGCGGATTTTCAATCAATCAATGAAATCTTTTTTCCGTTGTACAGATAAGACAAATTACAGATTCAGTAAGTTGATTAGCTCTCCTTTTGATAACCATGGTGATGAAAAGTCTTCATCGCCATGTAGTTTCAATTGGAGATTTGAATTTACAGTCAGGGAGATAACAACAGGACTATATTTGATTTAACTAATTAATTTTAGACTTTACCACTCGACATCTCTGTAATTCTAGTAAAAATTATAATAATTTGGGGCTCATAACTTGATATTTGAATTTAAAGTGATCCCTCTGCTGCCACTTCCAAGGTTGTATCGTAAACTTGGGTGTGATCCCTGGCTACACAGCAGCTAATGGTTGTGTGGCTTCTGACTGGCACCCCCAAACAAGGATATTGACAAAATAGGGAGACCGCCAGCATAGAGTTGTATGGCTCAGTTGGTAGAGCACCAGCACGTTAAACCGTCATTGGTTCAAATCCCGCTCTAGCCAACAACACTAGAAAGCACCGGGGCGAACCCCTTCTCTAGACAAGTGTACTAGGCTCTTTTACATGCATTACACAACACATCGGTTTTAGGTCCCGCCCAGGGGCTGAAGCAATAATGGTTAGGAGTCTTGCTCAAGGACTGTCAAGACCAGGACTCGAACCCACACTCTACTGATGTGCGCTTGACCACCCTAACTAATGCATGCAAGTTTAAAACTTGCACGAGCCAAGTATGCGACCTACTAACTTAAATTGAGCCATCATCTGATAGTGCCCTCTTTTGACTCAATAAGGTCAGCCGTCGATTTCACCAAACTCTTCCTAACTTAGGATTAATCTTAGGACTTAGGACGAGTCCCAGCCTTGCACTGTAACATGTAAACATTAAGATTAATCCTAAGTTAGGACTAGTTACTCGTCCTAACTCGAGATAGGATTAATCCTAGCGTTTCGTGAAATCGGCTGCAGGTCATGTTTAATCACTTCTAACCAGGCAATCTTGGTGGTCTAGTGGTAAGACACCTGCTCTAGAATGCCAAAGGTCCTGGGTTTGAATCCCACTCCAGTAATATGCCTGTGGATTTTTTTCACAGAACTTGGGGAAGTATTGAGTATACAGTGCTTTATACATATAGTTGTAAGGGTAAAACCAAATATCATTCTTTATCCCAGATGCAAATTTAACATCTATTAAAGGCCAAGTATACCTTTGGTTTTTGGAACTGTTAGATTGTTTTAATCCTATATAAATGTAGATAATAAAACTACACACATGTAACCTGTTAACATTTCAGTTCAAAAGTTGTAAACGTTTTTGAGATTTCCCCAAAAATCTGGAGCTGTTACGTTCACGCAGGACAAATAATCCGTAATTGGAATACACAATCTGAGAAACATTTCATGCAGAAACAATTCTCAGATTGAAATGATTTTGAATCCCTCTCTCTAAAACCACATTCCTCTGGAGGTAATTGTTTCCCCAAATGCTATACGTTATCGACAATTACAGTGCTTCTTAAGTTCTTACCAAGTAAGTTTTTATGGTCATTCATTTTTTGACGTACATGTACATGTAATTACCAAAGGTATACCCTCCCCTTTAAGTGTGTTAAACACGGCCATGTGATCTCCTCTGGACCAATCAGAATGGATAAACTGTCCCAAGTATTTATGAATGCGCATAATTAGTCCCTGAACTTTATACAACAATACATGTAGCAATCATTCCAGAAGCAGTTTTAATCAGTGAAAATCCGGTAATTTGGGGGGGGGGGAATTTCCCCGGAGAATATCATTTCTCATGACATACAAGTACTTCAATTAAAAAAGCAATTTGTGTTGGGAGGAAATCACAACCGATAAAAAGTGTAACCTATATACATGTGTATACAGCTTCATTAAAGGGAGGTACCTTTGGTAATTACTCCAAAAATTAATGACTATAGAAAACTTACTTGTAAAGAGCACCGGAGAGCTGCAGTTGACATTATCAAACATTGTTAGAAACGACCCCCTTTGAAGTAATGTAGCTTTAGAGGAAGAGGTAATTTTTTCACTCAAAAATTTGAATCTGAGAAAAGCTTTTGAGCATGAAGTCTTTTCTGAAAGCACACTATTCTATGCAACAAGGGTGTTTTTTCCTTTCGTTACTTTCTTGCAACTTTGATGACCAATTGAGCCCAAGTTTTCACAGGTTTCATATTTTATGCGTATGTAAGGGATACACCCAAGTGAGGATACTGGTCTTTGACAATTACAGAAAAGTATACCCTGCCTTTAATTGCCAGAAGCAGGGCTTACATTTCGATAAAAATACGCTCTAGGCTACGGGGCTTCCAGCTCGGATCTTTTACTGGATCAGAAATTATTCATGAGGCTAGAGCAAACTTCGGATTAAGATTTCTAAATCGTCGCCTCCTGATCAACTGAGAGGAAGTTTGGTCCACTAATTCTAAACAGCCAATCTACATTTGATAATTGAAGAAAAATGTCAACCTGGACAAGAATTTATTTTGCCGTTTTGTATTTGAGTCTTCTGCATCTGTGTTGAGTCCGAGTTCCCATTCATTTGGAACGAGACCAAGTTCAACCTGAGTTATTTAATTTCATTTATTAATTCTGGTTGTGAAGCCAAGGACTCTCAGAAAAGTGAACTTAATCACTGTAACTAGCCAAGAACCCCATGGAGAGAAGACAAGGAAGGAAGTTTTAGTTTTAGTTTTAGATGTGGGAGGAAAACCCTGGAGGATTATTCCAGGGAAAGCCCACGCAATCAGGTAGGGACTGAAAACCCAATCCACATAGTGCCCCCAGCGTGATTCAAACCGGGGTCCTAGAAGTGGTAGGCCAGGAAAGAAATCCCTACGCCAACCAGAGTCACAAATCACTTGAGTTTGAAAAAAAAACTTGAAAAAAAAAAAAAAAATCATCATGGACCCACACCATACAGCAACTTCTGGTGCTCTACAATTGACTATGATGCGCAGTTACAATTTAGACCAAACTGTTTTTAAAAAAATCATGCAAGAACCCTGGAATAAATTTTGTACGCACAACATGGTCTTACTTCGCGCGCGTAAAATATTCATGGACTACTTCAATGTACACACTTACAAATAACCATGCAAATCATAAATTTTGTACACACAACATGGTCTAACTTCGCGCGCGTAAAATATTCATGGACTACTTCAATGTACACACTTACAGATAACCACGCAAACCATCACAGCTTGATGATGTTTGTGAGAGCCCGGTCTGTAATATCAGTTTGGTAGGATGAATAAATTATTGAGTTCCTGTAACAGCATTTCAATAATTCACTGAAGAGTAGGAATCCTTATATATCATATTCATTATATATGTTATAAATAATACAATCATTAGAACTCCAATCATGCACACATAAAAAAATTCTTAAAATGGTGAATTATTGATTACATGTACTACAGGAAGGGGCCTTATATCTCAATAATTGCATTTTGCGGTTCCACAAAGGGCACCAAGCCCCAAAATTCGTTGTTATCCATTGCAACAAAGACTGTATTTTTTATAAAATTAAAGTTGCCTTCTTAACTCCATTAAAACAAATTATTGAAAAAAAATCTACATGTAGCAATTTGTTTTTAATTTTTAATTTTTATATATTACACAAAAAAATATGAAAATTAACATTGAAACAAAATTAAAACATGGAAGAAGGATGCTTTGTTTTTAGAAACACAATCGGCCAATGTAATTAGAAATGGCGTGAAAGTCTTACTCTCAGGTTTTCTTCGTTGGTTTGTTTTAAACTTTATTTTACTTAAAAACATTTCATGGCTGCTAAATTTTACTTTCCAAACCAATGATATAATTCTTTTAGCTATAAACTACGCAGGCCTTGAACTTCATTTTTGAAAGGGCAAGAGCACCAAGGCGTTTTCTCCTTAGGAAAAGGCAGTTCTGTGAATAAATTGCAAATTTCTGTTGGAACATTTCCAGGGGCACCGGGGCAAATTGCCTCCGTTGCCTCCATGAAGTTTCACTTTCAGGCCTGACTTTCTTGAAAGTATGATACAGAATTGATAGAGCTGACAAAATAGTCGCTGACTATGTTCACGTTTTGTGTGATCAACCATATGAAATAACAAACCTGTGAACAATTTGGGCTTAATTCGTTGTGTGAGTCAGGAGAAAATAGTGAAAAGCACGCGCAACTTCCAGACTGTAAAGGCATTATCTTTAATTTTGCTTGTAACAACGGAAAACAGTTAGCTTCTGAAAGTTTGGGCTTAATTTGGGCTTAATTCGTTGTGTGAGTCAGGAGAAAATAGCAAAAAATCATGCACAATTTCCAGCATGGAAACGCATTATCTTTAACTTTGCTTGTAACAATGGAAATCAGTTAGCTTCTTCTTTTTTAAGGTTTTCAGATACAGTTTTCTAAAATTTGACTTCAATTCAGGGGGAAATATTTCACCGGGAAAAAAAAGAGGTTTTAGAACGACCTTCACATTCAGTAAGCTTTCAGACTAAAATTATGTTTTTTCATCTTTACCAATCCTGTGTAATAAACTTACATATTTGAAGAAACAGAATCACGTGCACAGAAAAACTCACTACAGTTGGGACTAACTTGGTCCCAAAAATTTGAATACACACTAGACTTGCACAGTCTTTACTGATGTATGAAGCACCTTGATAACATACCTATTTGCCAGTCTGTATCCAGTCGTACTGTCTGAGTCTACGTAAAATACCTTTTGCAAGGCCGCGTAAAGATTGCCCATCAATGATTCATCACAATCCTTTTGAAATATCACTGGGCTATTGACAAATTATTTTCGCTGTAATCTAATTATTTTGCCTCATTGGGAAAGAAAAACCTGAACAGCCATACATTGTCAACGAACAGCTGGTTGTACTATGGTACACGTACATGTTAACCAAATGCATCCAGCGCTTGGTAAACATCGGAGACCTACAATCCTGAGCCAAAATGCTCGGGCCACCTGAAAATGAACATATCCCAGCCAAGTTTCAAGCTAAACTGACTGAATTCGACCTGTGTGAACTGCAGGGAGACTGACGTAGATTGTTTTTTTTTACATGTAGTTTCAGTCGCTACCAACACCTTCAACCGTCTCTGGCATTTCTTCAGCATCAAAATCTATAAAGAGGGACCCCAAGGTCACTAAAATTCAGTTTTGTGATGCACTCAATTTTCCAAAAGATAGATTCCTTATGAAAGTGGGAAAAAATTACAAGTCTCCGACCTCACGAAAAACAGCACAAAATGCCAAATCTGATACTCTGTCGTTGCAAATTTGGTCAAAATCCAAAAACATCCAATGATGATGTCACATCTCAAGTGTTAGGGTTTGTACATTCTTCCACAGGAATTCTTTCAGTTCATTCCTGAGGTGATATTCAATCAAAACTGCATTGAATTTGACCTTTTGACTGATGCACAAATGATCGCCATGGATTCGCATTGCTACCTCATTCATTTTCTCATACAGTAAGCACCGGAAGGTTAGCAAGCCTTTTTACCTAGTGCTTACAGTTAGCAGTGCTATAACATGGAAACTCGTGCAGTAAGCACAAAATCGGCCATTAAGCAGCTCTATGAAATTGGGCCCAGGACAGATGTACTAAAACACCACGAATCCCATGTGTACACAAAATGCAAGCAGGAAGATATTTAGAATCACATTCAACATCATCGGGAACAAGTTTCCGAAATCAGAGAGATTTTCAAATTTGTTCATCAGAACACGGAAAGATGTATTTATTTTCAGGGAACTTTCAGCAGAATCAGAGAGAGTTGGCAGCTCTGCTGTTGATGGTGCACATTGTGCAAAGTCATGCTAAACAAAGAGCAGCCATGACAACCAATCTCATTTTATAAGTAATATCGGCACATCCGCACAAAGATTGTCCATTCCGACTCTGGAAGGCATTTTAGATTCCATGGAGACAATTGTCAGGAAACACTTCCCTCGCTACTCGTGGCCTTCGTACACTGAAAGTATTCCCTAAACGCCAGTTTCAACAAACACGTTGGCCTGTATGAATGATAGATGTGGCCGGGGCCAGATAATATGATAGGCAGAGAATGTATAGGCACTGCATGTACTTACACATAGTGCGGCTAGCACCTACAAAACAAAATTGTGGGCCCTACGCACAAATCGAAAGCCCACATCACTAACATCAACACATAAAACACATATTTTAGAATATAATCCTGCGCTTTAAAGTGCCATGAAATTCGGCTGAAATTGTCCTTTGAAAAATGAAAATGGCTTTGCCCTATCAAAGATGAAATTCCAACACCTGGTTATAGCGATCCGCATAAGAGACTAGAACACTGTGACCATTTAAAGCATACAAACAGCTTTGGTAATTGTCAAAGACCAGTGTCCTTAGTGAGTTTGCAACCCAACATTGTACACATGAAATCCTAAATAAATGGGAAACCTTCGAGGAGGGTTGACACTGGAAATTGGTGGATCAAATCCGGCAAAGTGGATTCCAAATACAAGTGTAAACGCAAAGGTGGATCAGACACCGCAATTCGATGTGGTCATTTCCGGTTTCGCTACGAATGGCGCGCTTTTTGCTTGTGCTTTGGTGGGACATCCGTTGCTGTTTATATTGTTGTGTGTGTGCTGTGTGCACATGGACTGTGCGTGTGTAAAACGTTTTGTTGTTTTCAGCGCCTTATACATACATCGTTACGTTCGGAGCTTGCCTTGTTGCTGTATTTTGTTAATTCCTATGTACAAAATATTTCTACCTGCATGGTCGTTGTTATCCGTATCATTTGCTGCACTGTATTTTCTGCATTCTACCTTCGCCTTGATAATGATTATTTCTAGAAGTGGCGCGCTGTAATCGTGACCTTTGAGCTCTTTGCGAGGAGCGGTGACGTCGTGACCAATATACATCCGGTTCAAAAGTGGGATCGGAGCCGGATCAAGCGCTGGTGTAAACGCGACACAGGATCTTGATCTGTGGTCGTTAAAAAATTGCCGGATCTCAATCCACTTTTCTGGATCTAGTGTAAACGCGGTGAAAGACAAGGTTACGTTTTCACTGTTTTTAAACATAAAGTTTTGAGCTGGCGAGATCAAAAAGTTCGCTCTACATTTTTTAGAACTCATTTCTCAAAAAATATCAGGCACAAATATTTCAAGTGAAGTTTTACACAATTTAAGGTGTATACCATTCTTTTAAATTTGTTTTACACCATTTAAAGTTATGTCCAAATCTGTGAACAAATTTCAGTCAGACCGATGTTGTGTACATCTTTAATGTTACAAGCCCTGGATCAATAAAATGTCAGTTTGCTGTTTTGACAGTGAGTGCCAGCTAACTCAATATATATGATTGTGACACACATACTGACTCCAGATTCCAGTTTTGTTGAGCCTTATACATGTATACCGGACAACCTTGGGAAATTTATGAAAGTGGGCGGCTTGAAGGCAATACAGTGGCCAACATTTACAAGCATGATACAATGTAGGTTGGTTTCTCCACAGCGCAATGTTTTCTCTCACTCTGGCGAGGATTAAGGTGATAAAAATTTGAGGCCGATTCTGAGTACAAGCTGCAGGCCTTATTAATAAATAGTAAGAAGGACTTACACAGCCTCCGACATCAAAACAGTCACTGAGCGCTTCACAATGTTAAAATAGAGTTTCAAACTTGTTTATTTATTTGTTTATTATTTTAATTATTTAAAAATTGATTTAAACGTTTAAACCACTTTATTCTAATAATCAACTGGAGCAGCCCCCCCCCCAAAAAAAAACCACCCCAAGGTGTGATGATAAATGCAATTTAAATTTCGTTCTTTGCAAGTGTTTTTCCTCCTTCTTATCGATTTGATCTCTTTTTTACAAATTACTTTAGTGCCCTGAGCACCCTGTTGGTGGATTTGTTCACTTTACATGCCTCTATTAAAAAATATTACTATAATTATCAACATTGTTATTGCAAAATCAGCGACATCGTAAAAAGCAAGAGTCAAAAACTGATAAACTCACTGTATCTGTCGCTCAAGGAAGTCCACGCCGATCGTCTTCTTGTAGTCTTTGGTGAAGATTCCTTTGCAGTATCGTTGGATCATACTGGACTTTCCAACGGCTCCATTGCCAACAATCACCACCTGAAACAGAAGAAAAAATGACACACCTTTGCAAACTAATGTAGTGATTGCATCGCGGCCCTTTCATGGCAAAACAGCCCAACACAAACTTTTCTTTCACAAAAAAGTTTTTTTTATATAAGATCATTTCTGTGTAAATCGAGGGCCCATTCTCCATTTCAAAGTTTCAAAGGCATGCTGTGTGGTTTGGAATATAAAATATCCTATATCAGCCTCTTTTAACACTTTCGTCCCGTTTTTATGGCAAAACATCATGGGAGGTAAAACATTAGATATAAATGCAGCTCTGTATGTAAGCTTTATAGTGATGTATAATGTTAACCAGTTTATGAGAAGTAAACCAGTCGTTTTAATAAATGACCTGAGCTCATGATGCAAAATTGGCCAAAAAAAAAGGGTCAAGTTTAAAGGGTTATTTTCTGGAAAATTTGTCTGACTACACTACACTTACCTTTATGGCTATTTCTACATCTTCTTCCTTCATTTTGCTGAATCCTAAACTGCGTAGCTGAGGTAAAACGGAGAGTCACAGCACAAAATTGCCTGTCGACACTTGAAGTTAAAGTCAAGGTCTCCTTGACACTAGGTGGAGGGGAGGCACGTTACAAGGTCACTTTCCAGATGAGTCGGCGGAACGTTTCCAATGGGGGCTTTCTGCATGAGCTGTGCCGCTCGTCACTTCAGTTGGGCCGTGATGATGCGTGGTCTACTTGTCACTGTTGCCATGGGTTACCAATCTCAGCGCACACTTGTCATGACTGGAACTTAATGAAGATACCTGCATGTCAGAGCACAGACATAATAAACTTTATTATCACTGCAAAAAATCGGTGTAATTACAGAGTAAACAAAATCTGCCAGAGTATGCCATTGAACATTTGATTACACTATTATTTAATGCAGCAAATTTTGTCAAACTCAGTTGTTGCAACCCACTCATTTTCCAATAGATAGAACCTCTGTGAAAATGAGTAAAAATAAAAAGTCTCTCAGTCATTTTTTCTTTGTTCAACCCAAAGTCTCCTACCTCACATTAAAATAGTGTAAAATATCATTTGAAGCCAAATCTGAAATAGGGACTTCATTGAATATCAAAAACAAATTATGGGTACATTCCAAAGAGCTATTTTTCTCTCAGTCAAAGGTCAAATTCAATGCCTTTTTGATTGTTCGTGTCAGCAAAATTCAGGAATGTACTAAACAATTTCACGCACAACAATGTACAGACCCATACATTTGAAATGTGATGTCATTGGATGTTTTAGGTTGTTGACAAAATTGGAAGGGTTATCAAATACAATGGCACTTTACATCATTTTAGCGCGAGGTTAGATAATTTGTGGTGTTTCTCATTTAGCTTTTGAGAAAGACTCTGACAGAGTCAAATCGTGGGGCCATTAAACAAAATGTTTTCAAGGTTAGAGACTGGTAATATTTTCCCTCCCTTTTATAAGGACTCTATCTATTGGACATGTTGGAAAATGAGTAGAGTGCTTAACAAAAACTGACTTTGACCTTGGTGCCCCACTTTACAGGGATGGTATACCGTTGGTAATTACTCCGAATGCTAATGACCATAAAAATTGGTAAAAAGCACTGTAGCTGTTAATAATGTATAACATGTTGAGAAACAATTCCCTTCAAAGGAATATGTGGTTTTAGAGAAAGGCATTCAAACACATTTCAATCTGAGAAACGTTTCATGCAGAAACGTTTCTCAGATTGTGTTCCAATTACGGATTATTCTTCCTGCGTGCACATAACCGCTCCATATTTTCGGCAACATCTCAAAAAATACCACCACCTTTTGAAATGAAATTTTCATAGGTCAGTTTTATTGTATATAAGACCTACATTTATATAGGATTAAAACAATTGCATGGTTCCAAAAACCAAAGGTATATTTGCCACACGTGCACCAGTGAAGCTAGACACACAGCGAGGGGCTTGTACTAGATTTGTGTCTGACGTTCACAGCCAGAGAGCCCCGGGTCTCGAGCTCAAAAACACAGATAGTGTGTGACCATCCACTCAGACACAGCAATCCAATTCCATGTTAACAATGTTTATTCTACTCTGAACACGCTGAAAGAGAAGAGAGAGGGGGGGGGGTGTTCTAAAGTGTAACATATGCCTCTTGGTTGAGTGGCGGAACAGTGTGGATTACTTTTTTGCATGTGACTTTTCCCCTCCGACCCTTTGGTCGTGTACAAACAACATTGTGGAATGTTCACGTTGCTAGACAAAAAACTCCAGGAATTCCAAAAAAAGATGAAAGAAGGTTCAACAAGTTAGCGTTGAATGGTGACAGCACACTTATAACAACAACAGCCGGGTAATGCTGTCTCACTTTAAGATCTTTAAGTATTACGGTAGGCGTTTAGTGAAAAAATTTGATTAAACAAAATAATAATTTAACCTAAAACTTTGAACAGCCCAGTAATTCTGTTTCACTTAAAAATGTTAAATTTTAAATTATTAAGGTACGATGCATAATTGGGCGGCAATTACTGAATTTTTTTTTTTTTAATAATATATATTTTTTTTTCCGACCTGAATCTTTACACAAACAAAAAACCCCACAACAAACGAAACCAAGACTGGTACTAGCACCACCCAACTGTTCTGAAAACATTTCAGTAGTCGAATTTAATGACAGCCAGCTAGCCCATGACCAGTGAAAATGTCTTCGGGGCCACTCAATACACCAACAATTGATAATTTGCTGGGACAGTAGTCCACACCTTCCTCAAAATATCATTCAGAGATTACAACTTTTCTGATTTTAAATCAGAAACTGGACTTTTTACTTAATTACTCCCAATTATTTTTTTTTCCTGTTTTGTGTCCTAAAATGTGTTTCAACTTGGCATTAATCAAGGACCTCTGAGAATTATTGAGATGATGTGGCGTGTCATCATGGTCATGGCGGAGTGGATAAGAGCACCAGACTCAAGCTCTGGTGTTTCTAATCAGCAGAGTGTGGGTTCGAATACCCGCCGTGACACTTGTGTCCTTAAGCAAGACACTTTAACCATTATTGCTGCGTCCTTCAGATGGGATGTGAAGCTGTAGGTCCCATGTGTTGCATAATGCACTTAAAAGAACCCAGGGCACTTATCCTGAGAGAAAGAGTTTTTCTGGTTGTTTCTGGCAGTGGCTGCTGAATGCGTGGCAGCACGTTGTGAACACTAAATAAATCTCATATTTTTGTAACTCATAAATTCCAAAAACCTGTCTGGAAATGAATAATGACAAGCGCTCTGAGACGCCCGTAAGAGGGCTACATAAAAACTAGTTATTTTTATTATTATTCCAGATTAAGCTTAAACCTTAAGCTTAAACAGTGGGGATAATGGCATGACAGATCTTTGACAGTTTCCAATGTTAGCTGTATGCTTTAAAAGTGGTTTGTGTTTCAAATCTCAAAAGCGCACTTTAGCACATCATAAAAAGGTACAAGCTTAAAAGTGAGCCCACAGAGACAAAAAAAAATTTCCCAATTTACTTTATCCGATACTAACAACACTGAATTTCACGACCCCATCAATTGTTTTATTCACCGAAGCCAACTGACACTAAAGAACACTATCCGTAATCAAATTACAAGATGACATTGGTAGGTTAATTTAATGTCGCATCTTGCAAAGTGCTCCTCGAGTCAAGTAGACAATCTCTAGAACAGCTAAAGGGCTTCATAACAAATTCATCTTCATATCCTCCACTAGATCAATTGTATCTTTGATAAATATGGAAGATATTGTTTTGAGGACATCCATAGCCTTTTTACATGACATAACATTTACAATAAAGATGCTGTTCCATCAAGATCACAATGTACACTGTACAGGATAGAAATTAACATGGATAGAGGTGAGTCTTAAGAGCTTTATGAAATAGAGATAAACTGCCAGATTCTCAAAGGTCAGGAGGAAGATCGTTCCAAATCAGTGCACAAAACACAGCGTCAACCATATAACCTTTTTACTGTGAGTCCATGAAATCCAAAATTACACATCTTTTTTTTTTACGGAAAATCCAGTCCATGCATCATGGGGAGAAACAACATCCTCGTGTTAACACAAGTTTTCGGCAACACTTTTGTCTGACAAAAGTCAGCAAAATGGAAAATTCAATTTACAGTTTATCGGTTATTGTTATTATAGGGTTTGCCTTGAACTATTTTTGGTGACTACCCGGTAGGAACCAGTCAGCCTGTCATTTCACTAGCACGCCAGTTTTTTCACTCGCCAATATTTCATCTAAAATAAGATGCTTTTCAACACTGAACTAGCCAGCTGAACCACTTGGAGTGAATCTTGACTGAGCCTCAGGTGTTTCAACTAGCTGACCGATCTAGCAGCAGGCGTCAAAATAACCCACGGCACCCACAGCAATTGCCGTGGTGCCCTGTGCTTTTGCTGTGGTGCCCTTTGCAAAAAGTTCCAATACAAATTTACACTTTCCTCATAGAGTGCCCCTTACCAGAGGAAAATTGCCGTGCCCCTTCAAGAGCGAAGCTCAAGGCCTGTAGCAGTACAGGCAAACAATGACAGACACAGGATATTACAGCTAAAGCTGAAGGCATTCATTCAGTCACAGCTCCAAATTGACTCCCAAAATGACGCAACCAAGATTATTGTGATGATGGCATCTCATGAATCAAGTCAAATGCTTTAATGTAAGGTCCTAGATCTTGGTTTTTGTCAGCATAACGCTGATTTATAGGCAAAATTATATGAAAAGATATCAGCCTCAATAACAGCAACATTTAAAAGTTTCAGCTGAACACAGTTTCTACTTGTTGAGAAAAACAGTCAAAAACAGTCACAGTATTTTCACAATAACGTCGAATCCATCCCATTTAGGGAGGTGAGAGCGAGTACCAACCACCTTTCTCGCTGCAGCAGTTTTGCGAATGGACACCAACCCTCCAAAATGTGAGAAATGATTCATGCATGAATCATTTCTAAGATTCAGGTGTTTTAGGGTGAAAAAGGATCCAAACCATCGAGAGGGAATCCTTTCTCAAAAAAAGTTCGTACTATCAACAGCTGCAGTGCTTCTTACCAAGTAAGTTTTCATGGTGATTCATTTTTGGAGTATTTACCAATCTACATATGACCCTATCTTTAAGTCGCTGCACCACGGTGCCTATCAAGTCAGCGTCAAACAGACTGCACCTAAGGTCTTCATGGACACAGACAACCACCACTCACGCTGAGCAATAAGTGAATACAATCAACCAAATCGATTGGTGAATTAATGCAAGGATTCTTGTACAATTGATTAACAATGGAAATGTCAAGGTACACAGGTAATGCCGTCGTGCAGAGTGTCGTGCAGAGTGTCATGCAGAGTGTCGTGCAGAGTGTCGTGGCCTATGAGTCTGGGCTCAATTTCATAGAGCTGCTTAAAGCAGAAAATATTGCTTTTAAAACAATTTCTGCTAAGCAACACTAAGCAGGATGAGGATACCAGTCACAAGTGCTACATGTGAAATTGTATTTTAACTGGTAACCTTTTTCTGATACGCTTAATTTTGTTGTGCTTAGCTTATTTTTGTGCTTTAAAAGTAGCTCTATGAAATTGGGACCAGGTACATGAGGCTCAGGGCTCTGGTGTTGTGAGAGTGTCCCGTTGAGTCCTGGGCCCAATTTCATAAAGCCTGTAAGCACAAAGACTTGCTAAGCACAGAAGAATCTTGCTTAGCAGAATCAGGTTACCAGCCAACATTCCATAAAGTTTACATTGTCGCCTCTGGTACCCCGTTCATTTCTTGCTTAAGTAAAGAAATTTGGTAAGCAGAATTTCCTGGTTAACAGCTTTTAGCAATTGGGCCCTGGTTGTGACACTTGTGTCTTTACTTCAAATCATAGAGAAAAAAGTAATATACATGTACTTAACCCTAATTACTTTGCCCTTCGGTTGGGAGACTAAAAGCCATGCACTTAGGTCTTGTGTGTTAGATAGTAAGAGGAGGGGTTTGCACTTACTGTTTCTGGATGCACCCCACTAAATAGGGAGAAAACAGAGCGTCAGCCTCAATAATATTTTGTAGGTCCTCAAAATATTCTATTCTAGACAGATTTGAGAGCCCATTAATTTTTTGATGGATGGTGGGAGGGGGGGAGGCAGGGGCTGGCATGTCCTTAGGGACCATTGCTTACAAGCTCTGCTTCGAAAATGGATCCCTCTGCAGTGTCATATTTGTTTTTATATTTAGCTCTCTGTAAAATTGTATTCTTTGTACTGATCTCTTTAGAGTGATAACTGATAATATCCTATTTGTTTTGATACTGTGGAAAACAAATGAACTTTGAACCTTAACCCTTGTCCTACACAGCTCAAACACCCCCCCACCCTCTTTGAATGACCTTGACAATGTTGAAACTTTAGATGGTCCCTATACACAAAAATGACTGTGGCGTTTCAGGTCACCCACAACCTAGCTTTCAATCCATCAACGCAATTTACATACTCCCGAAAACACTGTTACAGAATGTGTTCTTCCTTTAAAGAGAATTTCTGTTGGTTGAATATTTAACTCTGTGGTTGAGCACACAAGCCAGTGTCTCTGCCAACAGAAACACAGTTGGATTCAATGGTTGAACAGCGGACTTATACAGTCGCGAACACTTAACAACTGTTCGCTTTACACCTTGTTTAAAACCGAACAAATATTTGGCTTTCTGTTGTTTGGGAAAGGAGGGGGGCGGCTCAGTAACCAAATAAAGGGTAAAGTGAGATGATTTATCCAAACAAGACTGAAACGTGAAACAGAGATCAGCCTATTGTACTAAGTCATGTAGATACTGTACTGAGATGAAATGGGGAGGTCCTAAAAAAGGTGTGTTGCCAAATGTTAAAAGGAATAACTTTTAACAGGAATTTGAGTGAAAAGTTCATACCAAGCTTTTCAAATTACAAGTGTTTAGAAGTCAATCTTCGAACCAAAATCCATGCCTCAAGTTGGAAAGTTTTTAAAATGCTACCTGCCATGAGTTTGCAAGTTGTATGTATACAGTAACCATGGAGACTAGTTCAACAGTGTTTAGGTCAACTTGAGTTAGTTACCATTCCCAATACAGGGCTCAAATTTGTTTTATTTTTTTTTTTGGGGGGGACCCACAAAATCTCAGAATTTGTACTGGGCCAGAATTTGTTTGGACCAAAATTTTGTATACAAGACCAGAATCAAAATGAGAAAAAGATCAGAATCAAAATAAGAAAACAGTTATAGCAGATGAACTGTTTTTTTCATTTTAACAAACACTAAGAGAATATTTATCTTGTTATGTTATGAGTAAGTAAACTCAGCAGAATTGAAAGAAATTTTATATCAGACTCATACTCAACTTTCCCCAGGGCCCCCCAGTGAGAACAGCTTTTTGATAACTGATGGGTCTACCATTGTTAAACAAGACGAAATAAATAAATAAACAAACATTTGAACATCATTTTTCTATAACAAAAATATTGAATTGAAAAACACAAGAATGGGTTTACTGGTGTGACACTGAGATCACTGGTCTTGGGCAGTGTTAATTTTGGCCACTGTACTTTGAAGGATCTGCACATCCATATTGCAGGATGGCAAAGTTGGGTGATACTGACTGGTCAGACAGTAGAAGGGTTGACTGTGTACTGTGTGGATGCATTCACCACATGATATCATGTTTTTAATACAGCCTGGCATAGTTGGATGACATTGAATGGTCAAATAGTAAGAGGGTTCACTACATTCCAGCATACATTTCGAGCCCCATGGTGCTTTCCAGGAAAGACCCCCTAGTATGGTACATCAATAGTTCAGGCCATTCCACTTGTACGTTCAACCATGGATATTACTGAGGGTTACTGCGTATGAATGAGCACCCATCACGCATCAGTGACTTTCTAGGTCTTTCGGGATCAAGTGAGACAGCTCTTTTCATATGGCTTTTATTCAAACCTCCCCCAAGGCCCAGAGTGTGTGGATTTTGGATTAGCCTAATATTGTAAGCAGTATTTGTCCAACATGGGTTCGGATTCGTCTGCATACTATTCACAATATGTATCCTACTTCATGTGTCACGTGTGTGGGTAATTATCGGTCTACCCGCTCTTGGATCATACCCACCAAATGCAGCAGGGCGACTCAGGCGGCAGACACGGAGGCAACTGCCTCCATGCCCCTGGTCATTTACCTTGGTGCCCCTTGAAGTGTTTCAGTACAAATTTAAAGTGACTTCTTGACCACTTAGGCACTGCAGTTCAGGCCTGGAACTACACGGAGGCCATGGTCTCTGTTGCCCCTGGTCTTGGCCTTGGTGCCCTTTCAAATGTTTCCAATAGACTTTAAGATTTTCCAATAGAAGGGCCCTTTTCAAAATGAAAATGACCTTGCTCTCTCAAAGATGAAATTCCTGGCCTGGAAGTGTTTGACATTTCTAGACCAGTATTAATTGCCCAGTATTAATTGATACCCTGATATGATCATCGCAACCAGACCAGTTTCAAAATTCTTACAAATTTTACAAATCCGCATAACTTGTACATTATGCACCCTAAAAGGGATTAATTGTGTGGCTAAAACACTAAATTGACATAAGCTACTTGGTTTGCATGAATAATTCCCTTAAGAACACACATTGGCGCAGTTGTAGCCATCGTCAGACTAGAGACAAAAACAGGATGAATTTGTCTTATTAAACAAGCTGTCATTTTATATTATCAAACAATTTATCAACAAGCTGTGGCACGGCTTATTTATCAACACGGGAATCTGCCAGCGCAATCTCGGATTGTATCCCAACATCCTAGCTTTGCCCTACACTTTGTCACAAGAAATTCTGACAACTTACAGTTGGTAAGCAGCCCAGTTTTTACAACATTCTTTCTCAAGTTTTGGAACAAATGTATAGCTTCAGACAGAAGATAAGATCCAGCAGAACGCTACTTCCAACTTAACCTTTTAACCTCTAGATGTAATTCTCTTCACAAAGCATATATCTCACGGCAAGTGGTAAGAATTTCTGTTAAATGACAAAGATTACGCGGTTTCCAAAGTTTGCGATCGCGTTACCCTGTGCAAATTTTTTAATCATGCAAGGAAACAAAGTTTGCCCCGTAAAAAATTGCACACCGAGCGATTTTTAAAAATGTCAATTTTCAAAGATTGCGCCTTACACATGCACAACAAAACAAATTAAGTCATTCCTTAATCATTCACTCCTCAATGCGGCATGGAAATTCACAAGACTATGTGCTGTGATGTACCTAGAAATCATTTGGGTTTGAACAGAGACAAAATTAACTGGAGCGGGACTTGAACCAACGACCTCCAGATTAACGTACCGGCGCTCTACCAACTGAGCTATCCAGCCCCATGTTGGCGGTCTCCCTATAGTCAAAGATATTGACTACAAAAATTTTTGTTAAATTTACCAAGTCAAGTTTCCCTTGTGGTTTATTACTTGGTACCTAGAAATCCTCAGATAATTTTTATCAAGATTATTTTCAGGTATTTCAAGTTTAGTTTATTTTGTAGAGAATGACAATTTTCTTTTGAATGGGTTGTGGGCGGAGCGGATACATAAAGCAACCATTGCAATGTTCGCATCCTTGCTCCGCCCACAACCCGGCCGGCCTTTGACGTTGTAAATTGATGTAGATTGGCATGATTAGGATCAATCCAAAGTTGCCGCGGTCAGTAAACATCAAGCGAAGTAAATCGGAGGAAATAGACAAATTATTTCTTTAAATATCATTTGAAAAGTTTATTTATTTAAACATCCAAAACACCCAGGTCAAGCTAAAAGAGGTGAGTGAACACGTTGAGCTGGTTTAAAACGCCGACCTGCTCGTAGGTAATGCGCCTTGAATTTGTTATCGGTAAGCTCAAGAAAAAATGGGTCCGGACATGTGGCCAAGGATTCAGGTTCCTTGGCCACACAAGTGGGGCTACAGTCAATGTATTAAACTTTATGGAATGTTGGTTGGTAACCTGTTTCTGCTTAGCAAGATTTTCCTGTGGCTTAGCAAGTTTTTGTGCTTACAGCTTACAGGCTTTATGAAGTTAGGCTCAGGCAAACGTAGACAGACATGACAATTGACACGTAACACACATGACAATGATCATTGACACTTGACTTGACTTAGTTACACCATGGAGGAAGAAAATTTTCTTCCTCCAAAAAGTCCATGGTTACACTTTTTACAGAGAGAGATTGAGAGAAGTTACTGAAAAAAGTGAAATTGCAACTGCACAAACAAAAATGTTCTAAATTGACTCGGAAACTGGTGACCGGAAGGGTTCCAATCAACACAAACCTGCAACCTGTACACCCATTTAATGGGAGATTTATTGTAGTAAATATCCAGAGATCAAGATCGAAACTACCCGAAACTACTGACTGTGCGTGTCACCGCACTGTCATTCTAAATAGCACTAAATTGACCGGAAACTGGGCCAAACATCGACCCGAGACCAAGACCAAGACCACAATTCCAAGACCAGGAATTCATTTTTCAAAGAAACAAATTAAGCACAATGCTCACCTTTTGTAGAGAGTGTTGATGCCAAAGCGGTGTTTCAATCTACATACACGAGTTGACAACGAGTAGGTTCAGCTTTTCTTCGAGGAATAAATCCGTAAAGTCACCGCTAAATTCTTCCGGTTTGCGACATCCCCGACAGCGCCTTGGCAGCAATCAACCATCGGATCGTCGTGTGTTACGCGACCGCCCCTGAAAAGTCACATGACCACATATTAGTCTGGCTACTCTAGCCAAGATAACGTCAATTTGTGCTAAACAACTTAGGGTGTAAGACATTTATAAATTAATTGGAAGGGACAGTTCGTTTTGCGGATTGTCATATTTTATGAACTTTTCTATTTCTTTTGTGATATTATTCTTAAATACGTAACTTAGGACAATCTTCCAAAAAGCTACTATCAAAAGTTTACGTTTCAAGGTTGTCTGAAAAATTTCGTTGAGCCAGCTCTCGACTCTACTTAGTCTTAGAGTAGAGGCAGTAGCCAGCCGTGATTTAGAGTTCAGTGATGTCAGTAACCTAGCAACCGATTACGGAATTCCATTTTAAAGGGAACGCACACTCAGTAATCGCCGGGAAATCAATTTATAGGAAAAACTCCACAAAATTTCATAAATATTTTGCAAAAAAGCACAAGAAAAAAAAAATGATGCCAGGGCCGATTTTTTAAGGTTTCAAATGTAAATAGCTAGTTCCAGAGTCGGGAAAGTTACAAGCTTTCATTAAAAAAAAGGTGCTGCACGAACAAAATGTAAATGAATAATAATTATTAGTAAATTAAAAAACTAAGATTGAACTATCGTCGCATCCGGACATTATCTCACGTCCATCAGCCTTGTACAAACAATTGTGCATGTTGCATGTGTTTTGTGTATTGTCCGTGGCCGGCTCAGATCATAGTGTTTGTACTTTTTTCGTTTTGAAACAGTATCTACAATCTGTCAAAAATCAATTAGAGAACAAATTCTTTAAAAAAGAAATTTTAGGCCTAATAATAAATATTTCTGCGAAAATCAGGTAATGCAACTTTAAGTTATTGAACTTATCATAATAGGTTTAGTCAATATAGACATGCCAATAGATATGATCATTGATCTCTATTAATAGAGATCAATGGATTTGATCATTGATCTCCATTAATATTGATGGAGATCAATGGATTTGATGCATCGACGTCATCCAGCCACCATCTTAGAAGTAAAACGATGACGAAACAATAGAAACGCACATAACGGTACGCGCGGCGCACAGGATTGGGCAATGAACAACCTCCTCTTGACCTCTAGGCGAGGGCGCCCTACTGAAAAGACATCTTGTGCGTCAGGTCTATCCTAACATTAACATAAAATTTCATTGTTCCTTTTCAACGTGCACAATTGAACTGATCGTTACCGGACACATTATTTGCAATGATATTGACCGTGCAAGAGACAGATGGGCTCAAAGAGTGGAATGACCTTGTCGGCTATTCCTGCGCGTAAAAGCAGCTCGCGGGAAATGTGGCCACACTTTGTCAACAACAGGAAGTCGATGAACTTCGCACTAAAAAGTTCATCAAAACATATATATATACAAAACATATTTGCGAAATTAAAAACATCTGGGATGAGATTTCAGATGCAAAAACTTGCATCCATAAATGGTGTCTTCAATACTCAGCGGTGTTCCTGTTTGCTGACTCCAGTTTTCATCTTTTACGTGTTATCAGAAGTTGCATGAACACAGCAACACCAATTTATTGACTTTAAATATTTATTTTAGATACCCGACGTCAGTTCTTGTGTAAGTTTCAATGTTGGAGATGCAACTTATTGTTATACAAAAATGGTAAGAATAACATCATTAACGGTTTAACTTTAGTCTGAAAGCTTACTGAGAAGTTCACACTAGAACCATATTTATTTCTGTGAACCATTTCCCTCTGAAATTTGCATGTTTTTCACTATTTTCTCCCGACTCACACAACAGAAAAAGTTTGTTACTTCACAGGTTTGTTTTCATTTGGTTGATCACACAAGACATGAACACTGTCTGCGACTATTTATTTTTCAGTGTACATCGTACTACATGTACCTGTTTATGTTTGTAGTCTTGTCATTTAGCCTTCGAGAAAGACTCTGCTAGGGTCGAAACGTCAGGCCACTAACTATTTGTTTGCACTGTTTATTTTTGTAAATATTGGCTCGTTGTGGGGCATTGCTTAGAGGTCAACTTAGTAAAGAGGTCACTTAGATGTAAACATTATTGGGAAATGCTCAGATTAAAAAAAAACACCTTAGATGGTGTGGTATGAACAATTGGACTTTTCAAGCAGTTGCGTATAGTCGGGGGGGGGGGGTGTAAACGCAATTAAGGGTTAAATCGTCTATAAGTTTACATGTGTGTGTGATTTTATCACCTTTTTATACTTCCATGTTTTGTACAGTTGTTTTTGCCTTCTTGCATTTTTGCTGTAATTTGTCTTCGTCTGTTTTCCCCCCTTATGTGTGATCAAGGGTCTCCATTTTATACCACGTCGTTTTTTAATGTTTGTGCAATAAAGGTAATAAACAAACAATAAATAAATAATGTATGGTGAGTTGTTGGGGTTCTGATAAAGAACTAATGGCCCAACTTAATGGCCTAACAACCAGGCCAAGCACTTAACAATAACAAAACTGCTCGCTATTTTAAACTAAACATGTTTGAGTTTCAATGACTCTTTTTTATTCAAGTTTACCTGCTCGATTTTAAATCGAGTTAGACTTTTCTTTGTGTGTGTGTGCCAAAGGCAAATGGGTAGTGCGCCACCATGTGACTCATTTATGAAATGTCAACACTCGAGTGCCCACTCTTTCGTCGAGGCCACCGTGTTGATTAAACAATACGAACTTTTTCGGATAAGTGAAGGTAATTTAATCCAAATTTTTAGGTTATTTGGGCAAAATTTGAATAATGGATGTTACGATGAAAGGTCGAAATACCTTTTGAGCTGTAGTTTGGTTGAAACGATGTGAAGTTAAAGCTCATTATGTGCTTATTGTTTCAAGGGCATTGATGATTGAAACATAAGCATTAGACAACTCGACCGTGCATGTTAACATGAGGGTCGACTTGACCAAACTTAGATCAACTATAACTGGGGGAACATTTCCGTATCCAACTGCCACTTTTTTAATCATTGTGAAAAAACAGTATCATTATTTACTCAAATGAGATATTGCTTTTGGTAATAATGAGTGAAAAGGTGGCAGTCGGATCTCGGATACAGGAAATTTTGGCCAGTGCAAATAAATCATACAATTTATGATAAATAAATGGCATTAATAATATTAATAACATTAAAGATTAAAACTTCAATCAAAGACAGTTTTTACAATTTAGATATGTCCGTTTACACTCTCAGTTACAGGCCTTATACTAAAAAATAAGACGGAGACAGATTTAATGTCTGAGGCAATCACTGGTAAGGATGGCGCATCCGTCTGCCAGTGCCACTTTTTCTCCCATCATAAAAATCCCGGCCTTAATTTAGTTAGGTTTATACTATAGAGACCCAGTAACTTGGGCGCTGTACTCCTTTTTTGAAATGTTTACATCTTCGGACAACTGAAAATGTCAACATTTCGAAAAAAGGAGTACGGCGCCCCAGTTACTTGGTCTAATTTAATATCATTATTCTACCTCTGTCCAGAAAGGTTGACAAAATGTGTATTGTTAGTGTTAGGGGAACAGTCACAGTCACTTTGTACCATACAAATTGTCAAAATCATGAAAAATAAGCCATTTTGGGGTCTGCGGTAGTCCTGATGACATTGCTTTTTAAGCACCATTTTAGTTCCTTTGAGCACAAGTGCATGAGAGTTCAGGCTCTGTGAAATTTCCGCCTCAATTTTCTTTCTTTATTAAAGGTAAATAAACAGCCTTTTAGCAAGCAAAAGCTCAACATCCATTAAAAAATTAAATAATTTGAAAGTGGCTGTCTGATTTGGAAATTTTCTCCAATTCCCCTTTGCTAAAAAAACAAAAAACAAGTACGAGTACAAGAGCAATGTTTTAACAGATTTATTTCTACTGCTTTGACCTGCTTGATGCACATATCACTTTTTTGAAAATCTCTTTACTTCTTTTCAGGATACTTCTTGACTTTCCCAGCATAAACGGGAGAAATTTTGATGGTAAGAATTCATTTATTGATGCCTTCCTTCACATTTGAATGTTGGTATTCAAACACTAAAAATGAGTGAAAGCTGCAGTCAGTCTGATCGAGGCGGTGAAACATCGACGACGATTTGCGATGACGGGACGATGTCCCCAGAGGTCGAGGAAAAACCATCCATTTGTGGATGCTGTGGTGAAGCCTTCTCATGCCTGAACGATCTTCTCAAGCATAGCGATGTTCATACGAAGGAAGAGCTGTCAGACGGCTTTAACTCTGATGCACCGTCAACTCCGACGGATGAGAATACCTGTCACCAAAAGAATGAAATGCGGGAAGATCGTCCTACTTGTAATATATGCGGGAAATCATTTTCAAGGTTGAGCCATCTCATGAGGCATTACCGAACTCATACAAAAGACAAGCCGTTCAGCTGTGAAACGTGCGGCAAATCATTCTCGCAGAAATGCCACCTTAAGAGTCACCAACTGATCCACACAAGTAAGGACACTTTTCACTGTAAAGTTTGCGGGAAGACGTTCTCCCAGTTGGGCTACCTTACGAAGCACCTCCGGATCCACACCAAAGAGCTATCGTACATCTGCGGTGTTTGCGGCGAAGCATTTTATGATGAACAGAACCTGTTGAATCACGTGAGGGTTCACGTCAAAGTCAATCAATTCCCGTGTGAAATTTGCGGTAAAGTTTTCCCCCGATCCAATGAACTGACGAGACATCAGTTGACACATAAAAATCGGCAACCAAGCAGGGCTGAGACTCACGGAATAGTGATGGGTCCGACGCCCCAACATATCTCCCCCCAATCGATTCGAATGCGTGGAAAGCCCTTCAGCTGTGCCATCTGCGGAAAGGAATTCTTGCATGAAGATGAATTTGTCTCGCATCAACGCACTCATGCTGACGACAAACCATACAGCTGCGATATCTGCGGTCAGGTTTTCGACCGCAAAGCCTTTTTAGAAGTCCACCAGATGACCCACGATGGAAGAACGCCACTTCGCTGCCCAGTCTGCGGAAAGGCTTTCACGCGATTAAGTCATTTGGCAAGGCATTATCGCACGCATACCAAAGACAAACCGTTTTACTGCGACATTTGTGGGAAAGGGTTCACCCAGAAGTGCCACCTGAAAAGCCATAAGTTGATTCACTCGAGTAAAACGCCGTTTGTTTGCCGCACGTGCGGGAAAGAGTTCATCCATCAGTGCGAACTGAAGCTGCACCTTGTGACTCATAAAAAAACCTACACCTGCGACAACTGTGACGAGGTGTTCTCAAAGAAATCATATCTGACTGCCCACCTCAAGATGCACACCGGTGGGAACCCGTTTGTATGTCGAGTCTGTGGGAAACCGTTCTCTCGGTCGAACGATCTGACAAGGCACCACCTCACGCACAGCGAGGAACGAGTCTACAAGTGCAACGTTTGCGCCAAAGTGTTTAACCAGAAAGTCCATCTGGTCACTCACCGAAAGATCCACGGAAGAATGAATTTGAAATCTGAGACCTCACTCGCGGAGACTTCCTCCGATGAGCTCCAGGAAGCTCCGACGGATGAAAACCTGTCTGATGATTCGTTTGACGACACCATGGACCTCTTCGGTCAGGAAAGTACTTCCATGTCTGGAGAAGACCAGAAACCCTTCAATTGTGATATTTGCCCGAAGTCTGCCGCCACATCCGAAGAGCTGACCAAGCATCGACTCTGCCACTCCAACGTCAAACCATACAAGTGTGAGGTTTGCGGGAAAACCTTCCGGGAAAAAGGAAACCTCAAATGCCATAATAGAATTCACACGGGAGAGAAACCGTTTGTTTGCGTGGTCTGTGGGAAGGCCTTCAACCAATCCAGTGTGCTCAAACGACACCGTCTCATGCACACCAACGAGAAACCATTCAAATGTAAGCACTGCGAAAGGGCGTTTATGTCGAAACGCAGTTTAAACATCCACCAAAAAGTGCATAATGGATGACAAGCCACTCAAAGGGTAGCCTGAAAAATACATTGAGTAGCGGTGTATTGTTTGTGTTATACAATTAGCGCCCACATAAGCTTGCGTGCCAACATGCGTATGTCTATGAGAGCAGAGCGTGCATTAGTTAACCGGTCTTAAACAGCTCTAGTTATTGTCGTTCCCTCAAAATACACTTTTGTTCCCTCAGGATACGCTTTCGTGTCTTTAACAATGATTTAAGAGTGCGTAACTATGATCACGTGCACCCGAAGTATTACAATGTTCAACCTGTCTTTTTTTAACCCTCCTACTGTGTTAAACCTCTTACTGTCAAACCTGAGTGATAGATAAACAATGCAAGCCAGCTATGATATCATCTGGTGAATGTACCTTTACCCACTCAGTACACAGTCAATCCTCCTACTGTTTGACCATTCATTATCATTCACTGATTTTGAATGAGGGAATGAAAGAGTGGTGACGAGGTCTCAAACAGCAGTTTGAAATCGGGCAGTGTCCTTTTTCGCATGGCCACGCCCCTGCAAGGTTAAACTGTCATTTAAGACGGAGTCACCACTTTTTTTATTCCCATTCGTAAACACCCTTTTTGTTAAAAAGCCAAATAGTACAAGAAAATCTGTAAAACTTGTCTGTTTCGCAGGGGGTAAAATTTGTTTTTTTGTCTGTTCTTGTACTAATATATATTACATTGAGTACAGAGTGTTGATTGTGTTAATGCAATTAGCGCCCATGTAAGCTTGTGGGCCAACACACGTACATGGCTTTGAACCTAGAATGAACGCTAACCAACTGGTCTTAAGCTGCTATGTCTGTTACAGTGCTTTATAACCTGGTAATGTACATGTAAATCTGATCATGTGACTGCTTTTCAACCAATTGGATTGCTTAAACTGTCCGGCGTGTCAATGAATGATAGATAAACAATGCAAGCCTGCTATAAAGTATCTACTTGTGGTGAATGCATATCTTCAAAGTCTACAGTACACAATTGTACTTTACGCAAGTAGTTCTGTGCTTAGTTGTGCTACGATACACAACTCGTCAATTGGTTTGTCAACTCACTGTAAACTTCTAGAAAATTATAAGCTGTGAAAATAAAAGCTTGTACAGTAAAAAGAAATATAAAAAATAAATCTGAAAACCCACTTGTTGGTTGAAACTTTATAGTCACTTACAAAAATTGCCAATCAAGTATCGTCAATTTACGTGAACACTTTCTTTGTACATTATTGTGATACTAGAAAGGGTGTGAGTACTGAAGCTTCATACAGCTTCTGACATTTCCCAAAGTGGAATGTGAATAGACGAGTGATCAAGTACTTAACTTTTTGACGATTAGTTGTAGTTTGCAAATAGTTGTCTCCAATAGCAACACAATTATTATTTTTGTCTTAGTGTTTAATTGTTTCTTTTAAAATGGTTTTTGTTCAGTATGTTTGCAAATAATATACATGATGTCATCAGGGCTTGAATTTGGGGGAAAATGTCAGTAAGACCACTGGATTTGCATCTCAAAATGTTTACTGTACCAGAGATATTTTGTACAAGACCAGAATCAAAATGAGAGAAAAAAAAAACTTCCTGAAACAGTTTAACTTGCATTTGACCGTTTTTGTTTGAACAAGCTTTATGACAAGTTAAAAGGAGATCGACCTCATTTGTCTTTCAAAGTATTTGTCATTATTCAATAGAATTGAACAGTATTAGACTCAAAGTCAACATTTGAATGTAATTTGTTTCTGTTCAAAATACTACACATCGAGGTAATAATTTTGAAGAAAAACACAAGACCATGAGTTAAGTGGCCCGATGCAAAAATCACTGGCCTCGGGGCCTGTGATCCAGTTTGAAATTCAAGCCCTGGCCATGGTAACACAATTGTTATTTTGCCTTGTCTGTAGTATTTGAAACACTACCGGGATATAGTGGGTTGATTCAGTTTGGAAAAAAGTAGGTTTTTATTTTTGCACTGCGCCTACAAAACTGTACCAAGAAATTAAAAGATCTCGTGCATTTATAGCCGCCATCTTTGATGACAAACAATCGAAACCTACAAACACGTACAATCAAATACATGGCATGTGCACACAGCCCTCAACCAATGACAGGTCTTCCTTTGTCATCAAAGATGGCGGTTTTTTGAGCTTGTGATGTCATGTGAAATCTATATTAATTCATATCCTGACCTTCGACCCGCCTGTACATGTTTGACGTAAAAAAAGCCTGGCTTTTGTGGGTGGATCGAATTACATGTGATCTTGGGTAATAATGTTGCTACGCAAATGTGTACAGGTTGCAGCGCGCATTAAACGTATTATACAGGATTGGTAAAGCTAATGAAATAGTCACAGACAGTGTTCAGGTTTTGTGTGATCAACCATACATGAAATGACAAGCCTGTGAAATTTTGGGCTTCATACGTTGTTCAGGTGAAAATAGTGGAAAACAATGCCTAATTTTCAGCATGTAAACACACTGTCTAAAATCAGCTGTTGCTTTTTTTTTTTTGATTTTCAGATAGAATTTTCTTGAATATGACTTCATTTCAGACAGAGGGAACTATTTCACAGAAAAAAAAATGGTTCTAGTTCGACCTTCATAATCAGTAAGCTTAAAATTAAACAATGATATTTCTTATCCTTACCAACCCTGTATAATACCTTTCAGAAATTATAAGCTGGACACATTTTAGACATGAGTCCACACACACAGAATTTCGGACGCACTCCAAATGGCCTCAAAAGAAAAGGAACAAAGAAAGTCATGCTCCAAGATTTTGAATCATTTACATTTTGAAAAATGTTTTGCCTTCAAATTATTGCAGTTTGTAGGTCGTAAGCAACCGCTATTGAGATGTAAATGTCATTAAATGAGATAATGCCCAGAAGGATTTGTTTTTTAAAACAAGGTTTTGTTTATTATGTTATGTGCTTTGTACAAATACCATTCCAACATTTTAACAAGAAATAGAATAAAATATAATTTATATAGGTACATGATGAATATTCATTGTCATACAAATTTGTGAAATGCCTCGCTTAACCCTTCCAGAGGTTGTGTCAGTAGAGAGGGCGGCCAGATAGTGGTCACCATTAAGTTTTGAACGAGCAGTGTTTTGCTTCATGACCCCCCCTCCCCCAGCTGTGGGTGGGGACTCCCCATCAACAACTGGAGGAGGGGGCACGAGTCACCTTTAAATTAGACCGAGCAGTGTTTTTGTAATGACTCCCCCTGTAACAACTGGAGGGGGGCATGAGTCACCTTTAAATTAGACCAGCAGTGTTTTTTTAATGACTCCCCCTTTTGTGGGTGGGGACTCCCCATCCACAACCGGGCGGGGCAGGAGTCACCTTTAAATTAGACCAGCAGTGTTTTTTTAATGACTCCCCCTTTTGTGGGTGGGGACTCCCCATCCACAACCGGGCGGGGCAGGAGTCACCTTTAAATTAGACCGAGCAGTGTTTTTTTTAATGACTCCCCCTTTTGTGGGTGGGGACTCCCCATCCACAACTGGAGGGGGGGGGAGCTCGAGTCACCTTTTCTTGCTCCATGTTTAGACCGAGCAGTGTTTTCTTCCCCCTGTTGGGGGGGGGGGGGGTTCTCAGTGAGAAGTCTGCCTGTAGATTAGAAAGAAAACAAAAATACTAAAGTGTGTAATATTCCTACCGTACTTAACCCAGCTTTAAAAAAAACACCTTGTATGTTGTTGTGGGGGCGGGGGGGGGGGGGGGCTTGCACTGTGATGAGAAACCACCTAACAATTTCGGTAAAATCAATATCATTTTACAAACATATTACAAAACAAAGAATAAATAGTAATAAACAATGTCTTAAGCGGCATATAAAGTGTGTACCATAGGCCTACTAAGAGTGCACTCGGATTTGGGGCATATCTTCTGTCGATGAAATAAATTTCAAGTCCTTCAGAAAAAGTTTCGCTCATAAATTTCATGGAAATATTTTCGTTGCATCTAAATTTTGTATTACGCCACAGCTATGCATAACTCATAATCATAAACATAATTATAATATGTAGATTTTGAAGGGGGAACAAAGCCCTAGACAAATTATTACACAGTTTTCATTGATTGATATTTCGCTGTTACTAGGGAAAGCCGCGTTGCGCTGTTTGTTGGTGTGACTCGACAGTTCGTGTTTTTATTGGTAATTGAATTAGATCTCAACACAGTTCCGTTTGTGCGAAGGTTGCACCTTCTTGGTTATTCGTATGACTGGCAGTAGTTTCAAATTGTCAAGAGATGGTCTTCAAAATGGTGGCAAGCAAACTGCTGGGGATTGTTGGTATATTTCTGATGGCAAACTACGCTGCCGTAAATGGGCGGTGTTTGAAGCCATGCCCCCCTACTTGGAGCAAATGGCAAGACAAATGCTACAAGGTGCATGATAGCTACGTTTCATGGGAAGAGGGCAAGCAGATTTGTGTTGAGATGGACGGGGTGATGGTTGTCACTCAATCCGAAGAAGAAATACAACACCTCCTCAACTTGTGCAGTTGCGACAAGTTCCGGATTGGTTGCAATGACATTGACGTTGAAGGTTAGTAAACAGTTCTAGAAATGATGCTCAATAATTCTACATTCTTCATAATTAGTGTCAGTTCATGACGGAATCGCCAACACAAGGCCAAAATGTCATCCAGGGTGAAATCAAAGTTGGTGAAAAACAAGATACAATGTACAGGTAGGGAGTTCCAAAGTGCAGCTGTGTGGGGGAGCTGTGCGTGCTGCAGCGCCCCCCCCCCCAAAAAAAAAACTTTGTGGATGGGGGTGCTGAAATACCATAAAACACCCAGTGCTGGAGGACTCGAGTCTGGTCTCCCCTTCGAGACTAATCTCGAGTCCATTTTGGTGGACTCGGAATCGGACCGAAGGGGACTCGGACTTGCTTAGGAGGACTTGGACAAAAGGGACTCGACTATAGCACTAAAAGCACCCATACTTTGAGTAAATATATGTTTCATAAATTCACCCTTGTGTAACATGTCATATTAAAAAAAAATGCAAAAAATCATTTTCGACACCAAGGTGTGCCCGGACGGCAGAGTTCTCATGTACTGTGATATGCCCGTTTTTGTGGGCAAGCGCTACATACGCAGTGTGGACTTGAGAACAAAAGAGGTCCACATAATGTAGGGATCTGAAGCACTATGTGGACTTACACACGTCCACACAACGTTATTTGCAGTGTTGAGGAATAGGATTTTCCTTAAGTGTACAGAACAAAGGAATGTCCACACAACGACTGCAAAACAAGACTGTGTGTGTGCCTGGTCGGCTCGCTGGCCGGCCCTGCCTGTGTGTATGTACTCTCCGTAAGACATGCGTACGATGCAGGCTTGAACGGGGTGTGTCAGGGATTTACGGTGTATTGTCCTATTTTTCAAAAGATGCGATTTTCTCATGTCTTTGCGCCCAAAGCGATACACTGTAACGTGCGGTAGGAAACTCTCACGAGCTTGTGCTTGTAGAAACCACCCCCCACAAAAAAAAAACCCCAAACCAACACCCCCCCAAAAAAACCCACACAAAAAACCGTAACGTCAAAATAAAACTAGTTAGTCAACATTAATTAGTACGCATTGTTCCAGGGCCACGACAACCATAAAGATCATGATTAATTTCCGGCCTTCATCAGTTGACTTGTAAAATGGTAATAACGATGGAATCATTTAGCTTTAATGTAATTTTTGTTCATCATCATCATTCATAATATTATTGTAACAATTATGACATAGCAATTAAACAGTAAGCGTTTGATGCCAGGTAAAATCCACCAAGAACTATTGTGTTCTATGGTTAATCACCATAAAAATTACCAGTGGCCGTTAACGAGAGGCACTTATTGTTCCCTAGGGACTTATCATTTCTGAACCTGACATATTTTGGTATTTAATGACAGTATTAATGAAAAAGACTATATCAATTGTACGTTAATAACAAGCCTTGAAATCTAGAGGTTGGAAACTTGAATCGAACCCCCCCCAAAAACAAAAAAAAACCCCACCCAAAACAACAACAACAACAACAACAACAACAACAACAACAACAACACAAACAAAACTCCTTAAACCCAAAACAATGTGAACATGCATGAATCGTTTCTCAGATACAAATGATTTTGTTGTGAAAACATTTCCAAACCGTATTACTTTGAAGGGAATCCTTTCTCAATAGTTATTATCAACAGCTGCAGCGCTTCTCACCAAGTAATTTTGTATTGTTATTATTTTTTGGAGTATTTACCAACCTATACGACTGCATTTAATCAGCGGCGTAGCCGGGGGGGGGGGGGGTGGGGGCTAGGCAGGTGCCCCCACGAAAAAAAAAATCGCTATAGTGCTCACAAAAAGAAAAAGAAAAAGAAAAGAGTAAAAGAGAAACAAGAGGAAAATCAGTGTTTGTATAATCTAAATGAAGTGAACGACCACAATTTGGTTCGCTACCGCGGCCACAAAATGCCAAGAACATAAGAGGATGGTGGCCCCCTGTAGCGTCCCCCTTCCAAAATAAAAACATGACCCTACCACTGACAAACCCATTCTCCCTGCCCCCCTCGCAATGCCCCCTTTGCCCCTCCCCCACAGACAGAAAAAAGTCCTGGCTATCCTACTCCAACGTTTGATGTGATAAGGTTTTTTTTCTCGGATTGACTCCTATCAGGTACCTGGATGTGTTTGGATGGTGAAGGTACCATTGACGTAAACGACACGAGATGGATTGATGGCCAGCCAGATAATTACCGCAAACAAGATTGCGCCATGGCAGGTGCTTCGGGATGGAACGATGGGGATTGTAATGCTGCACGCACGGTAGTCTGTCAGCGCCCCGTATCACCAGTACTGTAGCTCCAGTGAAAGGTTGCTCAATATTCTGGGCAAACTACTTTTAATGAAGGGGCACATTGCCTTCATATCTTTCAAGATTTTGCTGTTTGGAATTATTCCGTAACCTCTTTTAAGAGATATTTATGCACCAAAAACACCTATTGCAATTAGCAATATAGTGTACTGAGTAAAAACAAAACAACATAAATTTGCCTCATGGAAATACAACCAGCGGAACATACCGTCCGCCATTTTGTGGAATCAAAAGTTTGGTTCTACAACATAGCGGACTGTCTTCAGTCATGAAATTACACAAAAACCGCACTATTTAAGTGGATAATTATGTAAATCGTCATATTCTACTTTTCAAATTATCTTTCCAACCATAACCAATTCATTAAAAATGCTTTAGGCCATAGCGCCCAATCTGAAGGCAACGTGACCCTTCGAGTGGTTATTACTGCTCACTCGCTTAGTGGTAACTTTTTTGTGAAACACGCACATTTTGCAAAATTGTAACAGGAAAAAGGTTTTATGGAAACATCCATCTTGATATTTTAACCAAATTATCGGAAGTTAAGTTTTCTCTCAAAGTATTCCAAAAAAATTTCTGGTAAAGCCTTTTTATTATTTTTTTTACACTTTGCTATAGAGTTCATTGTGCAGTAAGAGATAACAACTTGTGGTAAAGTTTGATTTGGTTATAATAGTAGTTTCATGAGTGAGTGAAAAATAAGTTGAATTGTTAAAACATTCACATTACCTTTGGTAAGTGAATGGTATGACGTCACTGTTATTTTCTTTTTTCAACAACAGTTGTCAAACGTAAGCAATCTTATCATGATTAAGTTTTGAGTATAAAATAAGACTCTTTTGTCCTTATCTTTAAATGGAGTATGAACCTATTAATTTCAAATTTATATAAAAGTCACTTTTGGAAGCTCATTTATTATGACATCGGGTCAGTGCATCTAGGTCGTAACTCACAGTTTCGGTGAAATTGAGTTAGAATTTACAAAAGGTGCTTTATTTTTGTCTGAATAAACTGTAAAAGACTCAACTATGTCCAAAAAGTAGTACATGTCATTAACAATAAATGACGTCATAATTCGTTAACGTGTCCCAAGCAACAAAGTCGTATCTCAGACATACGACCTTGTTGCACTGAGAAATATGACGTTTTCCCCCACTGATTCGACGCGATGCAGGTTAAACTTTGTGCAACAAGGTCGTATTTTAAGATACGACCTTTTGACCAGTCTAAAACCGCGTGCAGTGTCCGTGCAACAAGGTCGTATCCTCATTTTTCATGGTAATTAAGGCATAAAACTTATTTTAAAGGTAAATAAGTGTAGATATCACTTTAAAATGTTTTTATTATCTATATCTTCACAATTCATATGTAAAAGTGAACTTGTTTTAAACAGCCAGTGATTGTTTAAAACTTCCCCAAACCCTAAAAGTGATTTACGCAAAACAACCGAAAGTGGAGTTACGACCTTGTTGCACTGCCCCGACGATGTGAAGGTTTTGCAAATCCCGGGGGATAACAGTTATTGTCTAATTTTCAAAATCATTCATTAGAACATTTTAAAATACCTAAGGAGCACACAACATTGAATAACAAAACAGCTCTCACATAGCCATTACCCCCCGAGTGTCCAAGAAAAGACAATTACATGGTGTGTCCGTCAGACTAAATTTATTAATAATTAATTGATGTAATAATATAAGTATACTATATGATGATTTTAATGTTTTAAAATGCTTTCTCAGCACTGCAAGCGGAAAAAATATATTACATTATGCACAAAAAGCCATGTTTTACTCAACTTTTCGCATTTCTGCACTATGATTGGTCTGCTCCGAAGTGTAGTTTGTCACCTATGTACACCAGCAGTTAACTGTACTTTCGATCGTCTGCTGCTGCGTGTGCATAATGTTTGTTTGCAATCAAGTGTAATGTGTGTACACGTGTGAATGGGATGCAAGGCCAAATGTACAAATGGCCTGATTGATGATTCTATTGTAAAAGTTCAAAACTAATATGTAAAAAAAAAATCTTTTGATACAAAATTTGATTTAGTTTAAACCTCTAAATCTGATAGTCTGAAACACAAAATTCAAGATGGCCGCTGAATTTGCCGCCCATTTTGAGTCTCACCATGCATTTAACACTACCACATTACACGTCACTACCACTTTCTTGAGGAATCCAAAATAAATGGAAATTTCGCTGAAAAAACTCAAAATTGAGCATACGGTTGCCACGATAATAGCTGATCACACCATATTACAATATGATCCCAGATATTGGAAAAGGTTTGGTGGTAATCGAATGCAGCGATAAAAGTTACGGGCAAGTATATGATGCCCCCGGTTTTGATAGGTTTAATGATGTTCTTGTTTTAAAGTTCTTGTTTGTTCAGCACTGCAAAATCAAAATAAAATACATTATGCACAAAACTATGTTTTACTTAACAATTCTTAAATACGTTATATAAAATTAAGCCCAATTGTTTCACACCTTTAAAAAATTTACTAACAAATCCCGACATTTCAAAATTAACCCTAGCCAACTGCAACCATTCAAAATTAACCTTAACAAACTACAATCCTTCAAAATAAACCATAACCAACCCCAAACCCTCAAAATTAACCCTAACCAACCACAGCCCTTAATTCAAAATCAACACTAACCAACCACGACCCCTCAAACTTAACCCTAACCATTTTTATAAAAAATGGAACGACAAATAATGATTTTATGTATATTTTACGACAAACGAACTGCTGGTCGTGTCACCGCCTCCCAGACCCGCTTCAAGTAAAATGATTTGAGGAAAAGGACTGAGCATGCGCTTAGTCGATACCCTCATACTCCTTGCAACGTTGATACAGCGCCCCCACAAACTGTCCTTTGCGGTGACTTGAAATAAAACGCGTGACCAAAGCGTTACAGCTCACTAGTTTGCGTAGGGGCTGTCTTAATGTTACCTGCAACCCCAAGAACACATCATTAAAAGGGAAAGCAAAACTGTTGTAACTACCCCATCAATTTAACCTTTTTGCCATTCTCGTAGTTACAACAATATTAAGCACAAAGACCCGTTGGTTATCGTTGCTGCTTGCGAGTGGCCTGAACAAGAGAGGGCGCGCTTGCCTCAAGATGGCAGACTCACTCTGGCTCGAAATACAAAACACCTTTTTTATGACACTAACGACCATGGTGTGCATTGACAGTGTTACTGAATTAAAAATAAATATATATATATACGTACGTTATCTCCTCGGTCGACCATGACAACTCACATAATTATTGAAGCCTTTGAAACGAAAAGTCGATCCCACGCCGTCTTAAGTTTCGTTGTGCTCTCAATCCATGCCGCTGAAGATTTCAGATTGACCTTTAACCTTTAGTGCCTCTAAAATAAAACCTCACTTGCTAGAGGGCGCCTCTACTGGGCAGTTTGTTTATAGCGAAAGTGCAGTACCTCCGGCTAACAAACCTGTTCGGTAAAAAATATGAAATAAAATGTCGCATTCAGAAAGTGACTGATAGCTAATTTCGGGATGAAGTTACTCGATGGTTAAGGTAGAGTGGCGCTGGTTGTGGTGGGAGTGGGGGTGAGGGGGGGGGGGGGTGGGGTAGGGATGAGGGGATATGGCGCTAGTGGTGGTGGTGGTGGTGGTGGGGTTGGGGTAGGTGAAGATGCAGACTTTGCATCCGCTAATACAACGTGTAGCAAAGCTTACTTCATAGTATTGTATGTTTAGTTTATTCCTTTAATTCTGATGATAATCAATCAAAATAGCATTAGATTTGATCTTTTGACAGGCACAAACAATTACGCCTTGTACAGACCCACATTTTGTTTGGTTATGTTCGATGACGTCATGTTAAGTTTTGCTATGAAAGAGTAGCATATAAAATTACATTTTACACCTTTTTAACATGAGGTTAAAGACTTGTTCATTTCTCGGACTTCCATTGAAAAATGAATGCATCTCAAACTAAATTTTACATGGAAGCCCTTTCTAAGAGCGCCCTCTGTGGTCCAAATGCGCGGCGTCGTCTTACATTGCCAGCACACGCTTCCTCGCGTTTGTTTTGCCTTTTCTCGACGTTTTTTGTCTGTCGTTGTATTGTTTACATGTCCATGTTTTACCTGGGTTAATTTAAGCCTAATGTGCATAATTAATTGAGCTTTATAACTAAACTTTTTGTATCATTGCCAATTGACACAACCGTCTTTGTACACAAAAGATCATGGCAGAGTTTTCCCCCCTGACCAAATCAATGACCCCTGGCCTCGTTTTAAGGTCAGTAAAATATATGATATGAAATTTGGAAATGGTCTCTGTGTATGAAATCAAGTTTGCCCTCAAGTTAGAGGACTAAACGCATAATTATCTTCAACAGCGCCCTCTAATGACAAGTTTTAAAAATGAACGATTTTGCTGAGAACCTTATGCAAGTTGAAAAATGTTTAAAACTTGGCACATATACCTACATATAAATTTCAATGTCTGGATAAAAAATAAGCTATGACGTAATGATGACGTAATTAGTTTTCAAATAAGGCTTAATCGAAGTCTCTTTTTAAAAAAGTGCAAATCTTTATAACCAAATCTAACGTAATATGAAATGTCTCCTGCCTTAATAACATGTTTACAAAAATCGTTTTAATTTCCACCAGCTCTGCTAGTTTGGACATCACTGCACCGAACACCTTTGTTTGAACAAAATCTGATGTATATATATTTTTTCTTGGGGGGTGGGGGCAAGAGGAGAGGGAAAGCTCCTGAGCGTGGGGGGACTCCCGCCCCGTCCCTTCTCGTAAAACCACTGATTGTGTCAAGCTAAGTTGACAGAAACCGTATGTTACCATAAGGCGGACACAAATAAGGTTCACTTGACAAAGAAATAAATTCAAGATGGATTCTTATTCAACAATTTGGTGGTGTACAAGTTTATAAGAATATGAATTTATATGATGGCTTCCTTAATATGAGTCGCCAGTAAATGTGAGTTGTAACTCCAACACCAAAAGAGGAACTTCTTGAGAATAATTTATCTTTAGTGAAATATCAACTTAAGTGTTCTTCAATGAACTTCAGTTAGACCCATTTTTTTCATGCGCTAAGGATGGAGAGTGTTAAGTTAGAGGGACAAAGGAAAATCCTCACATACATAGCAATACATTGATATATGTACTGGTAGCCACTTATCTAAGCCGTGAACTGGTATACAGAACTTTAACAATCAAATAATTGAATGCATCGTTTCTAATATGATTGTGTAAAGTTCTCAATTCTTAGCAGGCAGACGTAAAGCAAACAAATATTCCTGATGCTGAAACGACTGCAGCTGTCTCTGTCTCTGCCGTGGTCGTCCCCCCGAACCGGTCAGGATTGGGCACTGAGGGCGGTCGTCATATCCAGGGGTTAAAATAGTCATTATAAAATTTACCAAATCATCTACTAGGTTTTTCAAAACCAATGCACATCAATCAAACACATCACTATTGATAAATAGTTTTGTTTCAACTTCATACGATTTTGTCGACGTTTTTATTGCACCTGAGTAGGCTCTTGAGGGAATTGTCCCTATCACTGCGACTATATGAAGCAAAATGAACAAAACCATCTAACACTCCAGTTATCAATTAACAGCGATAAATAATTTCGCGAATATAACTTTGTACAACTAAGTAGTCGTTTGCACACTGCTGAGCATTCAGCATTACGAGGGATTTATCTCTATCATTCTAAATCATACATTTTTATAATAAACTTACAGTAGTTAGAGGGGACATAAACTGCAGGCTGCCACCGCTGCAGAGATTGGTCAACATCTGACGTGGTGATAATATTTAATTGGCTCTCGGCCGTAAATTTGATTGGTAACCCCAACTCCTAAACGGTGGCTGTCCACTCGCCTGTTGGGTACTGCTGGAAATCTAAACTTCTGTTCGATCCTTGATCGAACACACAAGACACGCCCTCTATCCCTAAAGCTCACATTGCTTTTTACATTTACAACTTATTTCCAAACTCCACATTAACTTTGTTTAAACCCAATCTTTTCCATGAATAAACACAAACGCCTTAGCCTTAAAAAAAAGAAGGGGTGTAATAAGTTACCATGACCCTGGTTATAGGTGGCGTATAACTGTAGTGGGTTAAACGGGCGTTTCTTGCGCACTCGAATCTGGTGACATAAAGAGGAAATTGTGGGATTTCGCAAAAGATATGTGAACTATTTAAAAAAACGCCGGGGTGCTGAATTCAAAATTTATCAAGTCAAAAGAAAAGGAAGATTTCATGAATTATTTCAGGAGTACCGATGGCTCAACTCTGACATTTCAAAAGATTTGGTTGAAAAATCGAAACGTGTACACTGTGAACGTACTTGTCCATGAAAAAAAGTGTAAATACTTTGTGTTCTTGTGAGCCTCACGACCTAAATCTAAACCTGCAACCTTCATATTATGTTAATTTGGTTGCTCTGGCTGGCCTAATTAAAAACCAGGAGAGTGCCAATTAGGAAGGCTTAAAAAAAAAAAAACAATAAACACGAGGAAAAAAACCCCCAACAAAACACAAAACAAAACAAAAAAGCATCTAATTTTAACGAAGCCTCCACAATTTTGAAGTGCAATACGCTATTGTTTGAACGGAAAACCTCGTAAGGAATAGTAAAAGGGCTCACGGTTCGCTGGTCTTAACCAAAGATGCGAACAGGAAGCCGCGCATGGCACAACAAACGATTTCACGGTCCACTGGTCTTAACTAAAGATGCAGTTTGATATCAAGGTTTCTCCAAATCTATCCATCGTTGCCAAACTTAACCCAATTATACGAAAGAGAATAATTATATGCTCCGGTAGTTTATGAAAATTATGGTGATAACTAGCTTCTTGTGGTTGGTTACTATTCCAATAACCTCTTGAAGAGAGAAACAACAATGAATAATGTAATTGAAGGCTGACTGGGGTTCGGGTTAGACGTGAATGTTAACGCCCCAAAATAACGACGGTGGAATATTCGCTAAGGAGTCTGGTGGATAGGCCTAGACTGTGGCGGATAGTTAATTTAGGTTGTTAGTCATTAATCAACGTCTCCAAAACGAGGCTGGAAGGAGAAAATAGACTTGTCCGTTTCAATCATAGATTCATTCAAAAAGCTCACTGATTATAAAGATCATACCAGTCTTTCAGAGAGATATTTTACACCGGGTACTATCGCACATGTCCAATTTTGTTATAAACCAAGGTACTTTTTATATAATCCCTAATCATGAAAGCTCTTGAAGTATTTTATAAGTCTTACACAAAGTATGTGACCTTTCCAGTAGTTAAAGTCTCTTACTTCACACAATTCATATCTCATTAACGAAAAGGGGTTCAGACTTCGAATTTATCATCTACGTAGACCTTAGTGCGTAGATACAAACCACAACTGTGTCGGGATGATGACGTCGTCGTTGACGTCATAACAATGAATCAACGATTATTGTCTTAAACTTCCATATCTGGAGAACCATGATTGCCACATATATGTACAAGATCTTTGCATGAAATCAAGCTTGACCCCTAGGCCTTTCAATTAAAAGTGTAGTAACGTAATTTTTCAACAGCGCCCTCTCATGACAAGTTTTAGAAAATAATTCTTTTTGCTGAAACCTGTTGCAAGTTACAATGAGTTTAAAACTTAGCACATACATACAAATCCCATTGTTTGGATAAGAAATAAGCCACGAAGTCATGATTTAGTTTTCAAAAAAGGTTTAACCCAAAGTACCTTTACGCATAATAAAATATTTTTTTAACAAACATGTTTAACAAATTATCTCTGTACTTTTCCCCCAGCTCTGCTGATTTGGACATGTGTACACTGAACACCTCGATTTTGTTTCAACAAAAACTGATGTTTAGTTTAAAGTGTACGCCTACTCTGTTTCCCAAGATGCATTGCGGTATATATTTAAGATGGCGCTTGTGCATACTCTATTGAGTTAGATTGACGTTTGATCCGTCGGGCAAAATGCCAATCTTCTATATTTACATGTTTGCATAAAATTACTGCATCAACATTCGTTATAAGGGATAATTACAAGTTTAGGGCGAAAGTTGCCACCGTCTTACAATAATTTATTCTCCATTTTATGTTATCATCATTGATAATGAAAAGCATTGCGGGAAAATACAAAAATATAAAAGAGTTTGTAATAACTATTCCATGCACGACTCAAAATCATATAAAGTGTAATTTAAAAAAATTATATTGTGTTATATTTTATTAAATATGAGACAGTTTTGTATTGCTTGATATATTGCCGTTTTAGACTGCATAAGTTGATTTCGAGAGCGTACGAGTTTTCGCGAGAATCTGGACTTCCGGACATCTCGAATAGCAGCTACAGCGTGTATCATACAGGCTGACAGTTGTTTTTAACAAGAACTTGTATTGTGCTTATTTAATACATATTGCATATAGTTAGAACAAAAGAAGCTTGATTTAGAAAGTGTGATTGTAAACAATTTTGCAAATCCTGGAAAAATGCTCTATTAAAGCTGACCTGACTTCCGCTTTATGTTTGACCATAAAGAGCATTCAATAAAAAGCAAGCGTCGTGATCCTTGACGTACACCCATGCAAACTCGAGCAAGCTGCTACATTTAGAAGTAGTACGGTACCCAAACCGCGTGAAACTAGGACGTCGTTGTCCTGGTTACTCTATGCAACATCACGTAAAATCAATGCGACACAAGGTGTGTTTTTTTGCGCAAAGTTACAAAGCACTTATATCCCGATTAAATTTACTCAACTTCGGTTTGTTAGTGCAGTCGACACGCTTTGCCTCACAAAGTCGGCGCAGTTCGCAGTTTGACACGTCGAGCCGGGTGTTGGAGGTCGAGCAAATTTTCTTAATTTCCTCTTAAGTTTCAAGATTTTATTCAAATTATATTTATTACATTGTTAGGTTTCAATGTAATCATTCCACTAATGTGTTTTTTGGTGGATGGAAAAGAGTAATGTTCAAATAAATGAAAATCACACCAAATAGCATCCACGTTAGTCTCTCATTATCTGAAGGCTAGCTCAGTGGTACCTTATCGTCGCGATACTCACACGGTCTATTGCGTTGCGCAGTTTCTTTTTGTGACTAAATGATTCGTGCTTTTATTGTTTTTATATTATTTAATTAAGCGGTGAATGTGCACTAAGTGTGCACTCGGATTCGGGGCATAACTTCTGTTAATTTAATAACTTTCAAATCTTTGCGAAAATGTTTTGCTCATAAGTTTTCCATTGAGAATTTAATTTTCGTCTCATCTATTCGTACTGCGCCACAGCTGATTATGCATGACTCAAAATTATAATAAGTGCAATTTTTTTTTTGAATTCTGCGCTGCGCAGTTTCTTTTTGTTACTCGATGATTCATGTTTTTATTTGTAATAAAGGATCTTGGCGCAGTTCCGTTCTGTGAAGGTTGCACCTTCATAGTTATCTGTATATGTGGCAGTCATTTCAATTTGCCAAGTGATGGTCTGCAGAAGTATGGCGACCAAACTGCTGGGTGCTGTTGGGATATTTCTGATGGCAAACTACGCTGCTGTAAACGGGCGGTGTTTGAAGGCGCAGGCCCCCACCGGAGGAACGCCGCGATGCCCTTCTACTTGGAGCAAGTGGCAAGACAAATGCTACAAGGTGTACGATCACTACGCTACATGGGAAGAGGGCAAGCAGATTTGTGTTGAGATGGACGGTGTGATAGTTGTCCCTCAATCCCTCGAGGAATTACAACACCTCCACAACATGTGCAGTTGCCCATGGTTCTTGATTGGTTGCAGCGACATTGAAGTTGAAGGTTTGTACATAATTCTAGAAATGATGTTTAATAGTCCAATTACTTTTATTTGATGACGATTTGCCAACACAAGGTCAACATGCCACATAGGGAAAATAAGGAAACAACAAAAGTAAGAGGAACTATCTGTTCACGTTTCTCTTGAACGAAATCATTTTGTGCGCTCGGAATTGTTTATTTCGGGCCTTCAGAATCAGTTCGTGGTCAAGAAATAATTGGTTTCCAACGCACGAAATGATTTCTGGCTCCGGAAACAATTATTTCGACCACTGGAAATCATTTTGTGCTCAAGAAATAATTTTGTGGGCTCGAAATCATTTTGAGCGGCGGAAATTATTTCGAGCGATCAAGATAAGTTTTATCGTGAGCTAAAGAAAAACAATAAATTTGAATTCTTATTTCTTTTTCTTAAAATGATTTTGACGGATATTGGGATATTTCGAGGAAGCGAGGTAATATTTTTAGGGAGTAAGATAATATTTTGAGGACACGTTGTCATCGCATTGGGCGCTTTGGGCTATAAAAACCGTTTGAAAACGTTTGCTGTGAAAAGAACAAGGTCCGCCATTTTGTGGAGTCAAAATTTGGTTCAACAAAAAAGCGGACCGCGTTAGTCACGAAATAAAAGGAAAACCTCACAATTTCGAGGGATATATATGTGTCAATCATGTTCTATTTCCAGAAAACTGTTACTTAATGACAATAGCCCAAAGCGCCCAATACGAGGGAACTGTGCCCCTTTCATTTACTGCTTGATCCCGATGATTTCGGCGGCAGCGAAAGCAAAACGCAGGGCGACTTTCACAAAAACAATGTGCACTTTTTCATTTTAAGGCAAATTATACCTTTAGTTTTTGGAACCGCTCGATTGTTTTAATCATATTTACATGCAGATATATACAATAACACTAACCTGTGAAAATTTCATTTCAAAAGGCGGTCACGTTTTTGAGATATTGGTAAAAATCCAACGTGAGTATGTCCACGCAGGAAAAATAATCCCTAATAGGAATACACAATCTGAGAAACGTTACTGACAGTGACGCTTCTCAGATTCAAATTTTTGGGGGATAAAAACTGCCACCTTTTTCCATAAACACATTATTTCGAATTGAAATGTTTCTCAAAATGTTTCTCAAAATGGTTTATACTATCGAAAGCTGATGTACTTCTAACCGAGTAAGTTTTTATTGCCATTACTTTTTGTGATAACCAAACGTAATACCCTCCCTTTAAAGATGGTATGGTGTCCTAAAATGGACACTTTGCACGGAGACTTTCTTTCCTTTTCTGGCGCTTTTTTTTTAACGTGATGCCTTTTTCGGGGTAAGTGACGAGAGGTATCGGTACATCGCTGCCCATGGTAGCGAGGCTGACCCTGACCCTACCTGCAAGTACGACCCTGCTCCCAACTTTTGATATAATGTGACTTTTTATTTGGGATTGACTCGGATCAGGTACCTGGGAGTGTTTGGATGGTGAAGGTATTGACGTGAACGACGAGAGATGGGCCGAGGGTGAGCCAGATAGTCGAGGCGGCGTAAACGAAGATTGCCCAGCAGGCCATTCTTCAGGATGGCACGATAGGGATTGTTACGATACGCACGCATTAATCTGTCAGCGTCCCGTATCACTAGCACCGTAGCTCCTGTGAAAGTCTACTCACTAATAATAATTTATACACAAAAATAAGGCCGTGTCCGAAACGGCAACTTCGGCTACAGCTACAACTAGATCAGCGCGTCTGCCAGTGTTGAAGAATAGGCAGACGCGATCTAGCTGTAGCTGTAGCCGAAGTCGCCGTTTCGGACACCTCTGAGCCATCAGCTATGGGAGATTTATGTGGGTGCAATTTTGAGTGATTTTTATTTCTGTCACATCACTTTTTTCCACCCAAAAACATATTGGTGGCATGTTACATGTATACTAACAATGTAATAAATAAAAATAAAATGAAATCTAGAAACAATTGCCACAGTACACGCTGTTGCTGCTATTCGAGGTGCCAGGAACCCCAAATTCTCGCGAAAGCTCGTCAGCTCTCGAGGTCTACCTTTTACACAGTCTATATCCTGGGCAAACTACTTTTTATGAAATTTAAAGGGGTACATTGCCTTCGAATCTTTCAAAAGTTTTCTGTTTGAAATTTGCTCCTTCTTGATTTTATTTTAAGAGTTGTTCATGCACTAAAACACCTGTTGTGTGTTGTAATTAGTGAGTAGCGATTTGAAAACCAACCATAAATATTTGCCTCTGGAAATACAACCAGCGGAACGTAGGGCCTACGGTCCGCCATTTTGTGGAATCAGAAATTTAGTTCTACTAAATAGCGGACTGTGTTCTGTCATGCAATTACACGAAAACCTCATAATTTTAAGTGATATTCATTTGAATAATTATATTCTACTTTAATTATATCTTTCCAACCTCAATAGTTTCACAACAAACGCTTTTTGTAGCCCAAAAGCGCGCAATCCGAAAGCACCGTCCCCCTTATAAGCTGTTAACTGCTCACTCGATTTGTGGTTATCTTTGGTAAAACACCAAGCTATTTTTACTTGAAAATTTGTGCTAATTAGTAAAAAGAAAAATGTTGTTTGCAATCCTCCATCCTGATATTTTAATCAAAGTGTATGAAGTTCAGTTTTTCTCTCGACTTTAATTCTACTATCCTATTATTATCACTATTATTTTACATCTTGCTGTGAAGTTCACTGTGCAGTAAGTATAGAGCTAAAAATTGTGATAAAGTAAGATTTGGTTATGATAACAGTTTTTCGATTGTGTGAAAAGTAATTTTAATTGTAAATATATTCATATTACCATTGGCAAAATTGTTAAGCATTATGTTTCAACAAGAAGGCAGTTGTCAAATGTGAGTTTATTCATGATCACGTTTTAAGTGTAAAAAAGAAAATGTTTTCCTTTTCTTGAAACGGAGAAAGAACTGATTAATTTCAAAATTATATAAAAGTTGCTTCAGAAGCTCACTTGTTATGTGAAGGTTTTGCAAATATTTGTATATTTATCTTTTTTGATAAACCCTTTTCTCCGGCTGCCACTTAAACAAATTGATTAAATAAACATAGAAATAAAAACAGATTAAGTTTCAACTACAGATTTCATGTTTCACTTTGCTTTTGGTAATATGTACCAACTGTTGTGAAGTTGTTTTAAACATTTTAAAATCATAATTTTAAAAATATTGTCTGAGGAACAAACTTAAGTAAGAAATTGGTGCACTTTTAAAAATACTTACAACACGCTTTTGATTTATGTAGGCTAACATCGAAGAGAAATATGCACACCGTTTATTGACAATAATCACAAATGAGCTTTGTGCAGTTATAGGGCAGCGGTAGTTGTAGACTATTTTTATCGAGTTATTCGCAAATATCTTCATGTAATAATACCCCTCGCCCAAATTTTCCAAAGAAAGTACTCGAGCGATTTTTATAAACCTTGCCAAAAATTGTAAATTTTACCAAGCTCGATGACGAAAAAGACAATTTAATTTTTTTTACTACTTGTTTGCAAACATGTTTATTTTGACCAAAACAATAACGTGGTATTGAATTGTTTAACTTGGGTCACCTTTGCGGCGCTACAGTATTATTGACTTAGCCCATTTAGAGAAAAACTTCTCTTGAAACAACATTTGAGTATAGTTTTAACCTAAAATACGGGGTGAAAACACAAACTCCATGGCCGCCGAAATTGGCGCCCATTTTGAATTCTCACAATGTATTTAATACTATCACGTGAGACACCACTACCATTTCCTTGAAGGAATAAAAAAAAGAACCTAAATTGTTTTCACTTTTTTGAATAATTTTGTTTTTAAATAAAAAAAAAAAAAACCACAGTATAGTCGTTTGACCCAAGGTCAAACAAACATTTGCCACGGTACCAGCTGAAATTCGATAGCAACTATTTAAAAAAATATGATCTTAAAATAAATATTCGTTGTTTTACACTATTCAGCACTGCAAACTCAAAATAAATTACACTCTGCACGAAAAAAAGTTGTTCTAATCAACAATTATTAAATGACTCATGTAAAATTAACTCCAATCATTTCAGACCCTTCCAAAATAACCCTAACAAAATAGACCTAACAATCTCCGACTTTAACTAACCCTAACCAGCCCGACCCTTAAAAATGAACCCTAACCAGCCCCGACCCGACACAAATTTAACGTCACCAACCCCAACCCCTCAAAATTACCCCCAACCAAACCATAACAGCCCCAACCCCTCAAAATTACCCCCAACCAAACCATAACAGCCCCAACCCTTCATAAATTATCCCTTCCAACCCGACTCCTCAACATTAACCCCAACTAACCCCGACCCTTCAAAATTAACCCTATAACCCACCCCGACTCCTCAAAATTAACCCTAACCAACCCCGACTCCTCAACATTAACCCTAACCAACCCCGACTCCTCAACATTAACCCTATAACCAACCCCGACTCCTCAAAATTAACCCTAACCAACCCTGGCTCCTCAATATTTACCCTAACCAACTCTGACCCGCTTCCGGTTAATCGAGCTCATGAAAAGTGCTGCAACCACTGATCTCTATTATACTGACAGTATAATAGAGATCAGTGGCTGCAACATGCGCTTATTTCATCAGCTCTTGCTATATGTACAGCGCCCCCTCACGATGAAAACAGTCTTTGGCGGTGACTTGAATTAACACACGTTTTCGAAGCGTTAAAGCTTACTAGTTTGCGTAGGGATTAAGTAACGGCTGTTTAATTTTACCTTCATCCCTGAGAACACAGTATTGTTAAAAAAAAAAGCAAAACGTTTTCAATTTCCTCATCGTTTTAACCTTTTTTGCCACACCTCGTACTTATCAATGTACACACAGACGCGTTGATGATTGTGCGGTTTGCAAATGGCATGGACCGGAGAGGGCGCCCTTTGTCTCAAGATGGCAGACGGCCACTGGCTCGACATGCAAACGATTATTTTTTATGATATGATTGACCATGTGCGTATTTAATGATATAACTGGATGGAGAAAACATAAAGAGAAACTTACATTATATCCTTTGGTCGACAATGACTGCTCACAAAATCATTGAAGCTCTCAAAATGAAAAGACAATTCAAAACCGTCTTAATCTAATTGTGCTCTCCACATCCATGTCACACGCCTGAAGATTTCAGATTGACCTTTGAACTTGAGTGCTTTCAAATAAAACCACATTTCCTAGAGGGCGCCTCTACTGGTGACAGCTTATTTATGGCGAGAGTACGGCTCAGATAACAAAACTATTCCGTAAATAAATGAAAGAAAATGCCGCATTCAAAAAGTGACTGATTGATAATTTCGGAATGCAAGCACCCGTAGGTTTAGGTGGAGGGGCGCTGCTAGTGTTGGTGGAGGAGGCGGGACGGAGGGGTAGTGAATATGCAGACTTGGAAGGATGCTCTAACACAACATGTAGCGAAGCTTACTCAAAGGGGATGTGTCGTCATGAACAAAGCAGGCCCGTAGCTTTAGATGGAATTAGGAACTCTCACCAAGTTACTGCAAGTGCGCACTCTCTCTCCGTATCACATGCATGGGGGGGGGGGGGGCGCATGCGCTGTAAACTGGGTGAGAATTCACAATTGCATGTACAGCCATAGACCTGCAGCTGTGATCATGACAACACAGTCCCTTTCATAGTTAAATACTTTTTATTATGAAGTTATTATCCCACTTTATTATCCCACTTTAAAAATCCCTTTAAAAATCACATGCCCTGTTTTTTTCTCAGAGAAAGACATTATTTTACAATTGTTGTTTTTGTCTCTGAACAATTGAGAAAGATGATGCTGCTTCAAAAAAACTAAATACATACTAACTAAAAACCTTTGCATATGCAATGGACAGTGTATACGGTACAAACTACATGCAATATTCACTACTGATAGTCCACGACTTATGGACGTGAATAGTTTCGTTTTTTTTATTAAATTAACTACCAATTTACACTGAAGTTTTGTTTCCCGTGCACAACAATAGATTATATGAATGCTTATAACTTTCTCGAATCTTTAATAAGTTTGAGGGTTAAAAATCAGCCACACAATTGAGCCGGTACCTATTAACAATCATGTTTCATATTTTGTAGCGTCTATTTGTGAAGTGAATACAATACTGAATTGCGGTTAGAGTTAAGTAACAAAAAAGTGAATGGTGCAAAATACTTTTGAATTGCAACTGGAAGAGTTCGTAATTGCACCCGGTAATTGCTATTTTATGCTGACGATCCGCGTACGACGCTAAACGTTGAGTGATACACGCTGCTCTATTCCACTTCTTTCTTATGCACCAATCGAGTGAAAGCATCCGTGACGGATCTGCCTCGGTGAACGAAGCTCTAAAATCACCACCCAATACAACCTAACTAAACCAAATAAACAGGCCAGCCAGATGCAAGACACACTCCACAAAACGTTCTTCTCTCCACTCTATGAACAGATATAGATAAAACAAAAATTCTTAAAACAGCCAGCAGAGCGAAAACAAACGGGTCAAAGATGCTTTCTTCGATTCCATAAGCCGTGTCGTCCTGCTTAACGAGAGGAAATCATGGGGCCATTCTAGGATAAGCATGACAGCGCATCACAGAAAAAAAAGTAACAAATAAAAGCAGTAACAACCGAGCATGGTTAAAATATTTCCATACAAGCTAACACCAACCTAGATATTATAAATCTTGTTGTTTGCTGTTTTGTGACATACTCTCCGGCAACTACATTCGTGGCAAGCTGCTCTGCTCTGAAGCGCAGTGCGCCACATACTAAAGTACCAGCAAAAAAGTACCCAATAATGCTCTGGAAGCGTGAAAGGTGGGGGGGGGGGGTTGACATAACAGTAAAAACAAAACGAGGTAACTGCGCGAGAAGTAAGAAGAAATAAAGCGATGGGAGTATTAGTCCCCCCACTATATGTTTTGGTTTGAGATTACATGCGGGCAGGGCATTTTCTCCACGGCGTGTTCTGATTGGTCGAAGTGATTCAGAGCGGGAGATAAAACCAAACGCCAATTCCAAAATAAAATAATTATTGCATATCGGGTGGCTTTCTTAAACAACACACCATAATCTGTCGGTCATAAAAAAATACACTAAATACAAAACATTACAAATGAAAAATGCTCACAAAAGCCCGAAAGGCCAGTTTCTATGCTAGATCAACAGAATATGGGCGCACCACACTAAATAGGCCAAATGTCATGCGCCAAGCTGATTATCATAATTTGTACGCCCTCAAATTTTTTTGAATAATAAAGTTTTGGGGATCATGCAGTTAATATATTGTGTAATTATGACAAGTTACCACAACCTGGGAGTTCTGTTCTTCAACTTTTAAGGAGACTTGATAGGTTTAAGCTTTAAAGTTGGTCCTATTTAGATTGGGAAGTGGATAAGTGCTTCGTAAATCTGGCAGCAAATTAGTTTGAGAAAAAGCTGGGGTGTTTCTGGTGGTGTTCTGGGGTGTTTTTCGGTGGTAATTCAATAAATTAATTGCAAAAATTCCAAACGGCCGACTTGCCAAAAATTGAAAAGGAATCTGAAGTTCAGTTGTCCAAAAAATATGTTTGATTGGTTTTCAAGACTCTGATTTTTTTTGGGGGTATTTTTTTTTATATTTAGCATTTTAGCATTTGTGGGAGTTTATTTAGTGTGGCGCACCCATTATACACATGATGCCATGAGTAGGACGCCCTCGGCTAGAGGTACCAGACGGTTGCTCACTGACCCATTCTGTGCGCTGTGCGTACAAAGATGTGCATTTTTCATTTTGTCGCTATAGTTTTACCTCTAAGATGGCGGCGTAATGACGTCAATGCTGCAAGGTCCTTTGGAACAATGGACTGTTTTGTTTTATTCAAACACCCGAGTAGGTTAACTCGTACCTTTTAACACACTTTTGGCCTACACGTTGACATCTCTGTATTTTTTAAAGGAAAAGTATATCTTTGTTTTTTTGGAACCGTTCGAATGATTTAATCCTAATTTAGATATACACAATAAAAACAACCTGTAAATAATTCACTTCAAATGGTGTTTTTTTAATTTATTTTTTTATTTTTTTAGATATCGCCGATAATCTGGAGTGGTTATGTCCATGCAGGAACAATAATCCGTAGTTAGATTACACCATACATGAGAAACCGTTTCATACAGAAACGTTTCTCAGATTGAATTCTTTTTGAATCCCCTCTCTCTAAAACCACATGCTCTTCATTGGCATCGTTTCTAAAACTGTTATACATTATCAACATCTGCAGTGCTTCTTACCAGGTCAGTTTCTTGGATATTACACGATCTGAAAAAAACCCAGTTTCATACAGAAACGTTTCTCAGATTGATTTTTTTGGATCCCCTCTCTCTAAAACCACATCCTTTTGATTGGCATCGTTTCTCGAATGGTTATACATTATCAACAGCTGCAGTGCTTCTTACCATGTCTGTTTTTATGGCCAATAATTTGTGGAGTAATTACCCTCCCTGTAAAATAAGACTACCCTCAAAACCCCCAAACAAAACGAAACAAAGGTCATTACAAGGGATAAAATAGTGTGTCAATTGTGGCTGTGTCTCTCGAAAATATATAAAGGTTAAGCTTGGAACAGTCATTTTGCGTAACTGGAGGCCGTTTTCGTAACCACGGTCTGGGCTCCGTCCACCTGTTTGAGGACCCGTGAGGAAATGCTATGCTCCAATTGCTGTCCATGCCCATGTGGATGCCCCCACCCCCCGTTTGAAATGTTGAGATACCAGAGTAAAATGTTAGATTTGATAACTGTTACTGTAATATTTTCAATTAAAAAAAAACCCTTATCTTTTCCATTTTTACGCACACATTGTATTGTTTTTTTTACACCCAAGTCAGATTATCTTATAAAAATAATCATTGGCATAACAAGAGCGATAAAAAGGGGCTTGTGTAAGAAAAAAAGGCAAATGGAAACTTGGCAGGAATAATGGTGCCCCTTCAAGTTTTACCCTAATTTCGGCGCTGAAGCTAGTGCGTACAGGGAGAGACCTTCATTACGTTGGACATTTTTAGACAGTACTGGGGTCTTTCTCAAACCTCGGCTTGGGCTCCATCTCCGGCTTGGGCTCCGTTATAAACTGTTGGTGCAGCGTGTATTTGTATCACACGGAGCCGGCGCGGCACGGAGCCCCGGCACGGAGCCGGAGCCCAAGCCGAGGTTTGAGAAAGGCCCCAGGTATAGACTTACAGTCGACACACAATTTTTCCTAAACGGTAATTTTCTTTATTCAATAACAAACATTGACGGCAATTTTTTCTTCTTTTCTTCTTGTTTTAAATAATGATAGCCTAAACTTTATTTCAGCAGTCAAGTGATTATTACATTATTGCACAATTAAATTATACTTAGTTTGTGTTGCCACCCAAAGGAGGGTAACTACAAGCGCATTGTAATGGGGACTTTGGAACGCTAGGTGGCAGCAGACTTACCAGGTAAATTTCCATTGTTTACGTGGTTCTGAGCATGCGCACATTACCGAGAACAATGGATTTACCTGGTAAGTCTGATGTCACCTAGTGTCCCCAAAGTCCCCCGTTACTCTTCTTCAAAAGTTGCCATCTAAAAAAACCGAATCCAGTGTAGCAAATCCTTAGCTTTGACCTATGCAAATTGAAGCCAACTAATACGCATGCGCAAGTTGATGTGGCGATTGTTTTTACAGCTAAGTATTACACGCAGTTAGTTTTTAGAGTAGCAGGAAAAAGTGAAGAGTATTTGTACAAAAAACTCATAAAAGCATAAATTGAGCACCACTATGCTTCAATATTTTGTCAACTAATTTTTGTTGTATTTTAAATATAGGATTGTCCCATATATTAAATAATTATAATGTGTACAAGGTAACACTAACTAATTTATAAATTAATTTGTAAAGTTCTTAAATAGCACATAATAAGTTACAAGTCTTTCAAATATTGCATATAGAAAATTGCAGAAAAATATGTACAAGGTCAATGGGTCTTTCATTTAAACCGTGGGGCTGGCTATAGTCAGAATTGAAATGACACACACGTATTCAAAATTACTTCATTATTACAAATAAATAGAAATGGAGTCGATTTGATAAATTAATAATGTACACAGCAACGAAGAAAGCAATAACATAATTATGAATTGGTTGAAGACAACCATTAATTTAGTTACAATTTATACATAATTAACTTATTGAAAGATGGTGCTTTACTAACCGAATCTGAAGGAATTATCCACAAACAGCGAACAACAGAGCTGTGGGATACGGGGTTCCAGACGCAGACGGCGGTAAATAGCTTACGGAACGAAACAACGAACAGATCGGACATCTTTGTTGGAGAGACACAAACAGGCGTTGATTCTTTTCAAACAGGGCCCAATTTCATAAAGCTGCTAAACATAAGCAGACAATTTTGCTTAACGATGTTCTGCTACGTCAAAGTTTAGCAGATTACCAGTCAAAGATTGCGCATATGACATGGTAATTTGGCTGGTAACCTTATTCTGGTAAGCATAATTTTGTTCTGCCTAGCTACTTTGTGTGCTTTAAGCAGCGCTATGAAATTGGGCCCAGCTACTTTGACATTGCCTTACATCAGTCATAAATAAAACCCGTAAGCAATGTTGTTATTACAAAATTGTTCACTGTTTTGCATGTATTTCTTGTCTCAATAAATCGATTATATACTATTTCATTCGATTACTTCTTTTGTTTTCTTATAAATAATTGATAACAATTAACCATTAGTTTGTCCGAACTCTATACAACAGCAAGCGATGTTGTCATGAATGACTGTTTCGAAGCGTGACATTAACACCTTTTTCATTTTAATCGTTTGTCTCTTATTTGACTTTACAGCGCGGTGCAGAGAAAAAAATAACATGCCCGCATTTTTATTTTAACGACCAAGTCTATGCAAATAACCCCAAGCGAATACCAGACAAAGACTTCGGATCAATCGGTGGTCATTTCTCTCACCGAGCTATGAATTCATCTTGCATTGTATTCAATTTGCAAATTCGTCTGACATGTTAGCGACTGTTGTGTAAAAAGGGCATGCGCAACATTGGAGAGACTGGAAGTATAAAACGTTCACAAAATGTGCACATAAATGGTATAAAGATTACGGTGGGTTAACTTCCCTTGGAATATTTTTGCCTGACATGTTGCAGGTTTTGAGAAATGAGTATAAAACCAATTAGTTTTCGCGAGTCCAAAACTCAACGCTGGAAAACAGTGAAAACTTACTCTTTTTTCCCCCCACTTTTGTCTGGTGACTCCTATGGCCGATCGAGCTTAAACTTTCACAGGTTTGTTATTTCAAGTAAATATTGGGTCACACTCAATGCGGATCCTGGTCTTTGACAATGACCAATAATGTCCACATGCTTTAATTACCATGTCAAGTAAACAAGATTAATCTGAGTTGAAAGGGGTAGAAATTCGAGTGAATCCGCAAGTTTCAAAGGCAATTCATATTTGAAAGCATAAATATATTACATCGATATTAACAATATATCATTTAATTATTTACAAATGAAGCTGCACGGGTTTACGCATTGTCACCCAATGTACGAATGTATGATAAAACTCTAAATATAACAATGTGATTTATGGTTAAATTATAGGTAAAACAATTTATTTTTAACTTATAAGGAGGGTGAAAGAAAATTGACTATTTTTTTTAAAGAAGGCATGTAGCCTGTTCTTTTTGGATGAAGAATAAAACGGAGAAAACATTCATAAGAAATTCGCAGACATTAATTTAAAATGAGTAAAAAAAAAGTTGTGATTTGTAGACTTTGGTGCTTTGACGTGGGGTCAGTTCAAAACACAACCTTAAGTTTGATTTTTTCTCCATCTGAAATTTCCTGAACATTTTTATTGAGCCCTACTCAAATTATTTTTTTTTATCACTCTGTACTAAATACTTTTCAAGTACTGTAAACCACAAGGGAAAACGAATGGGTATTTCTTGTTTTCAATCTGAGTAATTTCAAGTCCCTCTCTGGTAAATTTTTCTTTGTTCGACCCCAAAATTATGAACTGTTTTTTTCAGTAGATGTGCCTATTAATTGTGTTTCCTGGTGAGTTACGAATAAAAGGAACACGGTTGGCCTCTGAAGATGGCTCGGTGCAGAAGGCATCTTTCATGTACGGGGTGGAGTAGTCAAAATGCCCGGCGATGTTCAGTGGACTGGGCAGGCTGCCCTGTGACGTGGACAGGTTCCTGTAGTGCTGGCTACGACGGTCCATGTCGTACCAACTGAAGTCAAACTGTGAGGACGTAGGGGACTTGAAGTGTTCCGGGTGGTGGGCGGCAAAATGCAAGCCCTGCTCAGTCCGGTAAGCCATTCCTTTCTGGTTATTCCGCTCGGTGTATACGTGGAACTCGTTCTTGAGGGTCGAGATGGGCTTCTCACTGTCCTTCAGATCGGTGTTGAGATACATCGAGACGAGTAGGTCGATGTAGGTGCCGTTCTCGTCCTCCGCGGGATTTGTCGGGTTGGGGTGAGAATGGGTGCTGAGTTGGGTGAGGACGGGGCCTTTCGGGGAGTGGTGGACCATTTGATGGTACTTGTAGCCCGGGCTGGTCAGGATCGGTTCCTGATCGGCGGTTGTATCGTGGACGGTAGACGGGGAACTGGCCACGGAGACGGAGAGAGTGGTCTGCGGGCTCGCAGCAGCGACATCCCCCTTGGTAATTGAGGGCGACGCCGCGGATGCGTCGCTGATTAACGCGGCACCGGCCGGCTTCTGCGGGCTCTCGTTCACGGGAGGGGACGCCGGATGGAACACGGGGGTTTTGGGACGACCGGCCAGCCCTTCCTCGCCGAGCGACGCGCTGATGTCGAAGATATCCGAGAAGGACGACATGTCGATGTTGATTGAAGACGTCTGCCTGTTGTGAGACTCCCCACCGTTTAGTTGCTCATGTTTAGGCTGCTTAGCATCGATGTGGTGCAGGGCAGGGGGTAGGCTGCGCTTCAAGGGGCGAGAATTTGGCAATACCCTGTCGGCCTGTGCAAGCTGATAGTTGCCAAGATGCCCACTAACTTCCTCTACTTGGTGCATCATGGGGTTAGCTTCAAGTGGTATATGCTTTAATGGGCTGTTCATGGATTCCGTAGTCTCTCTTACAGCCTCATTCATGACCGTCAGCTCTGTCATCTTGCTCCCCTCAAAGACCGTCTCCGTCTTAGGGGCAGTGTTGTAACTCTCCAAGTCGAGGGACGGCTCGTAGATGAGGTCACCTGTGGACGATAGCTGGTACCCGGCGTACATGCCGTTATGATAGTAGTCAGTCCCGGTTGGTAACTGCGCTGTGAAGCCAGTCATGTAACCATGTTGGTAGTCTCCTTGCAGAGCGTTTTGTGGGGGGATGTAGGTCCCAGACGGCGTCCAGTGTTGTTCATACTGGGACTGGTCAGGGTACCCGGTGTTGAGGGAGTGGTGTCGTATACCACCAGGCGGTATGGTCAAACCTAGAAGAAGAAAAAAAGAACAAGAAGAGATACACAATTAATTACATGGATGAAAACAATTCACAGAGCTAAGCACAAAACATAGTTATGCTAAGCACAGACAAATCTTGCTTGGTAGGCTACCAGCCAAACATGTAATGAACATTGATTGTGCCTAAGTCTCGCTAAGCGAAGAAAAGTGTTAAGCATATATTTTTTTTTCTTTTGGCAGACATATTTGATGATCAACCGACCTGGTCTGGCTTGATGGTTGTCAGTGTGTCCGCCGACCTTGGAGTGATGTGTAGACCACATCCGGGTCAGTGGGCTCCTCAGGGAGTAGCCATGTTGGACCTTCCCATCATGCCCCTGGTACTCCTTGTCGTCTTTAGACAGGACGCTCTGGACCTCTCTCAGCTGCCTAGCAACACGATCCACCCGACTGAAGGATTTGTGGATGTGGACTCCCTATGTTGAGGAAACAAAAACCATGAAAGGTCAATGCATGACAACAATGCATGCAGTCCAGACAAAACATCGGACTGATACAAGTCTATGGCCCTTTTCGAAACTATGAATTCGACTCTGGCTCAGGTCCGTCCATTACTTTGTAAACGTGTGCTTTTCAGTACGGGGCTTCGAACAGAAGGACGGAACCTAAGCAGAAGCCCAATCCAAACCCATAGTTTCGAAAGAGCCTAGATCAGGCTACACGGACATAGTTGTGATGTAAAGAGTACAATTTTTTTCACATTTTAACCCCATTTTTGCCTTAAGATTTGATGGCCGTGTTGAGAGACCCGCATCAGGGCTCAATTTCACAAAGCCCTAAGATTCATCTTAAGTTGTCAGTATCACCACAGTGATTTGTATTGAGACATCACTCTTTGCTAAGCAATTAAAACTGATTCGCAGTTATTAAGATCAATCGCATCTCTTTGTGAAATCAAGCCATGGCTTGTGCTGACAGCACACATTGAGCTGAGGTTGAACAAAGTCAAAATTTACCATTCGTTTGCATATGTCCTTTGGTCGCTCGTGCTTGTGGGTTTTGTGGTACTCGAAAAGCGCCATCTTGGCCACTGATGGGGTCTTCACGACGTCAGGACGAGGGTGATCGTGGTGGCCTTTAGACTGGAATACAACCACGGCATCTAGATTTAGGGAAACAGAAACGTACTTGTAAATTTGTTTTTCTTGAAAGAGGAGGTGGATAAGACAAAAATCACAACGGGGAAAATAAACATCATCAACCCTCCTACTGTTTGACCACTCAATACCATCCACTGCGGTATTGAATGATGCCGCCCTGCAATATGGTAATCGTGTGGTGAATGTGTCTACACAGTACACAGTCAACCCTCCTACTGTCTGACTGTTCAATTTCATCCACTGTGGCATACGCAGATGACGTCTCAACAGATGACGTCTCAAGACGGATTTGTGTATTTGGCTATTTTTTTGCATTGACTTTTATGTGTGGATTAAATTTGTTTTGTTACTACAGTTATGTTCAATATTCACTTAAACAGTGTACATTCCCAAGTTTTTTGGGTTTTTAATGATTTAAGTTTCTGGCTTTATTAGTAGTATTTAAGCACCTACTGCTTAAGAGTTAATGATCAGATTTCTCCTGATGACAATCAAAGCACACTGATCGAAACGTCGAGTTGTCAACCAGCTCATACAGAGATTTACACATGGTGTCACTGCAAACCTCACTTGATTGATGGTAAGACTTGACGCGACAGAATATAAAATGAAGTCGAACAAAAACATATTTTCAAATATTCATTATCTTTTCACAAAGTGTACAAGCTACTGAATATTCATGTTGTTTTGTCCAATCTGATTGGACCTCCTTGTGCTCACCTGTTACGCGCCAGAAGTGGGTGACTGGATAACCGTTCTTGCCGGTGCATGCTACGTGGTAGAGCTTCCCGTCACAGCCGGGCCGGGGGCATTTCTTGTCGGCCTGCTTGCGGCGCGCACGGTCAGACGTGGCCGGTCGGACCGTGATGATGTCCCCGCTGGGGCTACGGCATGACCTGCTGCACACAAACACCCCTGCAGAAATACAAACGAGATTCGGACGTCAATTATCATTCAAGAAGGTCACATAAAGACAAATGCCCTTACATTCATTTAATTATACATTTTCTTTGATTGAAAGTTCGTGTTTACTTCTGGACCGCTGGAGGTCGCGCAAGGGTAGGGCTGCTCGCTAGAGAACGAACGGGGTTTGACTTCAAATAATGATACATTTTAAAAACAATCGCTGTGTTTTGTGCTGCGCCACAGTACAATAGTCATCAAATAATCTTAGAAGAGACAACCCCTCCCCCAATATAATAACCAAAGACCAATTAAAAATACCCAAAATGCAGGGGGGATAAAAAGCAGAAGAAAAGAAGAAGAAGAAGAAGAAGAAGAAGGAGAAAAACCAACAAAACCACCAACAAAACCTGACCGTACGTTAAACATAAACGATTAAAGAATAGCAACATATTTTGTTTGATTATGTTTTCGTAACGATGTCACTGTGAAGCGATTCATTAGTTTAATTGTTATATCCCGTTTAAAGGCAAAGTAGCCCATACCTTTCGTTGTTGGTACCGTTCAATAATTGTTTTAATTCTACGTAAATGTCGATATACAATAAAACTATAACCTGTGACAATTTCATTTCAGAAGGTGGTAGTGTTTTTGAAATATTGCTTTAAACTTAATCAACATTAGCGTTCATGTGTTTCGCAACGTCACTAGTACGTCTTTCCGTAGACTTGCGAACATGTTTGATGATGAACATAAATTAGCTTGTAGTCGGTTCATTATTGGCCACAACTCCTTAAGTCACCAGTTCAAAGTCCACTGGCATGGATCGATTTAACGAACACTGGAGTGACATCTATTGAGCTCTGATAGCCTCATCAGATCTCGTCATATCTCGTCTGCGTGTATAAAAAACACACATACACACACATGCTCTGTTAGGATTTGTTGATGCGTGCACATTGATTTTTAAGCGCGGGAGAACGGTGTAGTTTGTTTTTTATTTATCTTTGGAACTATAAGCCGGCACGTGTTGGAAACTAAAGAGGCTGATTTTTGGGCCATGCCGCTGGCAGTACGTATGGCACATGTGTGCACACGCGCTGCACGAGGCGACGCGTGCCAGAAATATGTCAAGCCACTTATCTCGTTATTCGATGAAGTGTTGCTTATTTAACGAAGGGGGGGGGGGGGGGGTGCTAGAACTACGACATAGATTGACATATGTATTGGCGGTAGAGAGGTGTAGAACCTTTTACTTATGGTTTAAGTCGCTTTACGGTTTCTCAATTTGTGATTTGTCACGGTCATGAGGGAAACACGTCAATTCAACTACTCATATATCAAAGTAAAACGTCCACATTTATTTTTTCCCGAACAGAATGTCTGTCCCGCTTTTGCCTAAGTTAGGGCCTAAAAGCAAAACGGCACACAAAGAAAGCACTGCTTTATTCAACTTTTAATATCAAAATATGAACAAGGCATCGCCAGAATTAGTGTTTTCATTGGATAGGGGTGCAGCAAACATTTGAGGCAGTTGAGAGCCAACTTGAACATCAAACATTATCTATCGCAAATTTGTTTGTCAAACTAGTTTATAAATAAGACTTCAAAAACATCAAACAATGTGAGCTCATTCTGTTAGCAACTGCGAACGTGGTTATTCTTTTGCGAAGTATAGCGTGTCGTGGCTGAGCGGTTAAGAGCACCGGAGTCAAGCTCTGGTGTTTCTGATCAGCAGAGTGTGGGTTCAAGTCCCAGTCGTGGCACTTGTGTCCTTGAGCAAGACACTTAACCATAATTGCTTTGTCTTAAGGATAGGACATTAAGCCGTAGGTCCTGTGTACTAGGATTGGTAGTGCACGTTAAAAAACACAGAACACTTATCGTGGAAGATTAGAGACTAACCCCGGTGTTTTTTGGTTCACAAAGCAAGTGCCCTTGTTACATGTTTTCTCATGCTTGCATGCTACAGTGACTACGTTCACTTCTGAGGCATACATTGTTTCATTACGAGAAAAATATAACAATAATAATAATAAAGTCAAATGAATTTCATTTACTTTATTTATTCAAAATTCTTACTTCTTTTTTTTACTAGTCGGCAACGGAGCTGGGAAACAACACGTCTATAGGTAACGCCCGAAGAAAGCGCCAGAAATTAATACACTATTTGTCTGCACTACGGCAGTTTCGACCGACTTTTTTGTTTTTATACAAAGGCAGTTTCCCTCTCATTTCCAAGCAAGTGCTTTTCAAAAGCTCAGAATTGTTTTCTTTCCCTTTGTTAATGACATCTGCAACGCCTCCACGTCGGAGTTTTACAGCTCTCTTCTCTCTCACGAGAGTGCTCTTGGCTTAATTTGTTGTTCCTTATTCGTCTGTCAGTTGGCTTTCAGACTGCCTATTGAAACACTGCGTTGTCTCTTTTTACATTGTCGCTGACCATCATAAACAAATGAAGAAGACGAAAGTAAAAAGCTTTGATAGATAAAGAGACCCCTTCTATTTCGTATCAAATGGGATCTTTGTTTGAGGATCTCTCCGGCCGGGCCATTTTAATTCGTCCATCATTACACAACAATGCGCCGGGGGACCTTGATTGTTATGACGCTCTCTTTTGTTTTGCTGCAAAATGGTTTTTCATAACCAGACTTAATAAAGTCAAATCTCGGGCGCGTATAAATTAATAAACGATTAGGAGAGGGTTACGCAATAGGCTGCCCTTACTTCAAACGGAATTACTCGCAGGTGCAGCTTGGCTAATGTGTACCCTGCCCAATCACTGAGGGGCCCCGCGTTTTTTTTGTCATGCGACGGGTGACATAATGGAGAAGATACAGCCCTGGCCAACACCCATTTTCCACAGTGGCAGCGTTTCCCCGCAAACCAGACTAGCTAAACCCGGGTGTCTACTGGTAATAATGCGACAACAAAAAGCTCCATTTATGCATTAGAAACTGCTCCAATTAACTTGAGAAATCAAGAAGTCAAACTTGCCCAAGTAGATTAATTGTGGAGGGGGGGGGGGTTGGTTGCTCTACATAATGTAGTTTTCAATAATGACGCGAATAAAAAGAAAGAAAAAACACAACAACAAACAACCAAACAAACAGGTGGAGAACGACAAAAGAGTTTACGGGTGTATGTTTCAAAGTTGGGCTACCGGTTGTTTCGGGAGAGTTTGCCGTAATGGTTGGATAGGGAAGGAATTAATGCATTCAAACTTTTAAAGCTGGGTTGCTATATCCCAATCTAGCGAATTGAATCAGGTGCAGAACACTTGTTGCGATGATCATTGTTATTAATTAATTAATTGATTATTTATTTATGTATTAATTAATTATTCAACAAATTTAATTGTAATTATTATTTTTTTTATCTATTTATTTCATTTATTCTAATTAATTTCATTTGACGTATTTATTAATTTCTATATGTATTTATTTATTTATTTAATTAATTATCTTAATTGTATTATTTATGTATTTATTTGTTTACTGGTTTATTTATGTTTGTATTTATTTATTTAATTTATTTATTAATTTCATTTATTTAATTTAGTTAATTAATTAATTGATTTATTCTTCATTACTATTATTACTTATTTTATTTTGGATATTCTTAATATTTGCAGTTGTGAGGGGTGGCGTGATGATGAACACATATTGAAATTGTTACACCGACTGTTCCCGTCAAACTAAGATGACAACCAAACGATCGAAACGTCACTAGATATAAGGACAGGAAATCACTGATACCGTGTAATGCTAAACACTCCCATAAATTATGATTGTTTTCTTTTTGCTTAAGCCTTCAAAATAAGTTCTCCACGGACACAAACAAAGCTTCTTTTTCTCTGCAACAAAACCCAACACATCTTTCGCCGTGGATTTCTGTCATGGTGTAAGCTTTGAAAATTGGACATGAATACCCCCTTTTAATATAATCCCCAAGGAGTGGGGGATAAAGTTGAGAAAATACACCTCAACAAATGTGTCTACAATCAACTTGGTGGTAAACATGGCCTAATGTGGCTCCTTTATGAAGACGTAGGGCTAGTTTGACACTGAGTGACGCACGGGGAATTGTATGTATGTGTATTGTGCAATATAAAAGTAATTATGCTCAAAAGCGTCAGTGTTGTTTACTTGAATCCGGTCGCTTCAGGCTCGGTTGCCGGTAAGTGAAAACAGAAAAAGAAAAAATAAACCCCACATTTTGGTTCCAGCATGAGTAGGCCTGTTTGTCCCAACTGGTCTTTCAGCTGGCAATACCGGTGTTCGTCACCAGCTTTCCCCAGTCGACCGGTGGTACTCCCCTTCCTTCACGGTCTGCTAGTCACCCCATCCCACCCCCTGCTCTCGATCCAGATGCCCCCTTTCAATTTGTCTTTTTTTTTTTTTTTTCCGTGCGTCTGTGTGTGTTTAAAAAAAAAAAAAAAAATGTGTACACAACAATGCTCATAACACGCAGTCGTAATTCTAGATAATTTTGTTTTCTTTAAAATTTTTAAATTCAGTTTACAAGGTTAAGCTTCAACGGCTGTGGCGGTTAGCTTACAAAAATGAAATGAAAAAAAAAAATCGGTACAAAACAGATGCGTAGCAAAAAAAAACCCCACCCATAAACAAAAAAAACCCAATGCCGATTTGGTATGAAAAGTGAAAGTTTGTTGAACTGCGTCGTCAATGAAGTACGAAAATGCAATGAATAATTAAGTGAGGAAAAACATGTCAAGTAGAGAGCTGTTTGGTTGAAGGACAAATTAGTACCCGATTGTTTTAAGTTTTAAATTTATTTTCATATTTTATACAAAAGCTAAGTTAATTTTGGTCTTATTTATTTTACCACATTTGGGCGGTTCAGCTGTTTGCAATTAATTTTTTTGATCCAAGTTGAAAATGTCCCAATACATATTCGAAAAATTACACAAAAACAAATACTGTCTCAATGAAGAGGTTAACAAAAAAAATCCACAAGAAAACATACAAGTCAATAAAACGCTCAATGATTATGAATTGGTTAGAACAAACTAATAAAAGCTTGAAATTAATCTCAGTGAAAGTGCGGGTTCAACAAAATCAATACGACTGAATAACGGCTGATTTGGAGAGTGGAGGGATTTCACGCCGGACCATTCAGCAGACAAAATGGCATCTTCCGGACAGGACGGACGTGGCGTTGTAATCCGGATGTGTTAAAGTGTATTGTGTGCTCCGGACGTAGGACCGCTGCCCATTCAGCTCCACACACAGAGTGGACGTCAAAGCCGGCGAATCTCGCTTTTTAAATTTTTTATTATGTATTATTATACAATAATCGAACTCTGTAGCACGTACGCCAGCGTAGCCGTATAATCCCTTTCACTGAGCCCTATAGTACCCGGCGGTACAATGGCCCACCGACTATAGCAGCCCGCTCGATCCTCGTTGCCTATTCTTCACCTGCCCCCTGGCCCCCAAAGTACGGTTAAGCCCATCTAAGTCAATCAATGAAAGTGAAAGGGGGTAAACTATATTCGTCTGGGTATAACTAACTCTCTATTTAATTCATATTCAATTGTAATTAGTTTGATAGAACATTAAAAAAAAAGTGGGGGGGGGGAGGTAAAGCCGTTCAACACACCGAGAGAAAGAGAGAGAGAAAGAGAGTGAGAGAGAGAGAGAGAGAGAGAGCGATCGTCATAATTAAAGTACAATTCGATCAAAATTATATATTTTTATTCTGAGATAACTAGACCCCTACCCATCTGCTCTTAGGCGTAAGATGCAGGGGAAAGAGTGGGGGCAACTGCCCTCCAAAATTCGGGCAAAACAGTAGGGGAAATTTGGGCACAGCAACAGGGGAAACAAAAATTACAGAGAAAGCAAAAGGCGCTTTTTATCTGGTAATAGAAGTTGGTACCTTTGATCTTATCTGTGTAGGGATATTAACCCCTCTGCTTGGCTCCCTGCTTTAACCAAAGAGGACCACTTACACCCATGCATCTACCTCAATTCAATGTAGTCTAATAAGTTAATTTCTATATGGATCTAAACTGCCCTCGTTTTAAGGGGTTTAAAAATGCAAACAAATACCCACCGCCGCCACCCTCCCCCCTCCCCAAAAGTAGCGGGTCCTTGCGGCACAACAAGGGCCTTGTCTATGGGCAACGGTCCGTAAAAGCGTCTGTTTTTCCTTGATCAATTTGTCATCTTTTTCCACGCGTCCCTTACCCCACCAAAGCCTCACTCTATTGCCACCGGTTTAGCCCAAATTGCCATAATAAGCATTAAGTATTTTGTCCACAGCGACAGACGCGTGCCTTTTTCTGTTTTTTTGTTTCTTTCTTTTCATTTTTTCACCACACTCTCTCCCTCCATAATTTCTTTGAATTTTGCACACAAAACGTACAAAAGAATTAACCCAAAATATCTACACAATAGTTTTGTAAGGTTGGGCTCTCAAACGGCCCGTATAGTTGATAGCAATTACCAGTTCCTTTGCCCAATTATCGATCTTATCCATTATTTTCTTTCAGTAATGTTTTAATTTTAATTCTGGAAACTTGCCTTTGAAGACCTTCGTCGACTAAAAAAAAACAACAACCCCCCCAACCCACCCAAAAAACAAAAACAAACATCTGCTTTAAATGGGTTGCCAACAATTACGAGCTAAAACAATGATCCTTTCCAAAAATGTGGGTAGTTCTAACATTTAATAGAAAAACAAACATTAAGAATAATACAATATCGGTTTTTGTTTGTGTGTGTGTGGGTTTTTTAAAGTTAAAAATCCAAAACAGTAAATCTTTAACTAGAAACTTTGGGCGCAAATTTAAAAAGTGGGAACCCAAATTTAGATCCCGTTGTAAACAGTAATCCCCAAATAATGATGCTACCAATGATTTTTCATAGCGTGTAATCCACCAACATTGAGCGTCATAATACAATTCGAGCCCTCTGCTTATGTTCCAAAACAAACCACAGCTCTGAAGGTTACAGACAGCATACGTGTTGATAAAATTCTCTTTTTTTTATGGAGAGAATTTTACACTCTCAGAAAATCTTGTCCGGAGCGACGGTCGCCACGTGCAGCCGACACCTACGTGAATAAACACCGGTATTAGTGGCAAACAGCCCCGGCGCAAGGCCGCAAGTCAACGCCCGGGGCATATACGATCAAGTGGCACGGGTCGGTAACAATACTGCGCGCACGCTGAGCACGACCGACTTGCGTCTGTGCGTACGGCTAGTCGGAGGCGGCTGTCCGTCACCATTGTCCATCTTTTCCTTCAGGTACAGTAATATTTAACCCCCCCCCCCGAAAAAAATTTGTAGAATATTTTAAGAGAGAAAAAACAACAACACCTTGAAACATCAACATCAATGGATGTGACTAGATTTGATTTATATGTGTGGTAACTCGTGTGTCAAACCACCGAATTGTGTGACTATTAAATAACAATGTTTGGTTATAGATAGCTTTGATTTTGGCGAACTCAATACTGTTGCAAAGAGTAAGCCTTCATTTTGTCCGTCACCACATATCGACTCCCACTTTCTTTTCTTTAATGGAGTATTTACCTTAGGTAATAAAAATTAATGACCATCAAAACTTACTTGGTAGAAACGACCCCCTTTGAAGTAGTTTGAGAGAAAGGGGTAATGTGTTCATCCCAAAATTTGAATATGAGAAAGGCTTCAGGCATGAAGCCTTTCTCAGGATTCTGAAAGCGCACAATTTTTTTCTTTCATTATTTTCTTGCAACTTCGATGACCGATTGAGCCCGATTTTTCTCAGGCTTGTTATTTTATGCATATGTTTGGATACACCAAGTGAAGATACTGGTCTGTGAAAATTACCACAACTATACCCTGCATTTAAGACAAAACTGCTGTGATTGGCTGATTACGAACATATCTTTCTACTTTATATGGTGTTTTTAACTCGCCATGTATTCAACTTTTCAAACGTTGTCCGATTAGTCAAAAGCTCTTAAGACAACAACAAAGCATCGTTATTATTATTATTATTTTCAAGGGAAAACCCAAGTCGAGTTTTAAACTAACACATCCACTCAACGGTCAATCCATCCTTTTAGTAAAACATTCGTTGGTCATGTTTGACTCAAAAAAAGCGCCAAGCAGGTTACATTTTGTCCAGGTTTTTGTTTAAGTTTTATTTTCATTCTCGACTCCGAACCCAGTAACATTTGTGTTGTCGATCGGACCATAGGCACAATTTCATAGAGCTGCTTAAGCATGAAGAGAAGCTAAGCACAACAAATGTATGTTTACCAATAATAAGAGCAGAAAATATTAAGCAATTTTTTTTCATGTACAAAGTTGATTCAAATCACACGGTATAGCCCCAAGAAATGTTCGAACCCTGTTGCACGTACTCTTGCGCGCGGTCTTATTTTATTGGGCCCGAGTGTCCAGTGGTACATGTCTAACCGACTAGCCGCCCGCTCGATTCCCGTTAGCCTTCTTCCGTTCAGCTGTTCAACTGTTTCATGCTCAATGTTGTTTTGTTGTGTTGTTTGAACATGTCATCAGTAAAAAAGTAACATGGAGGTGTGAGTATTTCGGATAAAAAAAAAAACTTACCCAGGCATGACTTTTTAAGCACTTTCTTGTTGTGGTTGTTGGTGTTTCGCATCGCCCATCCACTCAGATGTTTACGGGCGTCAGCATCCTTTGGATGGTACCGGAGGGCGGCGTCTCCGTCAATCCACTCCAGGAAATCGTCAAACTGGAAAACAGAGAAGACAAGTCCATTCGGTTATCAAAGGTGCGGTATATGTACGGCCGTGTTCAAATGAACGGCTTTTGCAGTGGCTTTAACAAACCGCAACAGCCGTAGCCGAAATCGTTTGATTAAGACACAGCCAAATGTGCCATAACATAGTGACAAAATGAAGCCCCAGACCGCATGAGTGATTTGTCAACAAATACTTCTGTAAATCAAAGATCTGAAGGTCGTGGCGTTTGAGGGTTGTTGAAAAAAATGGTCCCAATATTGTGCCCGGAGACCGTCTTTCTTTTTTTTAGTTTTAAGGACTTTTGGAGTTTAGCCTACTATACCTGGAGAAATTGCCATATTATTGCTCGCCTAGGGCTCCCTTTCCAAGATGAAGCATGGCTCGTTTATTCGTTTGGGGGTGGGTCATATTTTAGACGAGCACAGCTCAAAGATTGATAGGCTATAGTCCCCAAATGTGAGCAGGAAAAAAGGGAAGCTCAGTCTACTTTACAGCCTCGATTGACGTTACAAAATGTTTGAATAATAACATTAATAAATAAAACGTACACACACGCACATGTTTGTAAATGATACAAACCGAGGACACCCCTTCGTTCTCCCATTTTGACTTGGCCGTTTTTAAAGCGACGCCCCCTCCCGTTGGTTTTGTACACGAAAACACACCGTGGACTGTCCCCACTGTGTCATTTCCCCCGGATCCCGTTTGTTAAGTTCTCGGTTTGAATGCGTAAACATGTTCAAAATTCCGCTAGTAAACACCCCGTCTCCCCCGACCCCCCCCCCATCAAGCCCCAGTGGTGTCAAACACGTGTAGGAACAATCTTTTATTGGAACTTAATTTCTTTGCGGTCTGGTAATAAATTTAGGTAATTACTTCCTGATGCAACACGCCTAGCACATAATTTGTAGTTCAATTGAAATTTTAATATCTAGAAGGTTTTTAATAAGAACAAATTGTTATCGTACATTTTTATGAATGTCTTTACATCTTTGGGTATTTGTTGTCCTTTATTTCTTTGTGTACAATTGATAAATATAAACTCTTTATCTCTGAATATTTCTTTACTTTTGATTCAATACTCGAGAACTTATCATTATATGCTTATTTATACTAGATCTCTCAATTGTTTTTCTTTCATGATAATATAAGTGGTCAATTTGATCTATTTTATCATTTTTATCATGTAAATTCAAATTGTATTAGCCCTCAAGCTGCACGATTCAATTCAAATCTCTGAGCAAAATGTTAAGCTCCAATTTGAGACAAGTTGGCATTGTAACAGTCGTTAGCATTTTACTCTGTGCCACCGATCGTTGATACAGAATAGTTGACAAAGTATATTAATTGCAAACAAAGTTTTGTAAACTTACAGAAAATACCAGGACTTAGAAAGAATTACTGTAACACTCTTGTCAATACACACTAAGATCTGATTTCCCCCTCAAAGTCGTGAGATTTGTTTAAACAATAAAAAAAAAGTTTTTCTGTGACACGGCATTGATAAATTAATGGGATAACATGGTTTGCAGATGAGCTTACGATAGAAGCTTGTAAATCACCCGCCCCACCCCCACCAACACCCCAAAACCCGACAGCACAAACTGACTGTACCATTTCGCTGACTAAATTAAAATCTAATTTGTCTCTTTTTATACAAAACTATTTCCTCACAACTAACCTTATCTATACGCATTTTCTTCTGCTTTTTGAAGTCGTCTCTGTCCCCTGCCTTGTTGTTCCTGCTGCTTGCCCGCCTGCTCGACCAGCGCGTTGCGGTGGTGGTGGTGGTCTTGGTGGTGGCCGTCTCCGCAAAACTTCCTCCGCCGTTCGTGGCTGCTGAAGATGTTGCCGGGGTACAGTTTGCTCTCTGGCAGGCGACCTGTTGCGCGTCAGACTCGCTGCTGTTGCCCGTCTCTTGGTGAGGTCCAAACCCCTCGAGTGTGCCTCGTTCCACTTGCTCCATGCCCCTATATCTGCTCCGAGCCCTCTGCAGAAGAACATGATGGAAAGAGAGCAAACAATAGGACAAGGGATCGGTTTATTCTTTAGAATCTATGAACTATTGTTCAGTTCTGTTGGCAAGGCACGTGCTCGGTGACCCGTTGAGTTAGCACCAGGCACGCGAGCGGGGTATTGTCCTGCTCGCGTGCCCAGTGCTGACTCCACTGGTTACCGAGCACGTGCCCAACCAACAGGCAACGCCTATCTTGTTGACTTGTAACTTTGTTTGAATGACTTCTGGCAAATCAGAGGCGATGCTTTCTTTTCAATGAACACTGTTTTTTTTTGACACCACTTTGGGTTAGGCTGGCTTTCATATTCGTTAGCCACGTTGGTGGAAAAAACGGAACACATTTTTTCGAGTTCAATAGGTCCCAGCGCCTCGTCCAAAGGCACTGGGATGGGCTGACGTAAACCCATCCGATCATACTCCATGAACTATTGACCCCCAGTTATCTCTTTCTGCTCCCGAAAGATTCAACTATCAATAATAATGTAGATCTATTGTGTAAATCCACCGCAAACATTTATTGCCATTCTTCGCCTTGTAATAAAAATACGGCTCGATCGCATAATTCTTCTTACTTGTTTAAAAAGATCGTTTACATTTATACCCATGGCGCCTCCATGCCTCCATGATTTGGCAAATATTGATTTAAAACCCCCTTTTTTGTTTCAGCAAGGTTATGTGTGACATCAAGTCCGTGTTGCAAATTAACTGCTTTGGGTGGTGCTGGCCGGATCGCTGTAAAAGCATATTCTTCAAAAAGTCTCTACTACAATGGCCATAAACCAAAGCCAAAGTCGTTTGATTCGAACATAGCCTCGAACCACTGTGGCCCCGGTTCGATTCCCAGCTATGGCCATAATGTGAGTAGAGTTGTGCGTTGCTTCTCTCTTATACCGCAAGGGTTTATCTCTAGCCCCCGTCAGTTTTGCTGCGTCCGGGAAAAAAAACCCCCATCAGTTTCGATCTCTGGCTGCACTCCGTGGTCATAGTTCGACCGTGGCTGACTGCCAGAGGCGCCCTTGCATGGCTGCGGCTCAACACGTTGTAGCCACGTCCTTCGCAAAACTCAGCTTCTCAGCTGGTAGTGAAGGGTGATTATCTACCCCTCATTCGTGACTTAATGTATACTTTCAGTTCCGATTGTAAACAAGCCAAAACAATTCAACAATTCACTAGACAAACAAGGGAACGCTTTTATACCGGCAGGTTTCCGGAAACAAACAATTAAGATAGACGCAGCAATAATAATAGAAGACAAAACATTGAGAAATTCTATAGAGATTTTTTAACATCAAACTTTCGTATTGTACGAATACCACTACGATGACAAACACAGCATTCCATTGAAAATGTTCTACTTTCATTTCGAAAGACAATTTAGAATGAACTTGAAACAACCTCTACACAAATACTGGTATGATGTTGTTTGTCGTACCCCCACCCCACACCCCATAGACGGTAAAACTGATTGCCAATGGTGTATCAGGCACGCTTATTTGATGTACAGCATTTAAAGTGAACGTATTGTACACGTTTGGTAATCACTCTTAATCAAATCTTACTTGTTTTTAGAAGTACAGCAGCTTTCGATAGTATAAAACATTTTCAGAACTATTTCATTTAGAAGTAATGTGGTTACATTTTTATCCCCCCAAATTTAAATCTGAGAAACGTTACTGTAAGATAAGTTTATCAGATGATGTATTTCAATTACGGGTTATTCTTCCCGCGTGGACACAACCGCTCTAGATTTTCGTCAACATCTCGAAAACGCTACCACCTTTTGAAATGAAATTTTCACATGTTAGTTTTGTTGTATCTGTGTACATTTATACAGGATTAAAACAATCGAACGGTTCACAAAGGTATACGTTCACTTGAAAAAAGAAATTAGTGTGAACTTCTAAACGGCCGTGAGCCTACTATCTCACCGCACGAGTGTGCAACATTGGACGTTCAGTGTCATCTAAAAGCAGGGCACGCGCATGGTAATTGTTAACGACAAGCATTCTGACTTGTTGTATCCTACTAACGTATGCATACAAATAACAAACCTGTGAAAATCTGGGTTCAATTGGTCATCGAAGTTGCAAGAAAATGATGAAAGAAAACAACACCTTTGTTGCATAAAATTGTTGGGGAGTGAAAAATACGTCTTTATCTAGAACTAGTGTCGTTTCTAACAATGTTTTATAATATCAGCAGCTTTGCAGAGTTCCTTCCAAGTGGGGAGTGGGCAGGGGCAAGGGTTCTGAGTGGCCGAAGGGAAGGGGCTGCCCCCTCCTTAAGACACCCTTACAGATATTTCATTCACACACCGTGTATATGGAGTAATGAAGTCATAGCCCATAGAGGAACATTAATGTTGTATTGTTAACATAGCCGAACCGTGTTGCAAGGAATGCAAACTTAAACAGTCAGTGAAAGTTTATAGGCCTCACGCTGTTTTCGGTGTTAAACCGAATTGAAAACACAGGCGTGCGAATCGGTGGCGATCATTCACCCTGAGATTAGAGCTGCTTTACTGCCGTCAAAACAGAAGCACTGTTGACGAAATGCATCCCATATGGGAATAACTACCCTGCGTCCCATACTAGATCAGTTAACATTCAAGGCGAAGTACATCCTAAAAAAACCCAACCCCTCCCTGGTCAGATTTGACCCTGATTCCGGGTCAGAATTGACCCGGATTCCGGGTCAGAATTGACCCTAATTCCGGGTCTCAGGAGGCCTGACTCATTCTTGGGTCAGTACGAACCAAACCTGTGTCAAACTGACGCAGAATCCGAGTAAACATACAAACAAACAAACAACCCAACAAACAAACAAACAAACAAACAAAATAACAGATTCCCAGTCAGCCTGACCCAGAAATGGGTCACGTCCCCAGGGATCCAGCATCCGGGTCAATTCTGACCCGGAAATGTTTAGCGTATCTTTTTTTTGGATTGAGGAAATTTAACTCCCACCTTCTAGCTCCGTAACTAACACACCGTTGAGATCAAAACCTGTAAACGTTACGTCTCAATTCGACAGCGAGCAGCGAGAGCAGCGATTTATATGAAAGCTTATTTCGCTTGCGGCAATACAAATAAGCAACGGTGACCTACAGATCCTTCAAATGCTATTTCTCGACTATGATAGTTTTCAGCTGGAAATATTTCTCTCATGGGATTGGCACTGATTGGTATGAACTTTGAGCTTTCAGACTGACACTATTGTTTCGATAATTACCTATATAATTATTTAAAATTAGAGATATTGTACAGGATCGGTAGAGCTAACACAACAGTCCCAGACAGTGTTTACGTTTTGTGTGATCAACCATAAACATGAAATAACAAACCTGTGAAAATTTGGGCTTAAATTCGATGGGCGAGTCGGGAGAGAATAGTGAAAAAAAACCATGCACAATTTTCAGCATGTGAACACAATGTCCTTAATTGTGGTTAACAACAACAGAAATCAGCTGTTGCGCTTTTTTTCAGATACAGCTTTGTCGAAAAGGCTATACTTCAATTCAAAGGGAAAATAGTTCACAGTAAAAATGGTTCTAGTATGAACTTCATAATCAGTAAGCTTTCAGACTAAAATTAACCGATGCCATGGTTTTTATCCTCAAAAATCCCGTGCGATACCTAAAGAAAAAAAGAAGAAGAAGTTTTCTTTGGTTTTACTACTCATGTAATTCGCTACGTTTTTAAGGGGAGATGGGCTAATAAAATAACCCAAACCTCCGAGTCACCACTTGCTGGGTACCCATGGGTCGCCAACAAGCTGAGCACGGCACTCTTTTTTTGTACAGATGTACCAAACGTTGATAAGTTTGTAGTATCGCAACCCCCCCCCCCCCCCAATAACTCCTTGGTACTTCCTCCAGACAACTTGAGACAATTATGTGTACGTGCTCCCTTGAATTAAGCAGTGTACGCGTCCCGCGGACAGCTGCCTCGATAAAATCACAAAACTAATAAAAGAAACATCGCAAAAAGAAAAAGAAAAAAAAAGCTCTTTGGCTTTCAGCCGGGGAAAAAAACACAACAAAAAAACCTTTGCCACTGTTCTCCTATAGTCTAGGAGGTATTGTTACGACCCATCTATAAGCAGAGAAGCAAGACGTTTTTCTCTTTCACAATCAGTGTTTTTGGATTGTCCGGAGCGTCTGGAGTGGCCGGTCTTCGTGAAGGATCTCGCGGGGGACAAAAGCCACCAGCCACGGGCAAGGAAATCTCAAGAACCACTTGAAACTCGCTTCTTGGCTAATCACAGGCTACGCTCTCAGTCTGCGATTCTACCTCCACAACACAGACACCCACAAACTCATCCTTGGAATGCACAATGATTGAAGTCAACACTTTGACGGCATGAATGGGGTGTGTTCCTATAAAGGGTGGTTTGTTTCCACCAGACGAAAGCAAACATTGTTTAAAATGTCGCTACTGGGCTTTAAAGGCTTTGTGTGTATGTTAAGGGGATTCAACGTGATTCAACAGGCCTAACGAAGTTACTGGATTTTGGGAGTTAGATCCATTGAAGCAGGGCTAGAAGAATAAAGGCAGTAGGCCTACCCTCAATTCAGCGAATTTGTTTTATAGTCTAATCCTTTTTTTGGTCTCGGCGACCAATCCAGTCTGAACTGGTTGTTGTGCGCATTAGAGACTAACAACAGTTAATCAAATTCTGGCGGCACGCGAGACAAAACACGCGACCTGTGCCATGGATGTGCTTGCAGTAACCGCAGAAAAGACGATGATAAAAGTAAAACAACCCACAAAAAAACCCAAACAAACACAGATACTTAGCTGACATTTATAACAAACCGTGTTCATGTGTATAATTTTACAAACTATTAAAGGTAAAGAGCAATATTGGCTGTTGGAAAACGAAATTGCATTTTCATTCTATAGGCAGATCATTATTAACTAAATGCTATACTCAATCCTCTGAAGATCGTCGCCAATCACTCTCCAATTCCTTCACGGAAATGACTCTAAAAGGCGGGGTGTAGGTTTGATAATTGTCAAAGACCAATATCCTCATTTGGTGTGCCCCAACATATGCATCAAATAACAAAGCTGTGAAAATTTGGGCTCAATTAGTCATCGAAGTTGCAAGAAAATAATGAACGAAACCCCCCCCCCCAACCCCCCCCCCCCAACATACCCTTTTGCATAGAATTCGAAAAAAGAGAAGAAAAAAACCACGAAAAAGGATTTGTCATGAATTTTCCTAAGTTTGATTAAGAACACAAACGAGATGTGAGAGAATCCACAATTGTAGAAACAAACAACCAAATAAATCAATGAATCAATTAAAAAAAAAAACCCACCACTTATATGTTAACAAATATTACCTCGATAGATCTATCTCATCAGTAATGTTTTTTTTCTGAGGGCCTGAAAACTCGAACAAATATCAACATGTTCAGTCCGTGACAACGGACCCTACCTAAAGCGTCAGGGTATACGAGTTCCACCCCTCAATTATTACAAACCGTCACTCTACAAGCCACGTGGAACCACTGCTGCGTAAGTCACCAAAGACCCCGGATTATCTCGAATTAGCAATCAAACAACGGCTCTCGAAACAACACCTCAGAACAATGTCAATTAATTTTGTGTGTGCGGATCAGCCCGTGTTTGTTTACCCTGCCAGCACCACCCCGCATGCTTAGCTGATTTCGCCCTCTCATTGACGGAGGCTCACAATAGACTGTGTAGATCGCAACTTATTCGCGATATTTGACGTAAACAACCGCACCTTCCAACAACAACAGAAAAAAAGGTCTGCTACCTCTCATTAGTTTAACCATGTATTTGAAAAGCTGGCGCGTGGCGTGCGGTTCCGGCACGCGACATCTCTAATGAATAATTCAACAATGAAAAATACATTAATGTGGTTTTTTGTTTTCCCAGCAAGAAAGTGTATAGCAGGGTTCGAATTGTTAAAAATCTATCAAGCAAAAATAGAGTAACTCAATGGAATCCTTTATTTGTATTCATTTATTTATTTAATGTTATTTTTAAATAATTTGTTTGGGGGTGGGTGGGTGTATGGGGGGGGGGAGGGGGAGAGGGACTGTTAAACGAAGCGAATGGTTGCGTCCTTTTCAGTTTTGTGAAGTATTTTTCTGTGTTATGCAAATGAGTTGCATAAAAAAAAAAATTAACATTAACCGAGTCAACAGATTTCGAACAAGCGATTAATGACCGAGTTGGTATTTTGAAGGGTTGGTGAACACCGGCACAGTTATGATTCTCAATTGAATTGTGACAGAACACCGTCTCCTGTAACCATACCTTATAAGACGTGTATGGTCCTGAGATAGAAACTCCTCTTTTATTTTTTTTGGGGGGCGGGGTAACCAGGAAGCAAATTGTTCTTTGAGAACTTGTCTTGCTATTTCTTTTACTGTCGCGGAGTAGATTTAGGAATTTGGAGGGCTTCTTAGTTCTGAACTTGGAACTGTCCTGAAACTGCTACCTGGGCGGAAGGTAGGAAGTCGACCGGACCTACTTCTTAAACTTGTAGTCGCTACAAATCAATTTATTCATTTTAACATCACCAGCCACGACTACAGACCTATACCTTTTACGGGCACAGCTACATTTAAAAAAGAAAAGAAATGTCTAGTGCTGAAATATATTACATGGAAAATGACAGGTTATAGAATAAAATATGTATCTCAATGAAACAAATAGGCTCGAGTGTACTGTGAGATTTATGACAAACGTACACCCCTCTCAGACACAAAACAGCTGCTGAAACTTTGTCTATCAATCCACAGTATACCAAAATACTGTGTTACCCATCACCCCCCCCCCCCTTCAGTCACAACACTGGCCACTTATACACCTCCAAGTCAACACTTCATCCCCACTCTCCTCAATTCGACACAGTCATACCACCATTATAAATCCTTCAAATCTCCTGCTTATCTCACAGGTGAGTTTCGCGTATTCTGTGTCCTATGTCATGGCTCTGCTTACCGCCGAATTCTGCACTTGCGATCACCATTCTTCGTTTACGGGGCAAGTAAGTGCATAATTTCTGCGCTAGCTGTGTGAGCTAAGAATGCCTAGTTACGCGGAGTACGCACACGCGCACAACTCAAAAATTCCCTGCTTGCCTGTGAAATACGTTCGACGTATAAGCACGGAATTCCCTGCTTCCGTAAGCACCGATTCTTTGAGTTGGCACTCCCCGTTTCGGACTTTCGAATCGTGTACGCCATATGTACACTTCGCGAAAATACAAACGAGACGTCAACATCTCGTTTGTGTGCTGCGTGGATGTTTCCTCGGCGCTCCGTGATTTACACTCACTCCCGCACCTCCCAACTGAGTCAAACAATAACGGTTTTTCCTCAGTTACACTACCGTGAGGGAGGCAACTCACCACTGCGTGGCTCGTTCAAGACGCTACTGCGTCTTGTTAGATGACGCACGCGCAGAACATGATGCAACATACTCGTCGGTGTATGTTGGTCACTTCGGGACTCCATACACTGCCTTGAGGCCGATCGACTTGCTCGGTCCGCCCACGTCTCTCACTGATTACTCAAATTTTGTGGCTCACTTCTCCTTGCAACGGGGTAAACTCAGCTGCTCACATCACAATGTCACAACGTAATAAAGGGTCGCAAATGACGACGGGAGCGTCCATACCCGCAAAAAAACCCTAAACAAAAAAAATGGAGAAAAAAAACCCCAACAAAACAAAGCAGATAATTAAAATGCATGGGAGCCCTCCACGTGTTTATCAGTCAATGAAAACGAGTCATTTTTGTCATTGGCCCGCATACCCAGTGCTAAACAGCGGTGCTAACAAAAATGTGCGGGTAAAATCTCCGAAAAAACAGGCATTGTTTGCTTTACTTGTCCATGCAAATAAAGTTATACCATTGTCCGAAAGGAATAAAATTAAATAGAGGCTCAGGCCTTTGTGCGTGTTCCGATCCTCCACCCCAACAAGTTTTCTTGGACAACAAGTTGGAAGCTTAATGAACATGGGTGTGTGTGGGTGAAATTAGGACACTTATTGGGAGGCTAGCCGTTTTTATCTCGCGGCTGGGAAGCTGAATTGCGAAGGACGCGGCTACAACGTGGTCGAGCCCGCAGCCTTGCGACGGGCGCCTACGGCACATCAACCCACCAAAAAGCACAGCCAGAGATCGAAAGTGCTTGTTTTTCCGGAGGGAGGAAAACCAGAGGGCATGGAGGAAAATAGTCTTATGGCAGAGGAGAGAACCAGCGTACGCTCAGGCACTGTCTTAGCCGGAAATCGAACCAGGGCCACAGTGGTGAGAGACGAGCGCTCTTCGCACCATAGCCACCCACGCCAACCACAGCATTCATCAATCAGTTTGTTGGCAGTTGCCCCTCAGGGCAAATTCTAAACTAATAAATGACGAAATCACTAAAGAAAACCCAAACACCCAAACAATCACTCCAATAAAAAAAAATCATAAAATAAATAAATAGTTAAATATAGGTAAATACAAAATAGCTTAACCAGTCAAATGAAATGAAATGAAAGAAAATAAAAAATGCTGAATGTCTCTGAATGATCATCACAGATTTATTGAACATGTTCCTGAACAAGATTTCAATCCCCCCTCTTTCACAACAGGCGACCCTCTTGCGGTTTCATTCACCCATCGGGTTAATCACAAGGGGGCATGGGGGCGTTAGAGACGGACGTCCCGTCAATGTCTAATTCCACCTCGATCGATATTTCTAAAGCTCCCCCCCCCCGGGATGACAAAAAAGTTGGTGGGTTTAGGGAAGGATTTGTTGGTTTTATCTGGTAGCAGTGATCCTAATTGGAAACAAGAACCTCCGGGTAAAATCGCCTTAATCCGTGCGTCAATCATCTCATGTCTTGTCCCCTTAATCATAACGGTTTTGTAAACGTGAACGCGAGGACTTAATGTGGTATAACCAGACTAACGTTATTACACTCTACGGCAGTGAAGGTAAATTACGACAAGTCTCTCGATTCGCTAAGCAAAAGTAGAAGGCCCCCGGTTTCCATGTCATACTCAAACACAAGACAAGTTCTGGGCCCAGTTTCAAAGGACTGCTAAGCAGAAAACATTGCTTAAAGTTCTTTTCTTCGCAGCGCAACTAATCAATACCAGTTACATTTAGTACATCTAAAATGGAATTTTAGCTGGTAACCTTAATCCGGTAAGCATAATTTTGTTGTGCTAAGCAACTTTTTATGCCCACGCAGCTCTATAAAATTGGGCCCAGAACTTTAGGTAGTCCTACCTGGACTGTCCGTATCTACTCCGATATACCATGACCGATATGAGGCACTGGATGTCCCCCCAAATGATCCCGCAATCTGTTCCTCAGATAAACTCCATGGCAGTAAAATCGCAGACAGAATAGCCACGATTTCTATCAAGTCCGGTCGTAAATGATACACGCTTTTGTTTTAAGGACGAGTCGGAGCGTTCTTGTTTGGACACGCTGTTAAAATTCCAGCCCCATCTTTGTAGCGATACCACTGCCACGTTACCTCTCCATTCGGGCGAAGGGCGCGGACACAACTTTTTAAACCCGTCCCATATTGGAATTAAGGTGATACTAATAATGGTTTATTGAGTGAAGAGACATTGCAAAGAGCAAGTATTTTCCCCACACTCCCTTATTAGACATTATAAATTGGTAATTACTCCAAAAGTTAATAAACCATTAACATTTACTTGACGAGCAGCACTGCAGCTATTGACAGTTATAAACTACTTTGAGAAAGCATTCCCATTGAAGTAGTGTTGTTCGGATAACTTTTTTTCTCACCCCAAAACATTTGAATGTGCGAAATAATCCATGCATGAATCGTTTCGAAAAATAAGTTATCAATACTGTGTCTATTGTCATTGCGGTTGTTATTGTCATCACACTTTGCTTAAAAATCTGTTCGTCAAATCATGATCAAATTAAGATCTCCTGACAATGAAGTGACAAATGCAATTTGGCTGCACGTGGTGACGTGCCCAGTAGATAAGTTTGTTGAGTAAATCGTCCGCATGGTTGCTTCCCCTTCATCACTCTGAAATAATGATAGGCGTGCAGCTGTCAGGGTGGGATGGAGGGGGGGGGGGGGGGTAGAGGCTGGCCCCTGCCCGATCTGTTGAGTCATCTGCCACACCAAGACCAAGGCCCAATTTCATAGAGCTGCGTAAGCACACAAGGTAGCAAAGCACAACAAAATTATGCTTACCAGAATAAGGTTACCAACCAAACCTCCATGTCACATGCACAGTTTGTGACTGGTATCCTGCTCATTTCTGCTAAGCAGCTCTATGAAATTGGTCCCTGATGGCATATTATACGCTGTTTGCCCGGGGAGGCTCATTTACGGCAAACATCGTCAGAGACAAATTTGTCTGCTCTAAACAACAACACGATTAAATAAACATACATTAAAAACATCCGAACACTATAGCAAACCAACAACACCCCAACACACAAAAGAAATTCGTCATACAAAAAAATAACCATTCAAATTTACAATCCAATCGAATTCGCAGCAGGTTTTTTCTCAGAACTACCTATAGTTGCGCCTACTCTGCTGAACTGAGTGTCGATTTCGCAGTGCGCAAAAACCCCCCAGAACGACTTATAAGTTTAACTGAATACACACATTCATAAATCCGCAAGCCTCAGTGAAATTGGATGACGGGTTAAACTGAAAAAAAGGCTAAATCGCTGGAATGCCTAGATGCAAGTGAAGGCTGCGGATTGTTTTTGGCCGAAAATGAAAGGGAAAACCGATATTATCGCGTTATAATGGAAATAAAACAACGTATCAATAACAAAAGAGGTCTTAAAACACAACCCTTTGGCCCATTTCTGAACGTAATATACAAAAGAAAGATATTAATAAACGATGTCGTAAGAAATACGTGACACAAAGGCCATATCGTCATGTTAAAAGTTTATACCCCAGTTATTTTTAAGAGTGTTTGAAAAGGTCACAGCCGATGAAATCGCTCCCTTTTGTACGACGCACCCGCGAGTAGTATTTGTAAATGAGCCACACAATGTTGTACGAAAAGGTTTCCCATAGGAAAAACAGTAGCGTTTTTGTTTTAACTGCACCGAGGTAGATAAGCTACTGTGATGGCCTACTGGGGGGCTACTGACAGAACTTTGAGTAACAAAGGAGGACAGGGTGACAAAATAAGGACATAAGATAGGAATCAAGAGCGCAATATTTTATTCTGACCCTTAAAAAGGTAGGGTATACCTTTGGTAATTACTCCAAAAATGAATGCCCCCCAAAGAACCCCCCCCCCAAAAAAAAACCACAAAAAAAAACAACAACAAATAAAAACAACAAAAAACTAAACTAAAAAACAAACAAACAAACCAACTCGGGTGTCATTACACTAAATTGTGTTCATGAACAAGACATTTCACAATAATCGCCTCTCTTAACCCAGGTGTATAAATGGGAACCATGTGAGAGGGCTGAGACAGTGTTGTATTTAGCGTTAATATAAGCAGCTTGGGGTGGTATGCTCCCGGGGAGAGGCTGGGAAGGTTTGAGCGGAATGGTCTCGATATGCCTAATGAACAGGGACGTAAAGGTTGTGATTTGATCTAGCCACAAGGATCTATGCGCTAGATAATAGAACAATTTGTTATTATTAACACTAGCATGGCTAGCAATATAATAATAATGGCTTCTTATATAGCGCTCATATTCGTCACTCAGTGGCGCTCAAGATTCAACATTTTCCTGCAAGGTATGTGGGGCTTTGTTTGAAGTATGAGACCCACTCCTTTACATAGCACCATGTAATGGTTTACAAGGTGCTGTGGCGCAATATGCAGCCAATCAAACCAGGAACACCGGGGCGGACCCCTTCTCTTTTCGTTAAGTGCACTGGGTTCTTTTACATGCGTTACACAATACACGGGGCCAACGGCTTTACGTCCCATCCGAAGGACGAAGCAATGATGGTTAAGTGTCTTGCTTAAGGACTCAGTGTCATGACCGGGACTCGAACCCACACTCTGCTGAGTCAGAAAAAAACCCCTAAAAAACAAAAAAAACCACCACCACCAACAACAACAACATCAGCAACACCACATATATTTGCATATACGATTTACATATAAATAAATAAACAAATAGATAAACAAATTAAATAAACATTTGAGTGTACCAGTTGATGTTCCATGGGCTTTGGGATACCAGCGACTTTAAATGATGTGCACGGGTACCATCGCATCGGATAAGGGATGGTACAAGCTGGCTTAATAAAGTAAACTCAAGTTAAGTGCAATAAACTTGAGTGATGCCTCAAAAGTGTGGCCGTCTCTCCCTGTGTATAAATTAAAACCAGGACACATTTTCACGGCTTACTGTTTTCCCCACGTCTCAACAAAAAAATATGCATTTCAGGCAAGACTTTTTCAAGGAAAGTTTTCCACCATGTCTATACATCTTTATATCATGTTGATGTGTCGTGGCCGAGCGGTTAACTCGGACTCAAGCTCTGGTGTTTCTGATCAGCAGAGTGTGGGTTCGAGACCCGGCCTTGACAAGTGTCCTTAAGCAAGCATCTAACCATTATTGCTTCGCCCTTTGGATGGGACCTAAAGCCGTTGGTGACACTTACCACTAAGAGTTTCGAGCCGGAACGTACCGCATCACCTTGTTTGTAAGCTCATATACAAGGTGTTACATAATTATGTCTCATAAATCATACAAAAAACAATAAAACCTGTCTGGAAATAAATATTGATAGCTCTTTCAGACGCCTAATGAAAAAGCGCAATATAAAAACCAGTTGTTATTAATAATTATTATGTCAGTTATGTTCAAATCATGAACATTTACGATTTCAGTGTAAACAATGCCACACGCTCTAAAGGTAAAATTACATCAAATGCAGACATGAAAGAAAAGGAACGTCTTTCCAAGTCACATCAAAATAACTTGACTGAAAGTACGTAATATTATTCCCAAGTGGACTCGATTCGCCAGATATTATTTTCATTTTAAAGAAACATGCAATGCTGTGTCCCTTTGAAGCGATGGTCGGCCGACCATCGATTGAACTTGTGAGTTTTTATTCAACAAGATCCGCCTGACAGCTCTCGTTTTAGTGTCGGCAATCACGGACTGACAAAATGTAAACGCGTGAGTGAAACACTATTTCATATTAATTCCTGTCTCCCGAATTCCAAAATCTACTCCGCGGCAGTAGAATAAAGCAAGACAAGTTCCCAAAGAACAAATCTACACAGCAAAGTAGAAAATGGTGTTACCTCAAACCCAATACACATTGACACCTCTTTCGCTGTATAGTTTTACCAAGAGTGACATATACCACCTCGGTTGATAGGTTGTTTTATTCTCTTTTTTTGTAAAGCATAAGATTTTATTGTAACAAGACTTTAACAAAAAAATTCCCCCAAGTATAACCTTAAAAACTTATTGACTGAAATATTGTATATCAATCGTTTTGTCTAAGCCATCGGTAATGAAGTTAATTCAACATCACAGCTGGGCAACAAATGCTTTTTCTCCCAAATCCCTTGTTCTAGTTTTCTCCAAATTGTAAAAATAGTTTTATTGCCTCCCAAAAAGAAAAACGTGGGCGACACATATTCGGCGGGCTTAGAGAGTTACAAAAAAATTCGCCGAAGGGCAAAATTAAAGGCGGGTATTTTTTTGCTATTGTCAAAGACCAGAAATTCACCTAGTGTATCCCAACATATGCATGAAATAACTAAACTCAATTGGTCATCGAAGTTCCAAAAAAATAATGAAAGAAAAAACAAAACCCATGTTGCATAGGACTGTGTGCTTCTCAGATGCCTGAGATTGTGTGCTTCTCAGATTCAAATTTTGGGGTGAAAATTTCTTCTTTCTCTAAAAAATGAAATTACTTCAAAGGGGTCATTTCTAACAATGTTTTATACTATCAACAGCCCCCAAGTGCTCTTTACCAAGTAAGTTGTTATGGTCAATAACTTGTAGAGTTCTAGATACACCTTGCATTGAAGAGACAACGGGCAAAATACCCGACTCATCTGGTAAGATGTTCAGATACGAACGGGAAGCAATTGCTCTTAAACACGGACAAGTAAAGGAAGAGGGGACGACCGCGACCAACACTACACAAGTCCGAAAGAACAAAACCAAAATGATTGATGAACTGCTCGAAGGCGCAAAAGAACAAAAGGTTGTAGTTCTGCTTATATGCCACCCGATATCTGGTCATTTACTGGATGAGTTAAACTCTATGAATGCGCAGACGCCCTCACTAGAGAGAAGAGAGAGGCATCCAAATTTGACGATAATGTTTGGTAAAGGTGCTTTCTCCCAATTTCAGAATCATTATCCCAATTACAGTTGGGAACGATCCCATCTTGAATGT
>JAMKCF010000018.1:5000-12500 GCA_023634235.1 Pisaster brevispinus
CCTTCGGGAGAAGTCTCGCCAACTGGACTCCACAAAGGCTCTCCCCTAGCTGACGCCTGCAGCCATTAATCCTCGCGGGGAGGACAACCAGTTACTCCTCCCCGCGGCTGCCGGCCGTCGCTCTCGCACCGTGGTTAAACCCGGGCGCCGCGAGTGTGTCCGCGGACTCCGGCACGGCGATTTCTATCTGTGCTCACGACCCTCAGGCGGACGAGGCCCGGGCCGCGGGGGGCCCGGGCCGCCATGTGCGTTCGAAAGGCCGATGATCACTGCGTTCTGCAATTCACACTGATTCACGCAGCTGGCTGCGTTCTTCATCGGCGCACGAGCCGAGTGATCCACCGCCAAGAATTGTCTAACTCTTGGAAATTGTGTTCTCCCTGTCGGGAGAGCTACGCTACATCCTGTTCGATCACCGATGATGGGCTCCGCCCGCGCCCCGTGGTCTCGGGCGCGGGGGCATTTGGGTCACGGTCTTGCGGGGCGTGCGAGATAACTCGATCGCTCCGCCCCGCCCACGAACGAGAGCCGCGGCCCGAGTGGGGGTGGGAAGGTACGGTCGCCTCACCGAGCCGTCGTTTCCCTCCCCGTGGGTCGCATTCAAGGCCTGGGCCCGGCGTCCCGGGCCCCCGGTTTAAGGACGGATTACTGGGCGCAAGCGGGTCCTCGACCCCCGAACCCCGCCGCGGACAGGGCCCGGAAGGAGACCTAGAGCACTGTGCAAGAACCAGTCCCGGATCCCCGGCGTTGGACCACTCCCGCGAACACATCCGGAGACGTCACTGGTGGGGCCCCGCCAGGCCGAACTTTCCACCCGATCTAGGTCCGATCTCTTGAATGTCAAGAGTTGTTTCGACCGGCGTGGCATTTACATAAGCGGCCGCGTCAGGCGGGGTCCCCGGGCTGTGGACCGCGCGGGTCCTCTGTCTCGCTCTCTTCGTTAATGATCCTTCCGCAGGTTCACCTACGGAAACCTTGTTACGACTTTTACTTCCTCTAAATGATCAAGTTCGATCGTCTTCCGGGCGCACGAGCGAGGCGCCAGAGGCGCCCCGCCGCGGCCCGTCCGAGGATCTCACTAAACCATTCAATCGGTAGTAGCGACGGGCGGTGTGTACAAAGGGCAGGGACGTAATCAACGCGAGCTGATGACTCGCGCTTACTGGGAATTCCTCGTTTAAGGGAGACAATTGCAACTCCCTATCCCAAGCACGAAGGGGGTTCAGCGGATTGCCCAGGCCTTCCAGACAAGGACGATCACCCGCTGATCCCTTCAGTGTAGCGCGCGTGCGGCCCCGAACATCTAAGGGCATCACAGACCTGTTATTGCTCAATCTCGCGTGGCTGAACGCCACTTGTCCCTCTAAGAAGTCAGCGCCCGGCTCGGCGGCCGGCGCGACTATTTAGCAAGCCAGAGTCTCGTTCGTTATCGGAATTAACCAGACAAATCGCTCCACCAACTAAGAACGGCCATGCACCACCACCCACAGAATCAAGAAAGAGCTCTCAATCTGTCAATCCTCACTGTGTCCGGGCCGGGTGAGTTTCCCCGTGTTGAGTCAAATTAAGCCGCAGGCTCCACTCCTGGTGGTGCCCTTCCGTCAATTCCTTTAAGTTTCAGCTTTGCAACCATACTTCCCCCGGAACCCAAAGACTTTGGTTTCCCGCAGACTGCCCGCCGCGTCATTGGAGTAACGCCGGCGGATCGCCAGTCGGCATCGTTTATGGTTAGAACTAGGGCGGTATCTGATCGCCTTCGAACCTCTAACTTTCGTTCTTGATTAATGAAAACATTCTTGGCAAATGCTTTCGCAGTCGGTCGTCTTGCGGCGATCCAAGAATTTCACCTCTCACACCGCAATACGAATGCCCCCGTCAGTCCCTCTTAATCATTACCTCGAGTTCCGAGAACCAACGCAATAGAACCGAGGTCCTATTCCATTATTCCATGCTCTGCTGTCCAGGCTCACGGCCTGCTTTGAACACTCCAATTTTTTCAAAGTAAACGTTTCGGCCGCGCCCGGCACTCAGTCAAGAGAACCGGGCGGAGACCGAGAGGAAGGCCAGGCGGGCAGTGGCGCGCCTTGCGGCGGACCGCCAGCCTGAGCCCAAGATCCAACTACGAGCTTTTTAACTGCAGCAATTTTAATATACGCTATTGGAGCTGGAATTACCGCGGCTGCTGGCACCAGACTTGCCCTCCAATAGATCCTCGTTAAAGGATTTAAAGTGTACTCATTCCAATTACAGGAACTCGAAAGAGTCCTGTATTGCTATTTTTCGTCACTACCTCCCCGTGTCGGGAGTGGGTAATTTGCGCGCCTGCTGCCTTCCTTGGATGTGGTAGCCGTTTCTCAAGCTCCCTCTCCGGAATCGAACCCTGATTCTCCGTTACCCGTTACGACCATGGTAGGCGCATAACGTACCATCGAAAGTTGATAGGGCAGACATTCGAAGGATCCGTCGCCGGTGCAGAGACCGTGCGATCGGCCAGGTTATCCAGAGTTCACCAACGGAGCCGGGCGGACCCGGGTTGGTCTTGTTCCTAATAAGAGCACGCCTCCCGTAAGGTCGGCGCTTGATTGCATGTATTAGCTCTAGAATTACCACAGTTATCCATGTAAGGGGATGCGCTCCAAGGAACCATAACTGATTTAATGAGCCATCCGCAGTTTCGCTTGTGAAAGCTCGTACTTGGACATGCATGGCTTAATCTTTGAGACAAGCATATGACTACTGGCAGGATCAACCAGGTAGCACCTCGTGCTGCGGCCGGCGCCCCGCCGCCCTGAGGCGCGGGGGCTCGGACCGAGCGGACACTGTCGGCCCGACCGACTAGGGCGGTCGAGCCGGCGTTCCGTTTTCACGTGTCGGGTCCCGGGAGCGGACACACGGCCAGGCGCGGCTCTACGGTGGTCGCACCGGGGGTCCAGTCCCGTCGCCCTCCGAAGCCACTCACTCCGTCTCGTTCTCTCTTTCGAATCGCCGGGGGGTTGACCGGGGCGTGTTCATCCGCCGCCGTCCCCCGTCTTTCGCCCGGGGTGGGTGAGCCGTGGGAAGCTCGCCCGGCCCGTCGGGTTGCCCGGGTTGGGCGAGGCTCGACAGACGCTTCGATCCGCCCCGGAGGGGCGGCAACAGGGGTGCCAGGAGGTGGGGTTCCCGCTAGCGCAGAGCGGAACGAGGCCGGGAATCATCAAAGGTCCCGGTACGATCGCGCTCTCGCGCCCATGCGGGCTTCACTGAATGCCAAGGGGTCCGGGATCCGCCCCGGGTGCGAGACGGCACGGCCTCTCCCGCCGGGGGGAGAGGCAGCACGGTCCACGACCCGCGCACTGCGACGGACCAGTCCGGTCGTGCCGGCCGGGACCCCCGGACAAGGGGGGTCGCCGCATCGGCACGGAGCAATCGCCGGGGCGTAGGAGCGTAGGGAGCCAGGCCCGCTACCTACCGCCAGGGACTGGAAAATGAGGGACAGCCGGACCGGCAGAGCGAGAGTCCCCGGCGGGGGGTGCGCTCCGATCGACCGGTGTCCAGGTTCCGCGTGGGAAGCGTTTACCCATCCGTGCAACCCGGCAGGGCCGGGCCCGCTTCCAACTGCCACGGATGGGAAAAGAGGCGTGCCTCTCGAGCCGCACTGCCGTCTGGAGCGTCGCCGGCCCCGGTATGCCCCGGTCCGGCCCGCTAGTAGACCCAGCTCTCGTTCCCTTAGCGGAGCAGCGTGCGGAGAGGGCAGCACTGCCGTCTGGAGCGTCGCCGGTCCCGGTATTCCCCGGTCCGGCCCGCTAGTAAACCCAGCTCTCGTTCCCTTTGAGGAGCAGCGTGCGCGGCAGGCAGCACTGCCGTCTGGAGCGTCGCCGGTCACGGTATGCCCTGGTCCGACCAGTAGTAAACCCAGCTCTCGTTCCCTTTGCGGAGCAGCGTGCGGGGCGGGCAGCACTGCCGTCTGGAGCGTCGCCGGTCCCGGTATGCACTGGTCCGGCCCGATAGAAAACCCAGCTCTCGTTCCCTCTGCGGAGCAGCGTGCGGGGAGGGCAGCACTGCCGTCTGGAGCGTCGCCGGTCCCGGTATGCACTGGTCCGGCCCGATAGAAAACCCAGCTCTCGTTCCCTCTGCGGAGCAGCGTGCGGGGAGGGCAGCACTGCCGTCTGGAGCGTCGCCGGTCCCGGTATGCACTGGTCCGGCCCGATAGAAAACCCAGCTCTCGTTCCCTCTGCGGAGCAGCGTGCGGGGAGGGCAGCACTGCCGTCTGGAGCGTCTCCGGCCCCGGCATACCGTGCTCCGGCCCGCCTGTAACCTAGCTCTCGTTCCCTTTTCTGGCAGCGTGCTGGTCAGGCCTCACTGCCGTCGGTTGGGGCTTTCCTTCAGGGTCGCATCTCGCCTGTTTCCCGGTGGGCCAATTTCTTTTGTTTTCTATTGTTTCTTATGATTCCCATTGTTTTGGCCTCGGCGAGAGGACCCTACCCCCTATAGTAGCCCCAACACCTTATGGATTGGGGGCGCCCGATCGTGCCAACCGAGCCGCCGGACTGTCGACCCAAAGTAACTTTTCGAATTGGGGCGCCAAGGCCCTCGTGGGTCTGGAGACCCACAAATGCCTCTGCTCCGAGGAGGAGGCGTTCTCGGAACTCAGCGGGCGCCGCCGACAGCCTACCGTATCTCTTGAGGACTTTTTTGGTCGTGACACGAGCTTTTTCCCCAAAGCTCGGAGAACTTCCTTATTTGTCCGTGAACTGGGCCAGTTTTGGGCCAAAGTCCGAGGAATTTGGCCGATTTTCTCCGGGAGCGCGTGCAGGCGATTTTCAGCCGTGTGGCACGGCGTACTTTTCGCTCCGCTCGGTGGTTTTTTTCTCCGGGGAGGGAGTCGAAAGACCGGAGTTCAACACCGAAGAGGCGAGCCGGGCAGCGACTGGGCCGTGGGCAACGGGGAGATCTCCTCCGTGCCCGGTGGTTTTCCCTTCTCCGGTGTGGGACATCCCGTAGTCTCCCGGAGTCACCGCGGAGGGCCGGGCAACCACCGGGGGGAGCGGCGCGATCGACCCGCCGACCCGTCCACTCGGTCGCCCGGACCGGCAGGAGACAGGAGAGGTGGGGTACAGAGCAAGGCTCTGCCGTAAGGGGGGCACCGGACACCCCACAAGGCCTACGGGATTCCGCCCGGTCCTCTCTAACCGGGTTGGGAGACGCTTTCCCCGGCCAGGGAGGCCGTCCCTGCCCGCTAGCGTCGAGGGATAGGGTTTTTTGTACTTAGAAATTTTCCGAGGCCCGATCGAGAGACCCCTACCCCCTATAGTAGCACCAACACCTTATGGATTGGGGGCGACCGGTCTTTCGAACCGAACCGCCGGACTCCGGACCCAAAGTAACTCTTCGAGTTGGGGCGCCAAAGGCCTCGTGGGTGCCAGCACCCACGAACCCGCTTGCTCCGAAGAGGACCCATTCTCGGAACGCAGCGGGCGCCGCCAAAATCCGACCGTACCTCTTGAGGACTTTTTTGGTCGTGACACGAGCTTTTTTCCCAAAGCTCGGAGAACTCCCTTATTTGTCCGCAAACTGGGCCACTTTTTGGCAAAAGTCCGAGGATTTTGCCGATTTCACTCCGGGAGCGTGCGCGGCCGTTTTTTGGCCGTGCCAGACCCACAAATTTTTCCCTCGCCCGGTAAAAATTTTTTCCGACAACCATTTTTCCCGAAAAGTTTAAGTCCAAATATTTTTTTTTTTTTTTTTTTTTTTTTTTCCCCCTATTTTTTTTTTTTTTTTTTTTTTTTAACTTGGCCAAAATATTTTTTTTTTTGGACAAAAGTCCGAGGAAATTTATCCGCCCGGCCCTCTCAAGCCGGGTTGGGACACGCTTTCCCCGGGCAGGGAGGACGTCCCTGCCCGCTAGCGTTGAGGGATAGGGTTTTTCGTACTTAGAAATTTTCCGAGGCCCGATCGAGAGACCCCTACCCCCTATAGTAGCACCAACACCTTATGGATTGGGGGCGACCGGTCGTTCGAACCGAACCGCCGGACTCCGGACCCAAAGTAACTCTTCGAGTTGGGGCGCCAAGGGCCTCGTGGGTGCCAGCACCCACGAACCCGCTTGCTCCGAAGAGGACCCATTCTCGGAACGCAGCGGGCGCCGCCAAAATCCGACCGTACCTCTTGAGGACTTTTTTGGTCGTGACACGAGCCTTTTTCCCAAAGCTCGGAGAACTCCCTTATTTGTCCGCAAACTGGGCCACTTTTTGGCAAAAGTCCGAGGATTTTGCCGATTTCACTCCGGGAGCGTGCGCGGCCGTTTTTTGGCCGTGCCAGACCCACAATTTTTTTCCTCGCCCGGTGAATTTTTTTTCCGAGAACCAATTTTTCCCGAAAATTTTTCCAAGTCCAAATATATATATTTTTTTTTTTTCCCCCCAACCCACACCCAATTTTTTTTTTTTTTTTTCTTTTCCCCAACTTCACTCCAGGAGCGTGCCCCGCCAAGAATTAGCCGTGACACAACGGTTAATTTTTTTTCCTCCTCCTTCCACAACGGGACTGGGTTAGGTGTACTCCCTGTGCCCACCCGGCACCCAGGCCCGGCCGTCCATGGGGCACGGCTCACCCTCGCTTGTCCAGTCCGCTGGGATCTCACGGAGTCGGGCACCGTGAAGGCAAGGCCAGGCCGTGGGGAGCGGAGCTCCGCCGGGCCCCACGGGCCAGTCCCTCCGCACTCCTCCAACTCCGTACTTTGCCGTCCTCCGGGAGGGCCCTCCCTGCACCCAGGCCGGGCCGTCCATGGGGCCTATGGACACGGCACACCCTCGCTTGTCCAGTCCGCTGGGATCTGCCGGAGTCGGGCACCGTGAAGGCAAGGCCAGGCCGTGGGGAGCGGGGCTCCGCCGGGCCCCACGGGCCAGTCCCTCCGCACTCCTCCAACTCCGTACTTTGCCGTCCTCCGGGAGGGCCCTCCCTGCACCCAGGCCGGGCCGTCCATGGGGCCTATGGACACGGCACACCCTCGCTTGTCCAGTCCGCTGGGATCTCCCGGAGTCGGGCACCGTGAAGGCAAGGCCTGGCCGTGGGGAGCGGTGCTCCGCCGTGCCCCACGGGCCAGTCCCTCCGCACTCCTCCAACTCCGTACTTTGCCGTCCTCCGGGAGGGCCCTCCCTGCACCCAGGCCGGGCCGTCCTCGGGGCCTATGGACACGGCACACCCTCGCTTGTCCAGTCCGCTGGGATCTCACGGAGTCGGGCACCGTGAAGGCAAGGCCAGGCCGTGGGGAGCGGTGCTCCGCCGGGCCCCACGGGCCAGTCCCTCCGCACTCCTCCAACTCCGTACTTTGCCGTCCTCCGGGAGGGCCCTCCCTGCACCCAGGCCGGGCCGTCCTCGGGGCCTATGGACACGGCACACCCTCGCTTGTCCAGTCCGCTGGGATCTCACGGAGTCGGGCACCGTGAAGGCAAGGCCAGGCCGTGGGGAGCGGGGCTCCGCCGTGCCCCACGGGCCAGTCCCTCCGCACTCCTCCAACTCCGT